>OY829520.1:6586992-7186992 GCA_963691665.1 Clepsis dumicolana | reverse complement strand
GTTTTCATAACTATCGGGCTCAGTTTAGCGCGGGTGGTAGGACCTTGTGCGAGGTCCGTCCGGATCGCTACCACCATCTTACTCACTAATCCTGCCGCTAAGCAGCAGTGCTTGCACTATTGTGTTCCGGTGTGGAGAGTAAGGCAGCCGGTGTAATTACGGGCACAAGAGGCATTTCATTTTAGTTCTCTAGGTTGGCAACGCATCTGCAAACCCCAAGGGGTTGCGGGTGTCTATGGGCAGAGGTGATTATTTACCATCAGGTGACCCACTTGCTCGTTTGCCTACCTTGTATAAAAAAAAAGTTTCGATAATTGCACGCTTTGTCATTGCCCAAAATATACGTTTTTATCATCAACTTACTTGTAAGTACATGTACCTACGCGTTCCCTGGCATTCGTAGGTATTGTTTTAATTCATCGTTCGTCGGTCATTGTCATAACTATGAAACACGAACATCTCATTTTCTCGTTCAGTATATATCTTTTCTTCTGGACTGGGTAGGCGCGACGTAGATATTGCTGACAAGTCATGTCCACTTAATGCACCGTTGAATAAGGCTTCAGAGAGAACTTGAAACTAATTGTCAAGACGGGACGGGAACCGCGTAAAATTGCAAACCTATATAGCCCTGTACCAGTATACTGGTCTTTTTATGTTTTTTGTAAACATCTACGCAACAGCTAATTAAGTGTGCTGGTTAAATACCGTTCTACTAAACTTCTATTAAGTTCCAGTGGGATATCATAGGTACCCAAGTGAGAAGAATCAAAGTAAATAGGTAAGTACCTTTTGTTATACGACACTCAACATAGGCCCTTCCGTCCGGCTACGTAACTGAATTTTGTAACCAACTACGAAATGGGAATGTTTTTTATCGCTTCGAACCCAGTTATGAAGGAAGAATTAAACAATTCTTCCTTACAAATGAGTTGCAAATAAAGACAAACGTCTTTATTTGTAACTCATTTGTAACTAGCTACATAATAGGAATTATTTTTCCTAGTTGGAAATCCAGATACGTATAGAGAATTCTTTGTCTCAACTTGTAACTGATATGTAACTGGCTACAAAGCAGGAATTATTTTTCCCTGTTGGAAATCCAGATACGTGCACCCCAGACCAAAAGTATGGAAACAAGCTTACATGGCCATACAAATCCGAGATTTTCAATCACAAAAAGCTAAACAGTAAAAAATATTATCGAACATTTTTACTATTTCTGTTACAGTGGTAACAGAAATACAGCCCCTGTAAAAATGTAAACTGTTTAGCTATGACGGGTTATGAGGTACAGTCCGGTAATTAACTTTATTTTACAGCGTTTTTAAGTAATAATCAAAAAGTAACGTAGACAAACTGGGAAAAAGTAGTTACAAACTAAGATAATTAATTCTCAATGCGTAACTGGGTTTCAAAGGAATAAAAAAATCCTAGTTCGTAACTAGTTACAAACAGGGAAAAAGTTGTTACAAACTGAGATAACTAATTCTCAATACGTAACTGGGTTTCAAAGGGATAAAAAAGATTCCCATTTCGTAGCTGGTTACAAAACTCAGTTACGTAGCCGGACGGAAGGACATAGGCATGATTAAGTTTGTAAAATGAGATTACATAAAGAGCAAAAACGTGCGATCATATCTTCAAAACGTTTCATCACTTTTGTTTGTTAAATGGCTATATACTTAAGTACACGCATTGCGAAAAAATATCAGCTTCTAATTTAAAAACCGCCAACCTATCCGTTTGCCCGATAAAGCTACTAATTCATCGACAGACAGAGACAGATAAACAATTCCAACTTATTTCCTACACCCCATTACAAAAAACTTTTTTTTTCCGCCGTCTAAAATTCCACGGTTGCCGATTGGCCTTTGTCAGAGTAAACATAAAAGACTAAGCCAGCTTGAACAATCGTGCAAGCTCAACATCTAACAATAGGTAATTACGCGCAAGCGCAAGTACTCAGCACGGTAGTTGGTAGGGACCTACACAACCAACATAACCCATTTTGATTAAAGCACTAATGGAAACGTAGATACCAATACTTACCTAATTAAAAATACATGTGTTTTGGCGGATATCCGGCCGCCAGCAATTATTTAGAGCCGTATTAAGGAAAAAAACTACGATATAACTTGTAATTAAATTGTACCTATTCTTATTAAAACTCATTGTGTAACTTTATTATTTTCCGCTAATCAGGGGTGAACCAATTAATCATTTGTGTAGCGATTTTGTTTATTACTTGGTTACACTACGTTTATTGAGAATGCGTACGAATTCGGCGTTTTAAACGCCTTTGTTGTAATAAGTCAGATACCTAAATGCTTAAGCATAATATATAAGTAGTAGGTACCTAGCAACACCAACTTAAATAGAAACCGTGCTCAGAGCATTAGACAGTTTTTCTTAATGGTCTATTGGCCCTTGCTGGAAGACGTTATACGCAGTTGAATCATCAAAAACGATGAGGTATTGGAATCTACCATAGAATGATGTTACATAATTATGCCATATGGGAAAAGAACCATGACCGTGCGTTGTTCCGTCTCACTACTCTAATGTTCCTACTTAACAGCTCTCTTGAACTGTCAAAGTTATGCCTAGGTACTATATTAAGCGACTTACAGTGTAAATGCAACTGCTTCACTTAAAATCATATGTTTTACAATGACTGTATGCTCGCTATCCGATTACACTAACAACGAAATTCCAAATCAGGCCTCGGTGGAACTTTTTGGTGATGACGTAACAATATTGTAAAGTTGTGAGGTAAACTAGGCTACGGTCCAATCTCATACATATTGCAAAAAGCAACAGTCTAGCAGTAGGGCGAGGGACCCAAAGGTTACTTATACTTACATAGCTGTATCTGCTCGGATCTGCCTTTCAACACTTGTGTTACATCTCATCTTTGATCTTGTTTTTAGTTTCCAAGGGCTTGATGCCCCAGGACATTGAGCTCTAATTAAGCATGACGAGTTAACTCAGCCAATTTTTAAACGCGTAAGCCAGCTATTAGTACCAATAACGCAGACCGCTCACGAGGAAGTCCAAACCGGTTCACTTCTCGAGCGTCGCCGTGTCGCCAACTCGCAAACGCTCACACATGCCATTTATTATAATACCCCTTCTACCATTTTATCACTAGGAAATACCTATAGGTACTTGCATGACGTGATTGTTGTATTTTCATAACGGATTATGAACGCTGATTGCAGGTGGAAAATTTTATGCCCGCGAAGATGCGGTGCATAACTTTACACAGCAACTTTACAGAGTCTGTTCTGTTTAAAATGTCTTAAAACAAAGTGATAGTGGTCCGTGACGCATATTCTCTCTTCGAACCCAGGTATACACCTTTTATTATTTAATGTGGATTTAAGCAAACTGGTATAAGATTTATCTTATTGTCAAAATCGTTATTATTCCTTATCTTCATAATCGTTGAATTAGTTAAGTAAATCGAATCTACGTAGAGACAAGCCTTCTCTTGCCTTACTATAAAGCTGGTCAGTATTTGAATTTAAATTTAATTAACATAATAAAAGCAATTTACAATGACATTAAATCTAAGCTTAAACTAAATAAACTACAACTTAAAACTAAATTAAATCTAAATAAGGCCCCCGTGGCATAGTGCCCAAAAGGCTGGCAGCGTTGCCTCGCTGAATAGCGATGCTGATTCTTTGAGAGAGAAAACTGCCAGCCCTTTGGTCACAAGTTGCATCAACTAAGCGCTTTTGTAACTCAGAAATAAGCTTGTAAGCGCTGGGACCCCATGGACCCAAAGTTTCAAACCCGACAGGAACAAAATTATAATTCGGACCGAGAGATTGATACTTAGAATTTTTTCTATTTTCAGCCGTTTCTGCCGCCGCACCAGCTTTTTGTGTGGTTCCCTGGAGATGTGAGGGTGCTACTGTATCGACACAGGTCGCATCCCAAACCAGAACCCTACCCATTCTCCAGGGAATCAGAGACATACCGTCCGGCCTTTTGCCATCGTCGCGGGCAATGCCGCTTGGCTCCAAAATGGCCGGCACGTTCGCAGAGGCAAGAGCCCGGCGGATTATGTCATTGAGCGCGGCATGACGGGAGAAACGGCCGGCGCTCTTTTGACAGGAAAGACCATGGTGTCCCGTTTCGTCCACATTGGTGCCACAGAGGCAACGGTGTGGTGAACACAGCGCAACACCCAGTCTTAGCCCGACTGCAATTCTCAGTGTTTCAGGCTCAAGAAAGGTTCCGGTGTTAACGGAAGGATAAGCATGAAGCCAGTCACCGGATTCCTTTCTTGCCACAGCCAAAAGCCTTGCGCGGTCTGGGCCTGAACTGGAACTGAGAATATTAGAATAAGTTAATTTGGATAGTGTGTCATCCCAGCTCCGTTGGAAATTTGGATAAGCGGGAGGATTTTCACCCGGACAAGCCATTAGCCAAGCATTCCTAGCATCGACCAAACCCGTCGTCTCGTAGTTTGAAGGACAATCCTTTAGGATTTTACCTACGAGGGTGGACGTGCTGTGGACAGATGATAGGAACGCTGGTAAAGCAACACTAGAAATTTTGCGGATACCTAGCCCACCATATCTGATAGGAAGGGAAGCCTGGGTCCAAGATTGCCCATTGAATTGTAAGTTAAGTATAGATTCCAAAGAAGTTTTCATAAGGGAATCAATTAAGGTCAGAGAATTTTGATGTTTCCAAAAGGGACAACAACGAAGCAAATAAGTAAATTTTGGCACAAAAAGGCAAAATTTTAGAATAGTGATAGCAGTGTGAGCACTGATTTCCAGCAGCCGGTCTGCAGAATTTTGAAATTTTGAAACAGTTTTTGCGATTAAATCTGGAATGGCATCGTCGAAGATTGGTGACCCTAGGAGGCTTAAGTTTTGCTTATCGACAATTTTGATATTTGGACAAAGTAAATTAAAATGTTGGAAGAGATCGGATCGGATCGCGTTGTTTATGAACAGTTCGCATTTATTAAAGTTTAGATCTAAACCAATGGCCTTAAATTTATTTATAATTTCTGAGAGATCTGAAAGTACCGTAACTGCATCACCTCCTAGGGAACCATCATCAAGATACCATACGTTAAATTTGGACTTTAAATTTTGAATGATGGGGTTAATGGCTAAACTGAAAATGGCTGGTCCGAGGGGATCACCCTGCTGACAGCCGACTTCAGAAGATAATTCGTTGCTTTTGTACATTAATTTAGAAGGTTCATGATAACAGTTAAGTAGGTAATTATAAATTTCCGGAATATTATTCCTAATTTCTGTGAGCAAGGTGTCCCTGTTTACCGAATTAAATGCATTTTTGACGTCAATTTTGAGTAAAACCTCACACTGATCGTTATTAAGGTAGGTGCGCAGGGCATGGACTGCCGCTTCGCACCCACCTTTAGTACCGAAACCTAATTGAATTGGTTCAAACTGAGGTTGCAATTTTGAAACTATGTGACGAACTGAAATTTTAGAAGTTAATCGCCGAAATGTAGAGCCGACCGCAATGGGTCTGACACCTCCGTCTTTTTTAGTGAGCGCAATTAGGTTGGCTCCATAAAGAACGGGAACTATTTCGGGATTAACATTGTCAGTATTTTATATGCTCACTTCAACAGATGCACCTACAGTCGGTGAGCACTTACAATTGGTTTCGGGGTTTGGTGAATTCATACCTACTGATATCTCTGTCTTTGACATAACAAGCGCCTTTGACAGCCGAAGTATGTCTAAAACCCGAATCCTATTAAAATTCTCACAAATTGTAGCTGAAGATGAATGACAAATAACTTTAAGGTTTAATCGATTGAGACATTTGCCAATTTGAAAAGTAAACTAGAACCCTATGAGAGCGGAATACAGAAATACTCGCCATACCCCAAGCCGTTTGTGAAGGCTCTAATCGCAGTTGAAAACGCGAGCCTCGAATTATATCAGCACGCACTAATTTGAATAATGAACAATGTTGCTTGACGACCGGTTTGATCGAGATCGAGGTTCACAGCAGGCCTGCGCACGCGCAGAGTTGCCAGGTCTATCACTAAATTGTCCTGGGAAGCCTATTTTTAAAAATATCTTAGATTTTGCCTCTGCGATATCAATTTCTAGGAAAACAGATGGATAAATTAAGCGCGGACTTTACTATTGAACAATTTGGATTTTTAAAGTTTAAGCCCCGAGAAGCGAGAATATGCTAAATGTCTTGTCCTTTCATTCTTGCGCTCATGTGATTTTCGATCGGTGACAGATTTTTTGCCCGCTCAAAAGGGATTTCTTGGGAAACGAGAAGATTAAAGTGGGAACATACCGTGAGTGTAGACTGTTCAATGAATTCTCGCCGAGTCTTCTCGCAGTGAGTATATAGTGGCTATTAACATGTACGTTAATGACGTTGCAAGAATGACATTTGAAGAAGAGCCTAAATATTGCGACATGACAGCGCTAACCCCGCAGCCTAGCAACATTCGCAACCCGCTCATTCGTAAGCCAGTAACTTTATTTGTCCTTATAGTCAGTGGGTAAATAATTACCCGGGTCATTACTGGAGGAGCATGTTTAAATTCTCAAAGCCCTTATTCTCCTTTCCCAAAAACGTTCTTTTATTTTTTACAGCTTACTTACCTTCTCGAATTGGAATCATACCGGTTTACCAAATGTGCCGTGTAAGTAATAAAGTTTGTTAGTCCTTAATGTTATTATGAGATTTTAGTGTGGGTAGTTTGTGGTGCTGTCCTTTTTACATCAAAGGAGTCTGTAAAGGATGGAACAAACTTAGTAGCGCTTTTCATGAGTCGTTGATTGTCGATGGCCAGTTAACCGCAAGGTGGCGTCGATGCAGGCCCGTAAGTTGTTAAAGGTTACGCCATTTCTGTGAATTGGCTGCGTCGAGTAAAAAAAAAGTTAGTTGGCTGAAACCAAAATAACTTTATTTTAGTACTAGACACTTCAACAAGAATAATGTTTTCGTTAGTTGCTTAACCTTTTTTAATGAAGATTTACGCATATTTGCTGTCGTAGCACGATACGGATGTAAAAATAAAATGAAGCCAATAGACCGTTTATTTCGTCCCGAGTAGGCGGCTCGTCGGAACCGAATTTTAATGCGCTCTAAAATCCGGAGTTACATAATATAAGAACAAAGGGGTCTTGGAAAAAACCTCACGCCCGCAGAGTTGGCCGAGAACAAAGCACTCGTTTGCCAAGTTATGTTTTTATAAGTTCGCCAGAAGTAGGCCTGGCTATTTAAAGCGTCACATAAATCGCTCGCGAAACGAAACAATAAGGGCAGCCATATTTGTTACTTTTGTTTTTTGCCCTGGCAATCAGTGGGTGAATAGCGGTGTGTTATATAACGCTGGCTGGTTCGAGATGCTGGCCAGATTATTTTATTTAAAAACAGAACCTGATGGTGTCAAACACGTGTCAAACGGGTAATTCTTACGATAGCACGTCACCACCATGACCTTTAATTAAGGTGCGACGGTAAGCGTCGTCTTTTAAAAGTAAAGACCAGATACATCAATAACAGGATATTCTAATTAATAATTATCATTAATTACTTACTTAGTTTTCAACATGTTTTTGCAAAAAATTCGACCGTTGAATACAAGCAAACAACAAGATGCAACAGGTTTTTCATATAGCTGGCGTGTCACATCGCTATCGTATCGCTATGATGATAAAAATAAGGCTAGGCAAATTATTATTGTGTCGTATTCAAGTAGCTATTCCCCGTTTAGTTTGGTAAGAAGTTCAAAACTACTAGTTTATGTCCCGTCCGTATACTATCAGCATACAAATGAAGTTCAATGATCTTCTTATCCTAGTAATTTCATTTTAATGGCTCTACCAGCTTCGTGTTTGGTACATTTATCGACATTGGCTTTAATATTAAAATATAAAATTGAATGACGTTTTGTAAATTCTGTTTTTATTAATATAGATAAGCAATAAACTAATCAGTTCTATAAGAATGTTGTTTTACTAGTTGGAGAAGCACTGGAAGAAGAATGAGAATGCAAGTGATAATGATAATAAACTTCTTAAGACTCACTGGCTTAGACTTACGTTAAAAAATGTAAAGCCCATTGCAAGGTCGGACGGAAAAAAGCCTAAGATAAGTTGACAGATTCGACTTACCAAGAATGCCGCAGGCAGACAGGCAGCCTTAAATTGAAATCTATGCAAAAACTTCAAACTGTAAAAAATAAAAATAACACCTTTAGCGTAATACCTTTTTACTAGTTTCTATTTTGTTACTTACGTAAAGTATGACATTAAAGCTCTATCAAATTGAATAACAATGACATAAATTGTTAACTGAATAAATAACATATTTCACCCACTATGAAATGAAAAAATAATAATAATTTAATCCACTACAAGCAACCTTTGCTAAAACCATCACCATTCACCTATTGAGTTGACGTTATCCTAAAAAGGTAATTTCTTGTTAAGCATGATTTGTTAACAACTTCTTTGATTTCTCCTCATTAGGGTTTATTAGGATTTTTAACCGACTTCAAAGAAAGAAGGAAAGAAGGTCTTAATTCGTCGAAATATTTGTTTTCAATTTCATAACATTGCCTTTCTTGTTCTTTTTGTAATATCATTGTACTGATTTGTGGTTTCCAACAAAAAAGTTTTCAAGTCTTTCTGCTATCCTCCTAGAAATATATACCTAACTCACAAATTGAATAAAGTCTGCTAGAAATACGTTGACAACCGAAACATGTTAAGTAATTTTTGCCGGTTGCTATATTTTTCCAAATTCTTGCGTAACGAAGAATTAACTTTCGCCCATGACCGCTTTAGAAGAACCTAACTGGTCCATTTCAAGAAGTCAAGAATAAAACTTCTACTACTTAATCAGTCCGATTCCAATGCTTAAGTAAACGTGGTCTTATTTGAAAACCGCACTCTTACCTTACGATAGGTTGAAATGCAGAAACAAGCGATATCAAAGACTGGCGGCAAAACCGGTATAAATGCAACACACTTTGTAACCTTATCTCAGTAAGCCTTCGCTGTACTTATCATGGACGTCGAATGTGAAGTTTACTAAGAAAAGGTTGTTCTGCGGGCGCATATGGAACGGTTTGCCTCTACATTAGGCAAATAAGCAATGGATAAGCTTCGTTGGAGCATTTCTGGAGAGGCACTGTTGCCATGCCCACCTTCTTCTTTGTCGTGTAGCTTCGAAAAAAGAACACTGAAGTAAGGTAGGCACGTACCTACTTAGTTTAATTACAGTGCACTCCGTATGTTTTACGAAAAACATTTAGTAGCCGCTGCCAGTTGATTAATTTTGATAGTTGATTTTTATTTTGCAAACGAACCTTACTGCCACCGTTTCTACACTTATAATAATTATGTACCTATACGTATGCTTACAAATACGATTTCAAATATTTTAAATTATTTTTGAACACTGAATAGTAAATAGTACTTTTTGAAAGCGGAAAGTGTGTCATTATGTACGAGTCCCGAGGGTCGAGTCTCGGGACGAGTGAAAATGACACTTCCGCACGTGTACCAAACGACTTTTTTAAATACATTTGCGAAAAAATTACAATGAAGGGGCAGCCGCCCCACCGCCACCTTCCGGCGCCCAGGGGGAGGAAGGCGGAGAAGAGCCGCCGGCGCCTTGGAAAAGTAAAAAGCACTAGTACGAAAAATACAACTTTCCGTAAAAACGTAGCTACAAAATGTACCACTTTTTGAGCAACTGTATTAAAAAGTATATTATGGGGCTTCATTGATTCTACAAGGAAGTACCTAAAACCCCCCACCACCACCACACATCACCTTGGTTAGATTTTGTTGAACTAACTGTTGCCCATGACTTCATCTGCGTAGAATTCGGTTACCGGTATCCCACGGGAAAAAACCGGTTTTTCGTCCGATCACCTTCACTTGGATGAGACCACCTGAGAACACTGCATATCGTTGGCTTTTCGCTTTTTGAAACAATTTTTGGTACCTACCTACCTATACCTAACTACCTACTTAGTTTTACTTAAAAACTTTTATATCTTTGACTCTACCAGACACAAATCATGCTACGTTACTTCCAAGAATCACGCAGCATCTTTTTTCGGTTTTCAGGGTTCCGTAGGTACTCCAAAAGAAAAAACGAAATCCTTATAAGATCACTTCGTTGTCCGTCTCTGTCGAGACCCTTTTTCTCTGGAACGCGTGGAGGTAGCATGTTGAAATTAATATCTAATGGGTACTAAAGCCTTCAATCCCTTGAATTAGTGAAAAAAATCAAACTTCTAAATCAACGCAATCAAAATAAATACGGTGATAATTTAAATTGGTTTTTCATGCCAAATTCCAGTGGAAGTGGGTAAAACCTATAGCACTTCCAGTTGTTCTAGAAACTTGGAATTTGGTATGAAGATAGCTCTTATAGCAAAACTAAATCAGATGAATCTAAAAATCTTAAATTTTTATGTAGTAGGTACATTTTGCTTAGGAGCAGGGCTCTGCTACCACTGGACAACATAAAACACTTGGAAAATGCGGAAAAATCTTGGACATTCGATTCCCGTTGTAGATGAACTATTTACATACCTAGAAATTTGTACGGAATCCTCGGTGCCCGAGCCGGACTCCAAGTTGGCCGGTTTTTTTATTATCTGACACCGAAAAGAAGCGAATTGTTTTCGCTTTCGTAAGATAAATAATCCATTAGCGGCAGTTATCGCCGCGCCAATAATAAGCCTTATCGGCTCAAATGTGGGTCGCCTTTTGCGATAGCAAACCTACCTATTTCCGTAATAATATATTATAATGTAGTGATGAATGTATTGCTCAGTTATTGAAATCTTTAACATGCTCACTGTTTGGTGTATCAAAGATATATTCAAATTATACACTACTTAGGTAATAATCGGAATTATCCTCCAATTACACCAAAAATGAATTGGTAAGAAATGCCACAAAGAAAACAATCATCCTTATAACCAGTAAATAACGAAATAGTGTACAATTAAGTATAAGTACATTTGGCAATAATTTGTATTAATATTAATTTTCTTTTATTCTCTCAAGAAATATTTATTATGAACCTGCAAAAAGGACGCTCAAATCGACAAATCTAATCGCGAAATTCGCTGTTGTCGGAGCACAAATATTCGAATCGTACGTAACGTAATCGAGTGGTATCATTTATATCGTAGTGATATCGTAACAGCCCCCCCCCCCCCCCCCCCCGTGATCGTATTTGGTTCTAAAATTTTATAATTATGATTTTTCTCGATGGCGATACGAATAGCGTTACCAGCCGATTACGTTGCGAAGGATTCACATATTCGTGGTTGGAGCACTGTTAATATTCGGCGAGTGCGAGTGAGCCCCGGCCCCCGGCCGATAGGCTATCGTCACCGATAGCTCGGCCGCTATCGGAGCGACCCCACTCGTCCCTGCGCTCACGATAGCATACCCTAATTCCAACTAGCGCACAGCAGTGCTTCTATTGTAATTTTTGACACAAAAAACGTCTCGATCGCTTTCGCGTTTATGTCTCAATTAGTATGGGCAAATTGGCATCGTCTAGCGGCACGTATTGACAAACAATACGTATCGATCGCGTTTGCGTTAAAGTGTCAAATAAGTACTATGAGAATTCAGACGTTAACGCGAACGCGATCGAGATGTTTTCATGTTTCAAAAATTACATGAAAGATTCAGAAGTCATGGTACAAAGTGTTAATATTACCCCTGTTATTCATAAACCGTTAGTCATTAACTAAAATGCCGTTAAAGTTCGTTTGTCCTTTTTTAACCGACTTCAAAAAAGGAGGAGGTTCTACGTTCCACTGTATGTATTTTTTTTAATGTATGTTCATCGATTACTCCATCAATTGTAGACCGATTTTCAAAATTCTTTTTTTATTCGAAAGGGTATACTCCTGAGGTGGTCCCACTGTCACCAAATCATGATCTGATGATGGGATCTCAGGGAAATCGAGGGCAACCCTCAAATTTTATAGGCACGTATCATGTGTTTCATATATTTTTTAAGGCTATTCAAGTATTTGCGTCCGGTAGTCATCATCTCATGTTGATGAGCTGATGATGGAAGGTACAACTCCCTAACGGTTAGGAGTTGGAGGATAATTCTGAAAATGTTGAATCAACGTAAAATTGTGAAATAAAAATCTTTTAACAAAAAAGTAAAACCGCCTTCAAAAAAAAAACCTTAAAAAAAACGTAAAATAATCCTCTAAAATAATGATAAATAAATAAAATAAAATAAAATGCGTTTATTTCGGACAACAGAAACTAAAGCCTAAAGTTTTATGTCGGTGCTTCAATCAAAGAATATTCCGCTCGCACCGCACCGACTTCATATTTCTGCTGCTTAGTGCTAGGCCATAAAACTTTAGGCTTTAGTTTCTGTTGTCCGAAATAAACGCATTTTATTTTATTTTATTTATCTATCATTATTTTACTTTTATTTTTCTAAGGTTTTTTTTTGAAGGCGGTTTTACTTTTTGTCACATTGATAAGAAGAAGACAAAACCTATTTTAGCTAATGGAGGCTTGAGTGACGTTTATGAATAAGGGCATAAGTTTGTATAAATTTAAGTACGAATCGACAGTTGTTTGACTGAGTTTGATCCCAGATAGAGTCAAATAAAAAGTAGGTAGGCATTTATTTGACTTCAGGAAGCGCCAGGTAACTTTCAGCGAACAAAAAGTCGTAGCACTTAGCAAAGAAAAACAGATCTTCTAAATATTATTTTCTTGCCCAAACTTGAAATTGTTTAGCTTTGAGGAAAATATCAAGTTTTAACAACTTACTTGATTTGGCTGCTTGGCTTGATTGGTCTAAACTTGGACTGTGGTTCAAGATTACAATAATATTTTTCTTTTCCACAGAGTAAGTTTATCACATATCTACGTTATTTTACTGCGTCTTTTTATTTTACTTACAATTTTGCGTCTCAAAAATAAACTAGATAAGTGAGCCGTAGACATTGCGGGCTCTATTTTATTTTGAATCTCTATTGTTCTGTTTTTTAATTTCCAAATAAAATATTCGACAAAAATCTGTACATGTAATTAACGAACCTGCTCACAACAACACGAAGAGAACAGCCAAACAGACGGCGGACAGACGGACATACGAAAGCGTTTTTGTCCAAGCCCAAGCTGAAACGGCGACGCATCGCTCGCTTCGCCCAGAAAGGTTAGTTTTATTATCCGATTTATGACAAGATTATCACCTTAACGACGAAGTTATCAATAATATAAGTAGAACAGACCGATAATGATAGCAAAACATCTAGTTAATCATGAGATACCAAGACATAGACAAAGCGTGGTCACTCCATAGACTTAAAGTAAACTGAAGAAGCGTTGGAATTTGTCAATAGTGTAGTGTAGACACGACCAGCCATCGACAAAGCGTCCTTATTCCGCATTTGTTTTCAAAAATATCAAAGTCATGTTGTCCCTTTTAACTTACCCATGTTAGTAAGGAACAAAAGAGTTTAGTCAACTGGTGGAATGGCTATAAACAACGATGAGGAGCTCGGAAGAGCCGGCCGCGTCCAACGACAGTCGACTCCACAATTAGTCGTCAATTGACCTCACTCTGCTCAGATTGAAGGCGCCGTTCGTATACGATTCTGCAGCCTCTGTTGACAGTGTTACTTATCGTAGTTTGATACATTTGCATTAATATTTTTTTAATTCGAAATGATCCTGTAAATCGAGCACGAGTTATCACTAAGAATCGAGTAGTAACGTTATCATATCGCCATTGGAAAATACTAAAAACTAAGTAAAATATGCTCACAGCGGGCGCAGTGGGTTAAGCACGGCTTGTCGAATCCTGCGTAACGTTACGGTTATCGTATCGAGATCGAGAAACCTCATACAAAAATGTAGTTCCAAATACGCTCACGGGCGGGCGCTGTTCCAAACGTCATACAAACTCGACAACGTTTACTATTAGTTTTTACGTGTCGCAGGATTCGAAAAGTCGTGGTCGACCCTCTGTTCCAAACGTTATACAAATTTTCTTGATGGCGATACGATTACGTTACTACTGAATTCTTGGTAAAAACTCGTGCTCGAGCTACGTACTGCTAAAATTATAGTGATACTGCAGATAAAGCTATAGATCTTCGTACCAAGATAAATACGAGACCAAAAAAATTCAAACACGAAACGAATTAGTTCGGTAAAATAAAGAAACATTAATGATTGCAGCAATAACAATGCCAAACTTTGCTCAAAATTGTTTAAGCCTCAAATGATCCCAATAACTTCAGCTTACACAATTTAACGCCGAGTTTCATCTGTCTTAGCAACAAGGACAAGTTGACAAAGATTTGGTCAAATGTAGTTGCCGTGCCCTTGAATTTGTTTGATTTCTTGTTCACTGTTCAATTATTTGGCCGCGCCTATGTAAATGAAGGACAGAGTTTCCCGAAAATGTCTCGGTTTATATTTAAATGCCCGATAAAAAATGTTCGTTTGTTGTAAAATGCAATTCATACTAAAAATTCTAATCGTTTAAAGCCCCATGCGATAAGAACTTTATAATATAAATAACGCGTAGCAGAGTAGCAAGCTGAAAGGTTAAATTGTTCAAATGTGAATAAAATGAATGATAAATGGGAATATTAAAAACCTTTTTTTCCCTTTTGTTAATAACTCCCTTCCCTTCAAAATACCTCTCGATTCCTATTTGTTTTTCTGCGTATTTGTGGCATTCCACGCTAAAATGAACCTAACAGCGTATGCGTACCTACATGTCTGTAGCGGGAAAATGCCTAATGTATAAACTTAATTATTTTAACAGTTAATAATCATATCATGTTTAAATGCGCCACTAAATAGCTGCATAATTTATAATGTCCGAGAATTACCGCTCGTCTCTAGATTTTCCTCGTGTCAAAGTCTTGAGTTATTCTGACTCGAGTGACCAAGCACAAGCATATAAGTTAAGTAGCCTATGCGAGTCCAATTATAAACGAGGAAAAAACTGGCCGACATTATAACGAGTAAACAGCGTAATCTATTTAACAAGCGAGCGCTATCGAGACTACAAAAAACATTGTACAAGTATAATGTGCCGAATCCATGACTGCTGCGAGCGCGGCCATGTCCGGAAGTGCGAACTGTGCCCGGGCTGTTACAAGATCCAGAGTGGTACGGACCGCGCTGAATTCTAGTATTTCGTGTAAAAACTGGTATTTTATACGCCGAAATTTAGGCGCAATCGAACCTTTTGATTCAATCTCCCGTCGTAGTACGTTCTCAAAGTGAATGCCGTATATTTCCTTGATAGGCATTGCGACGTCATTGTGTCTTTTATTGTCACAAAGTAACTACACAAGTACACAACAAGAAAAGATTTGACTATACATACGAAAAATATGTAAATATTGCAGTCAGGTAACATACGACACGATTTTTCCAAGCCTTCTCTATATGTACGTTCTAAAAATTTCAACATTCTATGCTAGGTTCTGAGATTCTTCTTAAGGTCTAATAATTTTGGTACTTTTGCTCACCAAGCCAAGAATCGATGATACATACCTACATCTAATAAACCTGTCTCGCTAACTCGGCGCGGAACAACACCACAACCGATACAATATAAAGCTGATTAGTGGCTTTTAGGACCGGTATCTGTTTCCTAGCCGTATCTACTTAAATTAGCTCTACTGTGGCCGTGTGGTTTGAATGGGACTGTGCTACTGTTAGTAGAGGTTGGGCGGAACTGATCGGTTGCCAATCTTATTGGTGGCTTAGTGTTTTTGAGAAGCCTAATTAGTAACATAGGCTTCACTTAGAACGAGAGAGTCGTTTTAAGTGAAGTGGAGCGGACTAAAAGAGTAAAAAAAATCACAAAAGTGGCCGCAGAGTGGAGCGAACTCTGTACGGACTCCCTTCGCTCAACTCGTAACACAGATTCTAATACAAGCACATCCACCTCGGGTGTGTAAGCGGAGCGCACTGAGCGAGAAAGGTTAATCGAACGCTAGATTTGAACAACCCATCTCATTTCCCACCTCGTCACTTCACAAAGACCGCTGGCAGGGGAAGGAAAAGTCTGAAAGTTTTTCTTAATGGAAGTCCACAACAACTTTACTCCGCTCCGCTCAGCTCATTACCTCCTTTTTCCGCTTAATAAGCTTAAATAAAATGGGCATACACAGGCTAATTAACTGTCCTATGGTACCTTTGGAGTCTAGATAAGGTTGCGCATACACTGACCCTGACCTTTGTTTGAGTTGTCAATAAGTGCGTAATAGAAGGATACATATTTATAGAAATAGTTGAGCTCACGTTTTATACAAGCAACGCTTGAGTCTTATCTAGTTCTCCTATTACGAACGCTAGGTGTAGGCGCTGTCACTCTTCCTATTGTCATGTAACGTCTAACGACAGGCCCGGTAAGTGTCTGGTTTGGCAAAGTAAGGTAACCATAACTAGTCGGCGAACTGGTATTTCGTTCTTGCGACACAGTTTGTTACAATGTGCCGTGTGACATTCATTTCCTTGTCAACTCTAATTGAATGCGCATTTTGTAGCCAATATCAGGTTTATTAATTTGTTGTGATACTTATTTAACTTTATCACTGACAGCTCATAAATCGGAGCAAAGTTATTTCATAGGCGCCATAAATTTTATAACACTCGGCTCTACTATAAGCTTAGCAGAAACACTCGAGGAAGTAAGTCACTTCATGCTCATAGGTACTTACCTGCTTCTGGCTTTATAAGCCTACTTCCATGTTCCGCAAATTTAAATTCTTCCTCGTAAGATAAAGCCGGGTTATGTAGGTGATCTTAAGAGTCGGTGGGTCGCTGGGAGTGTGTTGCAGCGGGCAGTCCTTTCACCGGTGGCGGCCGGCGGGGCGGAAGCGGGCCGCGTTATGTCAGCGCTGGCGGCGCGGGCTCACGCAGTGGGCCATCAGCTGACCGCAATGCCCGCGGCACACTTACCACGACCCACGAAAACAAGCGTTGCGTCAATGACGCACGCCATATTGCGTAATATTTGGAGGCTTTTTTATAATGATGTTGGGTTACGTGTGGAGACTGCAATTTTTCGGTAGCTTAGAGCGTTAATAAAATGTGCCAATTTTGTAGTTTATGATGGTTGCTGTGTATTTTTACTGCCGGAGATGGATGTTGGAGATTATGCTCAATTCTTTGCGGTCACACACATATTATGTTTTTTATTCATTTTTCGTAAATATCAGTTTTCAAGTCAATATATTAAATAAAGAAGTATTAATTTATAATTAATATCTTGTACTACCTTGTAAGTACCTATTATCTTGTCATTTTCGTACTAGGTACATTTGAGTTCCGTATTTTTATTTAAATTTTATTTTGTAAACTGATAAACTAAACTAAACTAAACTATATGTGCATAATGTGTCTACTATTTAGGGTGTACATGAGATGCATATCGATATTAAGCGACCAAATTTGTAGATTAGGATACTTACTATTCAGTTTCTAGACCGATTAAAAAAATACAGTTTTCGCTTTACTTTTAAGTTTCAACCAGGAGCGTTGAATAGCACCTTCCATGGACAATGGACATAATTGGGAACGAATACTTTTCAACAAATTATTCAGTAAACTAATTGTGGTTTCGAATGTAGTTAACGCAAAGGTGTCGTAGCTGTTCATTTGCTATAGTTTAACTCCTAGTTCGGCCTCTTTTGCATCTGAAGTTCGTTTAGTGATGGTTACGTAAATTAAACTACCAATATACTTAGCTTAACTTATTTACCTAAAAGCATGTAATTTTTAGCCGCAAAAGCATATATATAGCCGTGATAGCCTAGTGGTTTGACCTATCGCCTCTCAAGCAGAGGGTTTAAACCCCGGCTCGCACCTCTTGAGTTTTTCAGAATTTATGTGCGAAATTACATTTGTAATTTATCATGAGCTTTTCGGTGAAGGAAAAACATCGTGAGGAAACCTGCACAGCAATCCAGGCCTGCGAAGCAATTCAATGGTGTGTGTGAAGTTCCCAATCCGCACTGGGCCCGCGTGGGAACTATATAGCCCAAGCCCTCTCATTCTGAGAGGAGGCATGTGCCCAGCAGTGGGACGTAAATAGGCTGATGATGATGATGATGATATGGTTTTTATATTTTCATAGTTAAATGTGTTTCAAGTCTATTTATTATACAGGAACTTTAGTATTTTGACAACATTTTTGCACATCAGACTGGCATAGTGACCTCAATGGCATCACAAAAACTTGTACTTAACTCTGGTACTTTCTTAGCTATTACGTTGTCACTTCGTACAAACAACCCGTATAAGTACTTAACACTTAACACTCAGCCATCATTAATGTACCAGTGAAAGGGACTCCGTTGTAAATAGAACACTCCTTTAAAGTTAATCCAGCCTAATAAAGTATCGTGCGCATGAGTTAACCCATATTACGACATAGACATACAACTGTTATATAAACAACGCTGAGCTGTCAGCACGAAACCTGAGGCTTAGCTGTAGAATAATAATGCACCGAATTATATCTCCGGTAAGAAAAAGATGAAAGTAGGGATTAAAAAAAAAAAAAACTGTCCGTCAATTTAGTCCGCCACTTACAAAAATAGTTAACACGTATTTTGCCTTTTTTATATACGACGAAGTTGTACTTAGTGCAATGAAGTTCCACGTGACGTCGCGCCGTGGCTCACTTTTTACTCAAAACTGACGTCACGGTCTCGAGTCACCCCGAACTTTGACGAGCTTTATCTTTGTAAATTTATGTTGATTTGGTAAAGCAAAATCTACATGTCCAACCAACCTGAAATAATAATAAATAGTATTATCGTTTTTTACCCACTAAACATATTGGCCTGTCATAGGTGAATCATTACCCTATCGAAGACTTTTATTGCCCCAACGTGACTGCAATGAATGCGACTTGAGGCTTTTACTTGCCTATTGTAATCGACTCTTCACGATCCGCGTTGGTCCCCAAGAGTGGAAAAAAAAACATCTAGCTTGGGTATCGCTGCTATATCACTCGGATGGTGCAGAATAAGCCTAGCGCCAAGTCATCGGGACTCATCTCGGCACTCCATGATTCGACAACAATCTGTGTTCGTTAATTCTTAATTTTGGTACCGGTAATTTCTTGCCGATTTCAGATTTACAGTAGAGTTCTCCAATATCTGGACAGCCAACAGTTCATAAATATCCAAACACGAGTCTTGTGAATCTGGAAATAAGGTTTGTGTATAGATATTTTTGAACTGTTGACTGTATAGATATTGAAGAACTGGACTGTAATATATTTTTTTGACCTATTCTTAGCCTGTAAAAGTTATTATTATAGAAAGAGTAAGGTAACACGCCCACACTTAGTTTGTACAGATACTCATTTTTAAAAGTACGAGCAAGCGATTCACGTGATGGCAAGTAATCATCAGTGCTGGCATTAAGTGAGGAGAAAAAGACGCCTTGCAGTACCTCGTGCAGCCGCCCATTAAATGTTGGCAGCATAAATGAACATCAACGAAACAACCGCCGGAAACCTCCCAACTGTTTCACCCAAAAGACTTCAACGCGTAAAACACTCTACATTTTCCACGCATCGCGGTGTCAAAACAAACGAGGTTTTGGAAACAAGTAGCAAGTAACCAGTACTGGACTTCCTACTGGACTTGTTTACTCCATCTGCAGTGGTTAGCAGTGAGAGTGAGGCTGCGTTACGTCAGCGCGCACACACTCGCACTTTCAAGTTTCACTGTTAGATAATAGCACCAGCACTACGCCAGTGGCTTACTTACACACTTACACACACAATGGGAGTTGTTAATGGTTCGTAGTGGCTGAGATCGGGATTTTGTGATTGTAAGTTTTGTTTAAACTAAGTATATATAGAGTGTATTTCGCCAAAGCTTTAGCTGGGGACGCTTCATAGTCTAGACTTAGAGAACCGCCTCTGAAAATATGGACGTGAAAGAACTGAAAAAGAAATAGAAGATACGATTGCATAGTGAAATAAACGGATCACTCACGTATATGAGTCGAGCTTAGCCCAGACATGTTGCGGACTAATTCGTACTTAGTCGTTCCACTGAGAGCGCACGATTCAGCGACAGCGAGACGCACACTGCGCGCCAAGAGTCGTGAGTGATTCGTTTAAGTCATTGTAATTGAATCTTACGGCAGTTTCATATTAAAATTACCACTGCGTTATTGCTTGCTGTAGAAGCGTAGGCTGATGAACCAATGGTACGAGTAAATACTAAATATGCGCTATACGAACATGAGCACGTGTCGTCTGTTTATTCGTAAATGTGTGCGTGAGTGTGACGCAGTCAGCGGTGCATTGTGAGGAATGAATAATTAACAGGAATTAAATGCGCACTGAATAAATATAGATCAAACGTTGTTTTAGAGCGAGGTGTTCACAATAAATTTCTCGTTAAGTTTCCTGAGCGATTAGATCAATTACAAATGCTTTTGTTCACGTAACAAGCCCTAAAGGTGCGTTCAAATCGCCCAGTTGCAGGTTACAGCTTAATTTCATAGCGACACAAGCTTTTCTAGTCATTTTGTAGGTAAGTAGGAAAAGTTAAATGATTTAACAAAAAATATAGACAAATAAAGAGTTTTGAGTTTTATGATATCCGTTATATTCGGGGTAGTAAATTATTTTCTTATAGCCGTTCTGTGTAGCTCGACACCGACACTTTGTAATTATATCAAAAGCACTGGCTGGTTTGACTTAATCTGACTTTCTGGTAATTTGATTGCAGGGGATTTCCACTTCCACCAGGATTAATAAATCTACGTGATTATCCGGGGTGTTATTATCTAACTAAGGTTACTGCTGTTTCAGCATCATGCATGTCATCTTATAGTATTGAAAAGTGGCACTAGCGCGTGAGGTTTTGAGCAAGGTTGCGTTAGAGAATAATAAACTCACTGGAAACGCTCGCCACAGATGGCGACCTGTGATTTTTATAATGAGCCAAGTAAGCAAACGAATTGTACTCTCGTCAGAACTTTTTCAATAACGCCATAGACCCACAGCTTGCAAATCGTGGTGTCAGGATTTTGTTTTCGTACGCGTTGTTTTTTACAGGTGTTGCAAAGACGAAATGCTTAATGTTGTTTTTATGCCTTCAATAAAAAGCTCAATGCGCGTTTTGCGATGTCAGTGACTTAGTAGTGGGTTGAGCGAGCACCACTTAATAGTTTTAGTACTTACCTAATACAGTTGCTAAGTGCCTGGTCGGAATAATTATTCTGTTCGTAAAACGATAAATAAAGTTGACAAGCGCTATTTAAAGGGCACTTCTAAGGCTGTAGGGCTATGCTCGACTGACATACGAGAGGGATCCGTTTATATCACTATAAGGTAAAAGTGTTATAGAAAACACTTGGTCGTTGGTATTCGTTCATTTCGTATACCTACTTGATGTAATAAATTGGATACCTACCTTAATGCAATTATTATGTACAGATCGACTCCACCTATTTAAAGCCATCGACAGCTCTCTATTTCTCTTACCCTTTACTTGGCAGAACTGAAAAGAGAAAACCTGAACTCTAAGTCTTTCCTGATTTTATTTACTAAAAATGTGTAATAAAATAAAAATACGAAAAGACTGCTATACTTTTAAAACAAAAATGTTTTAAGTAAAAGTTCTACTTTGGTTCATGACATAATTTTGAACAGCAGAAAAGTTCATAGATGACGTTTGTGCTATGAACTGCCTAGTATCTTATGAGACACGTTGCGAAGTATAGGGTTACAGATTATTTCCAGGCTAGTAAAGCGAAAAACTATTTAGAAACCAATAAAATAGTTACTATAATAAGATTAATAAAATACTCCTTAACTTGATGTCTACGCAGTAGGTTAACGCCAGGCCGATTTCGTTAAACGACTGTAACACGTAGGAGCTATATTTAAAGCTTGGCCTTGGCAGTGCTCGTTTCGTAGGCAATTTTATTCTGCCCGTAGAGTTCCGTATCATGCCTTAATAAGTATTCACGAATCCTTATGATGTCCGCACTCCGACGCGTACCTACTGCTAAATTTATGCGCCGTATTTTTAGAATAAGGCGTCTTTGTTCTTAACATACTCGTAAAGTTGTAATACTGTCTGAAGCCCATATGAAGTATGTAGAATTTTGCATAACATGGCATTTACCCATACCCATATGGCAGATAAGTTGTCCAAATAAATCTCTGTACTTATAAATGCTTCCTTCCTAAAGAGAAAAGTTTGAAACCCATGTCACGTGGTCTCATTGGATAGAAATTAGCATGGCCTAATGCCTAAGACAAACGTTTTTTCGCGGTCCAGCTCTGTGAGTACCATTTTAATCAGGCACGACCTTCACATTAGTTTTATCTAAATTCACCATTGTTACTTGTTTTATTTTTTCAAAAGTAGCAGTTCGGCATGTTGCTAGGTCAAAAATTACCAAAATTTAATTTAAAGAGTTCCCGATCTTGGTAGCCAATAAAACGTAAACTTGATTATTAATTTTCATTTTAATGGACATTTTCGAGGTGATTTCGTTAATGTGAATCGAGAAACACAAAATCAGTGGTTCGGCTGCGATCCCCAAGTAGTTAAATTTAAGTATGATTGTGCGTCTCTAAAATAATGAAACATGTTAAAGTGTTAAGTTTATAAACGCAGAATGATCCATTTAAAATTCTACACGGTTTTTTGCTAATGCTCAGGTTCGGTCACGAGCGCGAGCAAAAAGTTATATCTTCGAATCTCAGCCTTGATCTTTTGTTGGTGAATTAATTACGTTGTTACGTGATTATTATTGTGATCATAATTATAATTGCTGTGATCCGCTCAGAGCTGTGAATGATTGCTTATTGAGATTGTTCCATCGGCGGACTTTTCACGCTCATTCAACTTTTAATTGGATAGGTCACTAATTTGATTTTAAATACAAACACCTTATCATTATCACGAACGCAATTTGTAAACATGAAATACGAAACCAGTCTACGAAATCATTGGCAAGCGGCTTGACATTATTGTCAATAAAGTCAGATCATTACGTGAATCAAGTACTGTGAAATGTCGAAACACCTTGAAAAATGTTAAGGCTTTCCAATGACAAAGTATAAAGCATTGCCTCAAACAAAGTGACAAAAAATCAGTTTTGGCATGTAAATTGGCTACTTACGAATAAAAGTATTCAAATCTACTTATGATCATTTATACTTACTTGTTCACAAGTTTCGCTAGTAGCGGAAGCCACCAGCAAAACATTGGCAACGCGGAGTTGTATGCACACGGGAAATAATTGGCAGCCGACGAGCAATTTGCAAAACGGTAGGTGAGAGAAAGTGAACTGATTTATTTAGCGCGTGCTCATTTTGAATTGAAAATTGTGAAATTCGGATTCTGGATGCGATTTCACTTACGTACAGTTATACGAATACCAAAACAGTGGGACTGATGTGGCGATTTCGAAATCACTGATCTCGGATTCTGATGCAACACTTTTCCACGGATCCTGCGCAAAAAATCTACAGCCGTTGTATGAAAGGATACGTGTTTACAATCCTCAGATTAATATTTAACAGTTTGTAACAATCAAGGTGTCGATGTTTTAAGCAGCTTATGAATTTAAAGTTGTATTTCCATGGCTACTGAATCTCATGCATAGCTAGGGGCTCGTGTTGATGCTGCTCTGTTTCTCGTCTAGATAATCAATAAGCAAGTAGATTCTACAACGACGGCCATCACTGTAATGTCCACTCGGGGTCATTGAACGATAATACTATGAGTGACAAACCGATCCGGCAGTCTCTTTTTCAATGATGTTAATAATATCTATTGCCAGAGCATTTGTTTGTAGTAAATCATTACCTATATTATTCCTACTGTAACGCGTACGCGAGTTTGATTGTTTGAGCGTTCCCTCTGAGTGCCCGACTTAAAAGCATTTATCATCATTAGAGCAGCCATTGGTATGATATGACTTTTGGAACAATCCGTTCTAACATCAAGCTTTGTGTTGTAAATATGGTCTCACCGAACTGCGGTTAAACGTGTACTGTTAGTGCCATATTGTTAGTCACCCCTTTAGCATGAGAGGGCGATCCTCACCGGCCATTCGCAATGATTCTCGACACGAACCCTGCATGTCCCGCCATGCGGGTCGCGTGCCGCGAGCGTGTCCCACATACTACCCAAATTAAAACATAATAAACTTTAAGCTCGTACTTGAGTCACTAAACTCCTGATGTGAATACTTATTAATTCACGGAGGGGATGGTCCGAAGGGGAGCGAGAGGTGCGAAAAATTCAAGCCGTCACTTCAAATTTAATATGCAAGTTGACTTTATCTTTCGCTTGCCATTTAAATAACAAAAACCAGATCTAATGAATAGCTCCTTGTGTCAAAAGAGGTCAAATTTAGATGGAAAATTGTTATAGGTCATCTGCGAATGACCTCGGCATTATGTTGACCTTTTCAAATTAAAACACTAACTTGAGTGCTTAAACATAGTAATGTCTAGTATAAATAGTGTTTCCTGTATACATGCAAAGCAAATTGACAATTATTGCCATGTGCTTCTAAATTAGTTATCAATTTATGGATTTTGACTTAGTAGATCACGCTGAATTTAATAGACTTTGCATGAGTATCCCTATTTAACGGATTTAGCAGGCGACATAACAGATACGTAGGTAGGTATATATCTACGGTAGTAAACTTTAAATGAGCACCGAAACATTCATAAACACTGACATTATCAGACGTTCGTAACCGCCCTCGAGTCTAAAAATAACTGTCTGACTTGTGACCGTTCCAATCAGCCCCGCTCTTGATAAGGAATGCGTTAACCTTTCGAGGGTGGGAACCGTTAGTGCAACCCCTCGCAATTCGTAACGAACATCGCCCCTATAAAATCTGTAATAAGATACTCATCCACAAACAGAGATCGAAGAAAAAACTAGGTGTTAATATAACATTATTCAACATCATTTGGCTACTTAGTCTGATTGTGTAAAGCCGTCTTTTTCATCCGCTGATTACTGCAATTGCAATTGCATAAAATTAAAAAATACAACTTGAGCAAGCCAAATGAGATTTTAGCCAATGTTGGCTTGGTGCTTGCCACATATTCGTTTTTGTCACGTTCATGCGTACTTACACATTTCTTACGTCGGGGTGCAACTCATTTGGCCATCAATAATGCAAAGTTAGTGCTACTTCGAAACATATTCGACTAAATGTGATTATCAGCCAAGTAAAACCGATGACGTAAAACACAATACGTAATATTACACGAGAACTTATGTACCACGGTACGTAATAAGTTTCATTTTGTAGATTACTTCCGTAATGCGTAATTGCTGTACTGCACGTCCACGTTGTATCGATAATAAATACGAATAAAAACACTTAAAAGGAAGTAAGTTCTTGATCATCGTAATGGTTCGAACGAGGCCGCTATTCAGAATCGATCTCTGCGATTGTTTCTGCTCGATTCGTCTTAAGAACACACGTCTCTTTTTATCGTTCCAGTGCAGCGCATCGGTTAATATCCATCGATTGAATTTCATATCGAGCTCGAGTAGGTGGTTTACTCAGCATTGATCCCAAGAGAATGGGCATTTTTTCTTGGAAACGTCATTCCGATGTAATGGTTTGTTAAACGTCATTATATTTTAATTTCGTGTGGGATATAAAAACAGCAAAGAGTAAAAATGAGAACTCTATTCGAGTAGTCTTCAGTAACGATTAAAATTTAACGTCTGACGCGAAATTCGCAGTATTCTCACGGTGACATCATATTTTTGGTTCGAATTGGAGCTAAGGGAACTGAAAAGGCAAACCTTATAAGGATGACGTATGGTTCAATATAGCGTGTTTAGAAATGGGTGCGCATGCGCATGAGCCCGCATGTTTCCCTGCGCTGAGATTAAACGCACCCCACGGGGAGCGAGCGACTAATCAGTGGTTGAAGAGGTACTTACTGCTCCGACATATGACCATTTTATGGGCTCTCCCGATGGATTTTGTGGTCACACGGGTGGTGTGACTGTAGTGCTGTAGAGTAATAAAATGTTAGTAGGTACATGCCATTTCATTTGGTTCTTCATGAAAGTATAAGTTATTTTAATAATTGAGTCAGGTGAATACAAAATTCGTCACAATTCTTTAAAATAATCCCTTTTCTGGCTATACTCTATCGTATCAACAAAAACTACAACTACAGGGGTTCTGTTTTGCTATTTTGGCTACGGAACGCTTAACACCTTACAACTACATCTGCTCATCAAAAATCTGTAAAAAAGACAGTTTATCTATGCGTTAAAATACTGTCAATTTTAGTAATTGGATAATTATATGTTACTTATAAAGTTCATGCAACAAACGTAATACGTTCATGTTACTAGTCTTAACTCATTACGCGTTGAATGAAGCATCTAAGATACTTT
This sequence comes from Clepsis dumicolana, assembly GCA_963691665.1. Classification (NCBI taxonomy): domain Eukaryota; kingdom Metazoa; phylum Arthropoda; class Insecta; order Lepidoptera; family Tortricidae; genus Clepsis; species Clepsis dumicolana. Next base: position 7,160,516 of record OY829520.1, on the reverse strand, counting down.
ATGCGTGCTACAATGTATGCGGTAATTCGGGTATCTTTACCTGTGTAATTATTATTTAATCAATTCGTAATGTGTTCTGTAATATTTACATGCCTCTTTTATAGAGACACGAACGTGCATGTGTGTGCCTTTATTGAAGTTATCAAGACACAGATTAAATAAAGTGTGTACATAACTAATACATCAGTTTAGAATTCTGTGACGTAAAATATAGGCATCGAATATTTTTTGCAATCTTTTATCAACTTAACGTTTAATTGGGTGCAAACGATATCGTAGGTATCTACCATATCTGATGCAAGTATACAGTTAAAAAGTTTTTCCACGGGTCAGTCTACAAACAATCATAACATAAGTCCATGTCATAAACACTTTCCCTGTTATTCATAAACATATTTTAACTAAAATGCCGTTAAAGTTCGTTTGTCCTTTTTTGTCACATTGACATTTCCGTTAGTAAGAAGAAGACAAAATATATATTAGCTAATAGAGGGTTGAGTGACGTTTATGAATAAGGCCCTTAGACACGTAAAAATATTTCTCATTATTAACTATAATACGCTGTTTCTCGTAGTAGTATCAAAGGACAGCAAATTAAAAATACAAGTACTTGCTGACTAAGCACTTTTTAAATTAAAGACGGAAGTATGAAGGAATACCGTTAAACTACCTAACAAAGACAATGTCAAACTGGCATGTCAAACTGGCATGTCAAATCGAGTGTTACGCAGTTCCGTAAGTGAAACAAGTAGATACTTTAATTTAATTGCCTTCGATGCTGAGTCATCATTTTTTACACACTCGAGGAAGCAACTAGATTGTTACAAGCAATTATAAAATTATAGTTTATTCTTAAAAGGGTAATTAACATTGAAAACTAATTTGTATTACCCCTAAGGCGATGCCCCTGATTTAGTGCATGTCAAAAAACAAACTTGGTTACTTCCTTGATCAACATAGAATAGTAGGTACTTAATTTGTCTATAACATTGTTTTAGAGTTACGCGGTATTTTCAAACTAGGTACCATCGTTTTCAAGCCAAATGAAAAAGACAAGTTCAACAAGGAACCTTTATAGTTGTTTCTCATGTCCGCCTGTCTGTCCCTATGTCCGCGGCATAGCTCGGAAACTCTTGGTACTAGAGAGCTGTAATTTGGCATGCATACTAGTATGTACACAAAAATACTTATAGAAAAAAGTTTTTGCGAGATTACCTACCTACGTACATAAATTGGGGATGACGTGGGGTGTCGTTAGATAGATCTTTAAGAAATGTTGATAATGTGCAGTTTTTAATTTCGGGACAACAAAGTGATCCTATAAGGTTTGTTCTTCCTCTTAAGGTACGGAACCCTAAAAAAGATTAAAATTAGATTATGCAAGGACTTTTTCGTAACGGCTATCCTATACGTGTTCGACACGCTCTTAGGTTCTATTTACTTTCGCAATTTTTTAAAAATAAATGCACTAATTAAGATGGGGTTTTTTTTTTCAATCATACAAATTCATTGTATAATTATTACTAATGTTTTATATTTATCGTAGTAATTTCATAAAAAAGCCAGTATCATGTTACAGAACCCCACTTCGACGATATCGCCGTAGGCATTCCCTTATCTTAGCGAATTCAATATGTTAATAGTTAAATGAGCGGACGCTAACGGTCGACATAAAAAAAACAGGTCGAGGAGACGCGGGGAACATTTAAACTACCCGCATGGGAGTTATTAGTGGTGCGCCAATCTACCCGCGATTCCCCTCGCCTATTTAAAGCGAGAGGGTGTCACCCCGCTAATAATATAAACAGTTATCTTTGAAATCGGTACTTTATTTTTTATTAAAGCGTAACAGTCTTTGCAATTAAACTTGTTTATATTATGATGTCAGGAGTTATTATAAATGTTATAATATTAATAAATATTGTGGGACAATCATGGGACAATTTGACACCAATTGACCTAGTCCCAAACTAGGCAAAGCCTGTATGGGTACTAGACAACGAATAAACATACTTGTATAGATAGGTACATACTTGTATAGATAGGTACATACTTATATACATATTAAACATCCAAGACCCGAGAACAAACATTCGTATTCATCATATAAACATCTGACCCGACCGGGATTTGAACCAGGGACCTCAAGCTTCATAGTCAGGGTCTCTAACCACTAGGCTATTCGGTCGCATATTGTACTTAAGTTTAAGTATTCAAAACGGCCTTGTAAGTAAGAGATCATTAAATTAATAATTACATTTCAGTTCGAGCATTGTATAAGTAATTCATCAAAATATTGTACCTAATGTGATTTTTACATGACTGTGAACTTAGACTAAAAATCGTTGAATTGTTTTGTAGAGTTCGCATATTTTCACTGACTACATAATATTTGACGATTTGACTAGGTATACAGTTTAGTATGCAATAAAACTTAGTCAAGTTCACGGTCGTTGTTTAATTACTCCCAAAACATACACATATTTATTTCGCCATCAGTGTCATCAGAGATTTTAAGATGGCAGATTGTTGAGTGCCATAAGTTAGCTACAAAGGTAGCTTGGCACTTTTGCACCTTGTTAGTCTACAACCAGATGTCATACTATATTTATAAGTGTGTTTTTACGACAAGGTACAAAAACTACTTTTGATGCTAACAGTACCTGCACTGTAAATATTCATAGAACAGAAGAAAACGGTGGAAAGAAAACTTTTTTTTCATATAAATTTCATTGTAATAGCTAACCACTTTGCGTCAAAAACACACAGTTACGAGGAAAGTAGCGCCCTCAAGTCAATTAATCCTACACTGTACAGTGTCGAACGCAGAAGTAAATATAAATATTGAGTCACACGGCTTAAAGTTTAAACGACTTAAAATCTCAGCCCTTTTCGACGCCTATTTTGCGTGTAGGGTAGTGTTGAGAGCATGAGTGGAAGTGATCTAAATTTAGCTAATTTGCGTGCATCTAAAATGCAAGTCACGTATGAAAACAAAAGGTCCGAGGGCGACCACCGCCGAGCTTTCTGAGAACGCACGTCGAACACAGCTTATATATTTCCGCCAGCATGTTTCCATTTGCGCAAAAGTAGGTATTTCATAAATATGTAGGTATATAAACAAAAGAACTATATTTCTCGAGAGAACTGCGCCTCTTGTAAATATGACTAAGTGAGACCTAGCTGCAGCTGATAACAATCTGTGCTCCAAACCACCCTAGCTTGAATACTGGAAGACTAACGCTGTCTTTGCAGGAAGAATGCAAAATCATCTTTTATATATCAGATTTTAGTTTTCACCAAATTATCCAGTCCAGTGTCACTTTAAGTTGGTGGCTGCCCTGGCTGCTCTTTTATTTGGAACTACTGACAACTAACTACGCTACGGTTGAAACACACAATACATACAAGTTTAACTCGCCTCCCGTACCTCAGAACGAAAATAAACTTGCTCCACTGAATTCTCAAAGTAATCCTAGCGTAAACATGGTCTGGTCTGACGTGATTGAATCTTGATCGCTTCACGCATGGCGGCGCGCTATCGGTTTTTTGCTCGATGGCCCAAAATGTTCCAATATTTTCAGCTTGTCATTAAGCAGTATTAAAACTGAACATGTCGTATTAATGAGTGATATTGGCTTTTAAGTGCTGTGAGTATGATTTATATGTACATATTATATATATATATATATATATACATTCATGCAGATTAAAAAAATATTGTATCAGCAATTACATATCAAGGTCCAAGATACCCTGCTAGGAAATACGTTTAATCAGAAAATAAAGTAGGTACATGGATGAAAAAAAAAACACTTGAAACTTATATTTTTAACTACTTTACGCAATAGAGTGATCTAATTATTATTCTTAAAATCACGAATGTATTTACTAAAGCTTACACGTAGTTAACTTAATGCTGTAAAAACATGGTCTGGTAACTTGTTCTACCGAGCTAGGAAGTTACTAACAGTTCGGGTTGAAATAGCTCAGTTTAGGCAGCTACTTTAAATTCGGAAGGCAAGCGATAACTTGATAGTCTAACAATAGAACCGTCGTGCTACATTTTGGGAGTAAAAATTAAGATTTCAAAGAACGATCGAACTCTGAAGCTTCGTGAAGCTTGAAAATAGCATGTTTGGCAAATTCATTTGAGAGATATCACAGTTAGTCATTTTCAAATGATATGATAAATTATAATGGCTATAGAAATATTTGCCAAAACCAAAGCTCATCCCATCCACGTCGAAAAAATGGCCTTCATTCAAACTGAAGTTTCTATACTTACCTACGTATTAAAAACTGTTCCTTGTTTGCTTTACTTTGTTTCTTATCTCGTTGCATGTAAACTGTCGATATCGTTAAATACCTAAACGGGATACTAAATACGCATTGCCTGATTTGAAGTTTGAAGTTTGAAGTTTATTGTACGGTGTTAAAGTTGAGATTGCGGTGTCGTTCTTGATTCAGTTCGTTTATGGGTTATATCGGCAGTGAGAAACGGGGAAGAGGTCGGGGCTATCTGCTGATAACAGCTGAACCGTCGGTTGTTGGCTTTATTGAGCCCAAATTCATAACCGACGATAGTGACGACGCCAGATCAGACGTTTTAAACAAAAAGTAAAACCACCTTGAAAAAATCCTCCAAAGCCATCGGTTTTGTATGAAGTTGGTACGGTGATGTCGGAATATTCTTACCGACTTCATATTTGTGCTAGTGCCATAAAACTGATGGCTTTATAGGATTTTTTTTACAAAGTCTATGGCGATTTTGATACAATGTGTATGGGAAACGGACCACCTCTGAAGTATGCACTTTCGAACAAATAAAGGAATTATCGAAATCGATGTAAAATTTTTGGAGTATAACAAACATACAATATAAAACACACCCATGTAGATTTTTTTTTAATCTGCCATATGTATTGTCAACCTTATCTCAGAAGTTTGCAAAGAGAAAAAGCAGAAATGACTACATAATAGACATTTAAGTATTTTAAAGATTACAGGAAATAAAACCACCTTTAAAAAAAACCTAAGAAAAAAATCCTTTAAAGCCATGACTTTCATGGCCTAGCAGAAATATGAAGTCGGTGCTTTATTTAAAGAATTTTCCGCTCGCATCGCACCGACTTATTTCACATATTTCTGCTAGGCCATGAAACTCATGGCTTTAAAGGAATATTTTTTTTCGTAAGGTTATTTTTTTAAGGCGGTTTTACTTTTAGTTCAAAGATTTTTTATTTCACAATTTTAAGTTACGTTAATATTTTAAGAATTCCTCCAACTCCTAACCGTTAAGGAGTTCTACCTTCCATCATCACCTCATCAACACGAGATGATGACTACCAGACGCAAGTACTTGAATAACCTTAAAAAAACATTCCGACGAATTGGGAACCTCCTTTTTTTAAGTCGGTTAAAAAAGACTAAAATATCACAGTTTTTCAGTAATCATCAAAAATCACATCAGATCCACTATCGGACAATACATAGGGCTGTCCGCCTGTCCGTCTATATTATAAATTGAGAAGACTGTTCGTAAAGTAGCACAAATATTGTTAGATGTTGACCGGTTTTTATGCATTCAATGACGTTGAACAGGATCTGCTGGTCCGTTCTCAAAAAGGTTATGTTATTTGTGCTTCACATATATTATTTACAAACAAGATTGAACTTCTGTTTTTATTCCACGCCACAATTTACCAAAGCTAAGATAATAAAATATTTGCTCAAAAACAGCGTGTTGTTATTGTTAACAGCTTCGCGATCTTAAGAATGTCTAGACGAGATCACTGGTCGTTAAATCTGGTTTAAAAATTCTCAATGCTTACTGTAGATTTGTTTTTATTTTAATGTTGGGGTCGAGGAATTTAAATAAGATTAGTTTTTTGTAATAATTTTGTAATAGTTTTTTCATTTAAACAACCAATATGGGTGTATGAAAAATAAGAAAACAAGTAGGTAGGTAGCATCTTATCATCTCCAAATAAATATGCTTTTCAAATAGACGCCAGTTCGCCCGTGGGCCCGATTTCACAGATCACACCAATAAAAATACTATTCGAGAAGGTGTGGTATAAATACTACATTGCTAAAAAAACTACAACGGCCCGAACACGAATATTCGGATCCCGCGTAACGTAATAGAGTAATAACGTTATCGAGAAAATTTGTATGGCGTTTGGAACAGCGCTCCCTCGTGAGCGAATTTGATACTCAATATGAATATTTTCGATGGCGATACGATAACGTTACGCTACGCTGATTTGAATATTCGTTCTTGGGCTTCTGCTCGAATTTTTGTTTTTTTTTTATGGTTGTGATCAAGTTGTGATATTTAATTAGGGCGGCATTTTTTTCCTACTCTACTCTTATTTCAAATTCATGACAGTATTTCCCCATTTCCGACTAAATTTTTCTGTGGTGTGATCTGTAACATCATTCATTACACCTACGTAGTTTCATCTTGGTCGTTTGTAGAATAGAACATAATAATTATCCATGAATTTTCGTATTGAAAGTGTGATATTTGATAACAATTTCGCGCCATTGCTTATCGCTAGTTACGCATAATGTTATGACATTTGTATGATTATGTGTTAACCTTTAGCTTTGGCACGATTCGTCCAGTCATGTAGCTTGGTGCAATTTCTGTGTGTATGGAGAAATTATTGATGATGTCATGGAGTTATCAGATCACTTATAAGTATTGTGCAGTGCATTGGTAAACAAACGTTGATGACGCTGACGACAGACTATTTACATATCTACACAGACATTAGTACGGAACCCTCGGTGCGCGAGTCCGACTCGCACTTGACCGGGTTTTTTTTAATAATATTTTTAACAATGGTTCAAAGACACACGATACTTGTTACGTTTTTTTTTCACACACCTTGGGCTTCGCGTCATTTTATTCCTGCCATCTTTTTAGCTATATTTTTTGCTGCATCATGGCCGGAGATAGTAGTGTGAAATATCATTGCAATCAGTTTCAATAACTCGTAGTTGCTTTTAAATGTATTCATACTTACGTAATCACCTTTAATGTGGCACAGATACAGTCGAGTAAATTTTTGTGATATTTGACAGTTTGAAAAAAAATAAACCTCCTACCTAAAACGAATTTTATTGTAAGAAACGGGTTGGGATCCAAACTGACTTATTTTGCATTTATTTAGTAGTAATGTATGATTTCCCGACATTCCATAATATGCATAGCGCCATCTTATGAAATTTATTCCTTTATCTTCCTGATACGATCGGGTGTAACTGTAATTAAGTACTTTGTGACCGAAAGAATTTTCGACGAACTATACATTTAAATCCAGTTACACATTATGACGCAACTTAAACCTCTTCATTGATGCGGTGATGGAAAGCTTCGGTATCACTTGCGATTCGCTACGGTTAATATTTAAGAGATTGCTTCAACCGGTTTAATCCCTGACTCTCTCATTGAGAAGACTTACAACGTCAGACTAAATCCGCTCTGAACTAGGCTCTAGAGACAGGTACAGATAGAGGTAGAGGCGGTAATGGAGAGGTAGCGGGGAACATGGGCGAGAATTATTGTGTTGTTGAAAATTGTGTGGTCACGTTCACACTATATACTTACTTACCCCGCTGGAAGAAACGGCGTGACGGAAGAATGTTGTTTTTTCTCAGGTTATATTAGCTATAAGCCGCCATCGCTTCTAGTTTAAATCGTGCCTATCTATAGTTTAGCATTCGCTGAAACTCACTCGCTAATCGCTACTGCCACAGGGGCCTTACGTAAATAATGGGAATAAAATTAATAAAGCCCTGAATCCGAATGGATGACCATGTTCAACAAGTAGTACGTCAAGTTTAGTTTTATTCAAACTCTGTGATTTTCAGTTCCATACGGAAGTAGACTAAGCACTCTTTGACCTTTATCACTATTTAAATATGATTAATTCCATTTGGGAAGAAAACTGTGCATATGTACGTAATTATAGTGCGGCTTTGAATAAAAACAGCATAAATTAACCACGTAAGATATAAACTATACATATATTCAGAACGATCTGTTTTATGATCTTTTACACAATGTAGGCATGGCTGCAATGACGGCAATGACGCAAAACTCTGTCATGTATGTCACTAACGTTACAATTCAGTCGCCGTTTTTTGTCGAATTAATTTCGTTTCGTCCATTCAGCTATGGGGCTTATGGTTAGATTGATGGATGGAAACTTAAACCGTGTTATTTTTAACATGAAACTACCGTGAGATTCAATCATAGTGAAATAAACGGATCACTCACGTATATCAGTCGAGTATAGCCCGACAAGTTTCGGACTAATCCGTAGTCCTTCCTCTAGGAGCACACGCCACGCCGGTGGCGATTACTCGTTTACTGCGTCAACAGCTACGAGCCTTTACAAAGTGATGTGATCAGTGTAGTGTGCTACCCTACTTTTGGCAATAATAAAAAGGACGATGAAAACGAGGGTAGTTGTGAGCCGCTGTCAGTTTTGCCGAACAGCCGCGCGAGCAGAGCCGCGGCGCGCAGTTTACGTCTCGCCACCGGCGTGGCGTGTTCTCCTAGAGGAAGGACTGCGGATTAGTCCGAAACATGTCGGGCTATACTCGACTGATATACGTGAGTGATCCGTTTATTTCACTACGTGTTATTTTTTTCTAAGAAGAAGTTTGATGCGCATTGAAATACAGCTAATCAGTGGAATACCTCGTCTGCGTATGTGTTCCCTAAAGACTAGCCCTGTTATTCATAAACCTATATTAACTAAAATGCCGTTAAAGTTCGTTTGTCCCTTTTTGTCACATTGACATTTCCGCTAGTAAGAAGAAGACAAAACCTATTTTAGCTAATTAGAGGCTTGAGTGACGTTTATGAATAAGGGCATAGGTATACACTCCGGGCGTATTCAAGTGAGCGGGGATATAGTGCTCCACCTTAGACGACATCTTCCCTTACCATCAGGTTTGTGGTCATACATAAACCTATAAACATGGTAAAAAAATATATTTAGTTGCATTTAATGGACGTAAAATGGTTACGTCTATTGTATTCTTCGACGCAAAGAACAACGATAACAGAAGATTAAATCAAAGTCTTAAAAAGCTTGTCATTTGTCTCAGAGAATATTTATTTACTTTTTTTTTCATAACAATATGAATAATACTTACATTGCAACATTCTTTTCACATAATCATCAATTATACCTTATTGTTTGGGTTTTAATACCTAAAGCAAGACATTTCTGTAAAAAATATAGGTAAGTATACAACACACATCAAAATCTGAGGCCTGAGTACGAATATTCGAAACCTGCGTCACGTAAAATCGAATAGTAAACGTTATCGAGTTTGTATGACATTTGGAACAGCGCCCGCCCGTGAGCGTATTTGGAACTAAAATTTAGTATGAGGTTTCTCGATCTCGATACGATAACCGTAACGTTACGCAGGATCCGAAAAGTCGTGCTCGACCCTCTGCTCTATCTCTGCAACCTTTGCTTTCCAAAATGTGGACATCAACCGTGAACTCTCAGTGTTATTTCCTATGTAAAACAACTGCAATTAAATACAATAATATGACAAAATAACGTAAAAAGCGATAATTGTAATATGTGGAACGAATTCATAGGTATTTTCACATCTTTAGCGTCAAAAGCGGCGCGGGCGCACGTTTTCTTTATCGTATCGAACGTTTAGCTTTTAGCCGAGAATATCGATTATGAGGGCCCGCATGTTTGTCAATACATTATGTAAATAGTGAACTCTTATCATGATTCATGAGGAGGGGCGCAGAGGCACGAAAACTATGAGGAATGGATATGTTTTTTTAAGAGTCTCAAAAAAGGCTACCTACTTAGACTAACCTACCTTGTGCGTGGGCTGTGGGCTATATCTTTGTGTGGTGGTTACTTTTGTCAACTTTTTCTGCGCTGTATGGTCGTGAATCGTTGTAATTAATATAATTTTCCTTTTATCCGATTTCTATTTTTTTGTATCGCATGCAACTCAATTACAGTGGTTCCTTTCTTCGTCCAAAAAATGTTTATCTAACTTAGACCCTTAGTCGGAACGAAATACATATTGTAGTCAGTTCAACTGTTAATCTGTTCCTAAGGGAAATAACTACTGTTTAGTTCGTTGTGTATTAATTCGCCTATTTTCTAATCTGCCGCCCTAGCACGATACATTTTATCGACGACATAAAGCAATCACCACTTTCTAACAAAGTATGCAAGTGCGAGAGGGACAAATGCTTTACGTCATCGATAAACGTTAGTATGCTACAGGGTCTGATTTCGACAAACGATAAATCAAAAATATCCTGAGCGCCTAGTGTAATTTCCGACCAGGCCAAGAAATACGTCTCCATCGCATTCCAGTTTGACAATTCTCATACTATTTAACACTTTAAATTTAGTATTTTGTGCTTTTTGATTACACAAAGGGCACAGAATGCAATGATTATCGGTGCGACATCGTTTCATCTGTTTCCAACAACAAAATGCTATCTAGAAACGGGGCTCGGTGCGAGGACAATCTGCTTGCTAGCCGACACAATGTGAATATGAAAATTTGCGTCGACGTGAATAAATGACAATCGAAAATTATTCACTGGCGTCGCAATCGTATCTGCTCTAAAATTCAGATTAGTAACGGCCGTGTTACATTAATGTCGTTACAAGCAGAGTGTTGCAAAAATATAAAACTTACACGTAACCTGTTACCACTAGAGTTCAATTTCTCGCTTGCTAGCATTTGTTTTTCTAGTCGATCTTTTGCGCGCTTTTCTTTTATTCTGACATGTGATGAAACCTCCTTGAGAACGGCGAGAACCGATTTGGAAATGTCAGAAGTTGCTCCGAAGTATGCTAAATGCTCTGATTTGAATATTGCCACTAATAGCAAAGTAGACTAATGTTAATCTTTATTCGGAGTCATAAAAGCGTCATCTACAGAACGAATAGATGTTTGTTTTGAACCATATTTAGCATCAACTTGCCAACACTAACACTGCCTAATCATGTTTAATTATGAGAATGTCCAGTGGTAGGACGGCAGCCAGCTCAGCTCAGCAATGTATAATCAGTGATTGGTAAGCAAGCAACGCACATCCAAGGTCAGTAACCCGCGCAATACCATCACTTCCTCGTTGGCAACCGCCGGCAGGCTTGGGCAACCACCTCTCACCAGAATTAGGCCCCCGGTTGCAACACTAAGTCAACCTAACGCTAGCCTTTGAAAATACACGTTTTATGGAGTTTCTGCATCCATCATAGGATGCCAAATTTTTGGAATTAAATATTTGCCATTCCAATCAACTTTTAATCAATTCAAGTTTACGTTTTATGTTCAAACCTAATCAATATCGAAATTTGTAATCCTTTTATTTAGGTAATCATTTGTTTGTGTGTTCCATCTTCACTCCACAACTGCGCATTTATTTTTCATTTTTATTTTCATGAAAAATTGATCACCAAAACATGATTATTTAGCCAACAAAAATACATTATAATGACAAATTTCAAACAGATTTCTTTTTATTAATTTTATTTGCCTAGTTATGTATTTTTCATCCCGGAAAGTATAAAACAGTGTATAGTCACGAGCAATAGCTAGTTCTACAAAAATACAAAAAAATAATAAATGACAGTTTATGAGATGATGCAGAGAAATATAGACACATAAATATGTAAAGCACTGATATAATTATTTCCTCATAGTAAAATTATGTATTAAATATGCAATATCAAGCATACATGAACGTATTTATAGAACAAGATTATAACCGCCTGTACTTAATCGACCTTCCATCCTCTTAATTTCTACATACAATGTTGCAGAGGCAAAGTCGTGACTCGAAAACTCTGAAAGCTAAGACTAAAGTCGTTTTACAGCAAAAATCCGCTTTCAATAAATAACCACGTGGGTAAGACCTATACGCATTGTTGAGGAAAATCATTTCACTTTTCTGAGAATAAATTTGCTACGAGTTTCGTATTACGTCAACACATTATTATTATTAGATTAAACGAACTTACCTTAAGTGAAATTCTATCATAATAACATGATTCTCTCTCCCTGTTAATTAACCAAATGTAGAACCCTAATTGTATCCAACATTCATCACAATTTTCAAAGCTTTAAAAAAAGAAGCTCGAATACTCCCTTAGAATGTCTACGGCCACACCAGTTACAGATGTCATTTCGTTTAAAGATATACTTACCGTTGATTATAAAAACAACCCTACACCCTGGGGAACAATATGTTTAGAACATATTTGCGGGATGGGATGGGACTCTCCTAACAGGGAGAGAGAATCATGTTATTATGATAGCACTTCACTTAAGGTAAGTTCGTTTAATCTAATAATAACATTTATCTCTCTCCCTGTTAATTAACCAAATATAGATGTTCAAAGACAGGGTTGTGTATTTTATAATCATGCAATTGTTTACAATTGAAACTTAAAATATTTATCAGTAATTGTTAATATAATAAAAAATCATCACTAGTCAATCATATTACAAATAATCTGACAAAATTGTGTCGGCTCTTGCACAATAGGCCTATTGTAATGCCTGGCAAAACCTTGCCTGTCTTTTGAATTAGATCTATGCTGACACCGGAGCGACTTGCAGCTGATGTGGACGCGTGTCTAGTAGAATGTGCTGTAAAGGCGGAAATGTCTACTCCAGCTTCTCCCAGCACCTGTTTAATCCAGCGACTTATAGTTTGCAGGGAAGCCTCATGATATGGCTTTTTATGTGTAATAAAAAGCTTATGACTTGTATCTGTATTTCTTATCGGATCAGTCTTCTTTATGTAACAATTTAGAGTAGTGACAGGGCAGATTTCTATTTTGGAATCAAATTTCTTTAGATATAGCAATGGTTGTTTAGTGTTCTTTCCTGACGTTTTTATCAAATCTGGTATCTGGTTTACACCCTCATGAGTAAATTGAATATTGTCTATCTTGATCAAGGATATTGTTGCACCCTATGGCCTATAGTCAGAGCAAGCAAGGTGACAACCTTATGTGTCAGCTTTTCTAGACTTAAAACTTCGTTGGGATATAGTCTTTTTAGGTAGTTAAGTACGATAGCTGGGTCCCATGTCACGTTCTATTTCGGTGCTGGTGGTTTCAATCGAAATACTCCTTTAACAAAACGCTTGATTCTGTCATCTTCTCCTATTCTAGGGCCAATAATAAGAGACAATGCTGATCTGGTGCAGTTAACAGTCCCATAAGATGCTCCAGCGTCAAAGCGCTCAGTTAAAAATTTAAGTACAAAAGGTACAGAAGCTTGATAAAAAATCTATATTATTCTGTCTACAAAACAGCCACCAAAGTTTGAAAGATGAGTCATACTGCTTAAGTGTACTCTTTGAAAGAGAGTTCAGCGTGATCTGAATTGCTGAACTTGGAGTCCCTCGTCTAGCATATGCTTCGCTGATAGCAGCCCTGCAGCCAGGGTAAGCTGTTGGTGGAGTGGGTGAACGTCTCTGAAAGGAGATGATAATAGATTTCTTTTAGGAGTGAATATTAGAGGCTCTACCACGAGCAGCGATTTCAAAAGAGGAAACCAAGGTTGTGACGGCCAGCAAGGGAAAACCAAGATACCTTCAGTTCCATCAGCTTCAATTTTGTGTCAACATTTTAAGACTAATGAGAAAGGTGGAAATGCATAAAAAAATATATTGCTCCAGCAGACAGTGAAAGCATCTACTGTAACTGCTTCTGGATCAGGTTTCCAAGAAATAAATCTTTCACATTTATTATTTATTCTGGAAGCAAACAAATCTATCTCTGGATGTCCAAAAAAAGAGATAACCTTCTCATAAGCTTTTTGAAAAAGTTCCCACTCAATATTAATTTTACGTGACTCTTGGTCCGTTTCATAGTTATCTTTGGTGTTAATGTAGCTAGCAAATATCCAAATATTCCTCTCCTCGCACCACTGCCAGATATCTCTGGTGATATGGTTGAGATGCGGAAATTGTATACTACCCATCTTATTTATATAAGCTACAGCAGTGGTGTTGTCTACTCTCAAAAGGATTTCACACTTATGTAAATTTTTTGCAAAACATTGCAAGCCAAGAAAGGCTGCCTTGAGTTCTAAATAGTTTATATGTTTTTCTTTTTCATATTTAGACCATGATCCAGATGTTCTGCTAGAGCCACACACTGCTCCCCAGCCTGTTTTTGAAGCATCTGTATGAATCTCTGTACTAAAGACATGATGTTTAATTAGATTAAATTTATGTAAGTTCAAGTTCCACCATTGCAGTTCTTTAAAGACAATATTCGAAAGTGTCATTTTTGCTTCATAATCATAACGAGAGGTATTTTTCTCTTTCCAATAATTTTGTATAGAGCCAGCTATATTGAATAGCAGGACAAATGGAATTTAGTTTGCCCAATAATTGAGAAAAATCTCTTATGGTACACCTGCTTTTCTGAGATTTTTTTTTAATCATCTCATGAATTGCTAACTGTTTTTTCTGTGGTATTGGTATAAGGCTAGCTTAGTTGAGTCTAAAATAAAACCTAAGTATTTGCAAGTTTGACTAGGTGTAGTGACACTTTTTTCAAAATTAATCATAAATCCCAAATCCTGATATAATTTGCATGCTACATTAACATCATTCAAACATCCATCAAGAGATTTATTAAAGTAAATACTATCATCGAGGTAGCTTGTCATGACAATATCTCGACTCCTCAGGTAAGTGCTAACTGGTCTGAGCAGTTTTGAGAACACGAATGGGGCACTGCAAAATCCAAAGGGAAACGCATTAAATTGATAAAGCTGTCCATCAAAGTTAAACCTCAAATACTTTCTGTGACACTCCGCAATAGGTAAAGAAAAATATGCCTCTTTCAAATCTATGGTGGCCATGTAACAGTCTTTAGAGATCAACTTGCAAGCTGTTCTAACATCCTCTAATTTGAAATGTTCAGTAACAATGTATTCATTTAACTTCTTTAAATT
Organism: Clepsis dumicolana; assembly: GCA_963691665.1. NCBI lineage: Eukaryota > Metazoa > Arthropoda > Insecta > Lepidoptera > Tortricidae > Clepsis > Clepsis dumicolana. Next base: position 7,145,507 of record OY829520.1, on the reverse strand, counting down.
TAATATAAACCTGAAAGTTCCATTTGGCTTCGGAACTAAAAATATTGGGGAAACAAATTGGTCAGGACAGTATGAGCACTTAGAAATAGCACCTAGTTTCAAAAGCTTCTCAATTTCAACTTCATATTCTGTTTTTCTTCTCCATGCCACTTCAGCAAAGTGGCTTCATAAGGCGGAGGAGTAGCACGAAATGGAAGCTCATAGCCTTCTAACCATTTTAAAATAACAGGATCTTCAGTAATCTCTAACCAATAACTTAAATTAATACAATTATTAAAATTAATTTCACACCGAACCGAAAAGACAACAACAACAACACGTCGTGACGGGTGAAGAAAAAACAAACGGTCCCTTTTCAAAGTGAGAGAAAAAATAAAATAGGTTTCGGTCCGAATCTATGATTTCTTGCAATACCGGAAATGAGTGAACTATGCCAATATGCCAATACACAAACAAGTTTCTATGATACATTCTGCATAAGCAAACCGGAGATGGAAAATACGGGAGTATCTTTATCTTTGTCTCGGTAGATACTTTATCATTACGATTACGCCGAAAATAATGTTATAGGTTATGTTTGAGATGACACTTCAATAAAATTATTGTTTGTGTATCTTATTTGTACATGAATAGAAAGATAACATTAAAACATACCTCTGTTAACAGCCACAAATAAAGAATTGCGATCATTTTGCAGTGTAGATACAGACCTCTAGGTAGCCGCCGGCGCAACAATGTACGCATGCGCCGAAATGTACGAAAACACCAAGATAAATCTTGACAACGCTTTCTTCATTTGCCTAGGACACATTTTCACACAAAAATCACTTCTTTCTTATGTATTTTATAACTAAAACTATTTAGTGATTGTGACTTATGTTGGCACAAAATCGGTTAATGACATCTGTAACTGGTGTGGCCGTAGACATTCTAAGGGAGTATTCGAGCTTCTTTTTTTAAAGCTTTGAAAATTGTGATGAATGTTGGATAGAATTAGGGTTCTACATTTGGTTAATTAACAGGGAGAGAGATAAATGTTATTATTTGTCGTCTTCTAGTAATCTAAATGTAAGTAAGTACTACTGCCATAAAGACAAATATAAACTCGATTAATAATATTTTTGGAACGTTAGAAAAGAAAATTGCGATCTGACTGAACACAGTAATAATCTAATGATTTAGCTTTTTCTCTCATGAAGGGTACGCGAGTAGAACGTACCGTCTCTATCGGGTAGAAAGGTCCAGCATGTTCCCTAACATTTAAAAAAGTTACGTTGAGTGAGCTCCTGATCTGGCAACCTAAATAAAGAACATATCTTAATTCCGTCATAAAGTTTAAGTCGTCTGTTATTTAGGTTAGCGGCACCTGAGCCGTTCTAATAATTTCCTGTCCGAGCTCCTTTGTTTGAGACTAGCTTATGCCCCGCGGCTTTGCCCCCGTGAAATATTTCAAAATGGGCTAGTTCCCTATCCCGTGGAAATTTCGAAAAATCCCTTCTTAGTGCACCTCTAGGATACTCAAGGTATACGTTTGCCAAATTTCAAGTCTTTAGGTCCAGTGGTTTAGGCTGTGCGTTGTCTGTCAGTCAGTCAGTCACGGTATTATTTTATAGGTATAGATAGATTTACGATATACGATACCTAGTCAAGAAGATTATACTTTGTGTAAACATAGTAAAGCATAGTATACATGAGATACAGGTCTTGTAACTAAGGAGTGGGCTTAAACTTTGATTGTGTCGAGAACGTATACGAAATGTGTGTATATAAAAGCGCATATTCTCGTGAAATCGGCCTCCGGGCCCTGTCCGCATAATAATGCCAAATTTAGGTACATAAAATAATCAACATTTATTCTATTATAAACAGAGAAGAATAATGAGGTGACCTTGGTGTGCCTTTTTCCGCGGCCATGATAATGATCACTTCATTATACTCTGATACATGTCGTAATTTATTGCCACAATTAAACCTGAATGGCATGCCATCTAATGTTCCTACTCAATTACAATCTTCAACTACACAATAGAATTCAAATCTTTATTGATCACGGACAGCAATGCTTATGTGGCTTAATGTCAGCATTAAACAGACAGACAGACTGACTGACAGACAGACGGACATGACGGGTTTCGTTTTCGCCATTTTAGCTACGGAGCCCTAAATAGGTCTCTCTTAGAAATAATTTACACTCTAGCAAAAACACTGTCTCGACATTTTTTTAAAGACTGAGCACTTGCATTTATTCCTGCTACAGACTTCTAAGAAAATTAGGTCTTCATTTTCACGCCTCTATCCAACACGTAAAACAAACGAGGGTCGCCGCTGTAGAGTGTACATGTGTACACACAGCGCTATTGTCGGTACGTATGACGTTAATCCTACACCTAATAAAATGAATTTACATAAACACAGCACTAGGAACTTGAGACAATCTCGTTTAACGGCTTTGCAATGAAACCCAACGCGGTGGCCCGATGTCAGCTTGTAACTGCTGGATAAACTAAAACAAATAGTAATACTAGCTGTTGGCTCGGGTTCTCGCAAGTGCCAAGTAACAGTTACACGACAAGCTTGTTCGTATGTAGTGTTAGTGCTTAAACAATCTGATTAGCGCCTTCTCTTAATTACATGACAAAATATTACACAATTCCATTCGGCATAGTATCTTTTTCTAATCATTACTTAGTTCCAACCATGACCATTTCTGCTCTACCGCTTTTTGTGATGTGTTAGTTTTTGCAATCAAACTTCAATGAATGAGCAAACAATATAAGACGAATAGGCCATATACTGGCATATGTACAGTGTAGATCTGTATAATTAAGATGGTACAACATTGTAGATTCGATTTATTTACCCAGGCCCAGGAGACGTGGAAAAAGCTATGATGAGATACGGGAATTCAGTGTTCAGAGTTTAACATTTTCACTTCTCTTACTTTATAAGTCAATAAAGTATATATTTAACCATATTGAAAAAAATCGTAAAACAAAAGATTGTTTGTACATGTGTACATAATTATACATATTATGATGTAGGTAACTACGGTAAAGTCGTATTCCGGTCGTTTGCCCAAATTTCGGACGCCAATCTTTGTTCGCTGCCCCAATTCAGTTTTCTTTGTTTCATTTTAGGCTTCGAAACGTATTTGTTTACAGTTACAGATGCATTGCATTGTTTACGATTGCATATTTAAGTGTAACTTACTTGTGATATTGTGTTTAATACAGGTGTTCCACTTAAAATATGTTTTTTATAAATGTTCCATAATAATACTTTATTATCACTTAGTGAGTTAAAAGAATCCGTTAAGTTTATTTCATACCGCAGGGTGGTGACGCCATCTCAATTTCATTTTATCGATGCAGGAAGTGCATCGGTATGGGACTTACGTACAATTATACTAGTGCCCTTTATTAAATAAAATTTTAAAAGACCAAGGAGTCGTACCGTAATGCCGCGTGACAGGTGACAGAAACCGGTCGAACCTTTTATCCCTTCAAAGGCAACGATTGAAACAAACAAAAAAAGTCGAGTATTCACTCGATTCACATTCAATGCGCGTAGTAAACAAAAGGCTCGATAACAATATACGCACACACTCGATGTAAAAACTATGAATTACCATATAAATTGCAACTTGCGCACAACGAGGCATTTTGATAAACCCACCTCAAGGCCTCAACACTCATAGTTAAAGAGGCCTTATGATAGCTTGTGCGCGGTTTTTGCAACTCGGATTTGTAAAGTACCAAATGTGGCAAACGCGGAAATATCACTTTAATTGGTCTAGTCTTGTAGGAATTAACGTCGTCATAAAAATACATTTATATACAAAGATGATCTATAGACGAATATAGTATGCATGGCCTTCCTTATTACTAACCTCTGATTTTTGCATGATGCTAATATTTTATTAATCGACAACTAGTCCATGTTTCTGAGCACGTCAATTGCATCAGCTAATGTAACGCCTATATGTCTGTCTATGCGCTTTACTAGGCCATAATTTAGTGTGCAGTCTACATACTTTATAGCAGGCTTCTATATTATGCATTATAGGATAGGGGCTAAGGTAGTCTTGGATAAACGTGTTTTAAATACCTTGAACGAATCTTATTTCTTCACCACGCGTAATTTCAAAGTCTTGTGTAATTTTGTGGTAAGCACATCACTTTAGGCGAATCGCGTGTGCAAGAATTAGACTATTACAGTACAATGTCAATCATCGTGGATCAGTACAGTTATTACATACTCAAAGCGATAAGTTAATTCGTTCGGCAGTTCTTATGTATGACATAAATTACACTAAAATCATGTCTTTATGATACAATTTGAAATGGAAAGTTTGGCACCACGTAATTACTTGCAGTGATCTATGCTCGAAGGTAATTATTTAACTCGTTGGATTACAATAATTTATTACTTACCTAACAAAAAGTTAAGTAACTGACGTGCTAAGTGAATCCTAGCGTGGATACCTACGATAAAAAATAAATTTTTGCTACTCGAACACACTTCCTTGTTTTTTACATGTATAATGAGCTTATTATAATGTGTAATATATTCTATTTAGCTATGGAATATCCGTGTCATGTTCAATTCATGCCGACTTTGGTGGCTAAATTACAAATGGTTTTTATGTGATGAGCTGATGAGGTTTTGTTGAAGATTATACTAGGCCGGCGATTATTTTCTTAATTGCTCATCTTGCTGAATTAAGTTGGGCTATGGGCGCTATGTTGCAGATGTTTACTTCTAAAAGCGATACACTTACATGGCTATCAAATGAAAATATCTGCATTTATCATCATCTGCATTTATCGTCATTCTAGATTGTTGCCGTAACGTAATGCTGCTGTGCAATAGGTAGTTATTTTTTAACACGTATTTCTTCTCCAATAAGGAATGATAAATATATAATGCATTAGACATACAGCAGCATGCAGTTAACCGCGAATCATTTAAAACTGTAAATACATAATGGTTTTATATTCGTTACAATATGTAAAAACTACGGAGAAGATAAGGGTAGTGGCGTGCGTGCGCCGCAGTAACCATCCGTCGACATCTTAGTTCGAATCCATCTTTCCATAGGTATGTAAACCTTATCAAAAATCTCGTGCGAGCTCATGATAAAATACAAATATAATTCCGCACATAAATTCCGAAAAACTCAGAGGTGCGAGCCGGGATTTGAACCCACGACACTTTGCTTGAGAGACCATAGGTCAAACCACTAGGCTATCACGGCTTCCAAACTTAATACGACATTAAAAATACGTAAATGTTAGTGTCATAATAAATGAGTAGGCACATAACACAGTTATCTAAGCCCAGTTGGATCAATCACCTAATGAGCCGGTGCATAAATCGGTCACTTTAACTACGTGACAAAACCGGCGAACCGTAAACTAACAAAAACACCGTCGGTTAATTAGATGACAATACCTACCGCGCAAGTCAGTTGTGCTTATTTATAAAACATAAGATTAAAAAAACCTTGTAAAACAATGTAAAATAATCCTCTAAAATAAAAAAAATAAAATAAAATGCGTTTATTTCGGACAACAGAAACTAAAGCCTAAAGTTTTATGGCCTAGCACTAAGCAGCAGAAATATGAAGTCGGTGCTTCATTCAAAGAATATTCCGCTCGCACCGCACCGACTTCATATTTCTGCTGCTTAGTGCTACGTCATAAAACTTTAGGCTTTAGTTTCTGTTGTTCGAAATAAACGCATTTTATTTTATTTTATTTATTTTTCGTTATTTTAGAGGATTATTTTACGTTTTTTTCTAAGGTTTTTTTTTGAAGGCGGTTTTACTTTTTTGTTGAAAGATTTTTATTTCACAATTTTACGTTGATTTAACATTTTCAGAATTATCCTCCAACTCCTAACCGTTACGGAGTTGTACCTTCCATCATCAGCTCATCAACATGGGATGATGACTACCAGACACAAATACTTGAATAGCCTTAGAAAAAAAAATATGAAACACATAATACATGCCTATAAAATTTGAGGGTTGCCCTCGATTTCCCTGGGATTCCATCATCAGATCATGACTTGGTGACAATGGGACCACCTCAGGAGTATACCCTTTTGAATAATGATTTAACATTTTCAAAATTATCCTCCAACTCCTAACCGTTAAGGAGTTGTAACTTCCATCATCAGCTCATCAACATGAGATAATGACTACCAGACGCAAATACTTGAATAGCCTTAGAAAATATATGAAACACGTAATACGTGTCTATAAAATTTGAGGGTTGCCCTCGATTTCCCTGGGATTCCATCATCAGGTCATGACTTGGTGACAATGGGACCACCTCAGGAGTATACTCTTTTGAATAATGATTTAACATTTTCAAAATTATCCTCCAACTCCTAACCGTTAAGGAGTTGTACCCTCCATCATCAGCTCATCAACATGAGATGATGACTACCAGACGCAAATACTTGAATAGCCTTAGAAAATATATGAAACACGTAATACGTGTCTATAAAATTTGAGGGTCGCCCTCGATTTCCCTGGAATCCCATCATCAGATCATGACTTGGTGACAATGGGACCATCTCAGGAGTATACACTTTCGAATAAAAAAAAAATTCAAAATCGGTCTACAATTGACGGAGTAATCGATGAACATATATAAAAAAAAGTTTTTTTTATCTTGTGAAAACTATGCAAATCTGACTTGTGCGGTTTTGTTAGCTAAGTGACGATATAACATTTATACTTACTTGTATTTGTGTCTATTTTGACATGAGTAAAAGGACTAAAAACAAGTGTTTGTGAACTTTCTAATTAAATGAAGTGTATGAGTAAACATACCGAAATTAACGAAACATACCGAATATTAACCGAAAAATACAATAACACAGTAGCTACCTAGTCCCTCTAGCTACTTACTTAGTTTGACGAAACTTGCGCCACTTTCTGTACAGTACTATAGTCTTGTTAATAAAGAAACCTACAGTGCACAGCACAAACAACCAAAAGTCCATAATGTGGATATAGCCACAGAATTTCGTGTTGCTAGTGTGCTTTACCAACTACATAATCTAGTAATGCGAGTGTAATTGTAAAATTAATTGGTGTGAAATTAATTGTGGCTGTTAACAGAGGTATGTTTTAATGTTATCTTTCTATTCATGTACAAATAAGATACACAAACAATAATCTTTATGTCCCTTGAAACGCTAATGAGCTAGAACAGTAGCGTATACAGAGGTTCGAGCACGACTTTTCGAATCCTGCCTAACGTTACGGTTATCGTATCGAGATCGAGAAACCTCATAATAAATTTTAGTTTCAAATACGCTCATGGGCGGACGCTGTTCCAAACGTCATACAAACTCGATAACGTTTACTATTCGATTTTACGTGACGCAGGTTTCGAATATTCGTACTCGGGCCTCTGACATGTTACAGTATTAACTGTTACATGAAGTGAAACTCCACGGAAAACTTGCGATTGCGAAACTTTTCACTATTCATTTCATTCAATAATGGGTAATTAAAGTACTCTTTATACATTGTATTTACACAGTTCATACCTCCTGGTTCTGAACATTGCAACATTTTTTTATATAAGAACCACAACACTTATTTATTGAAGGTATCCAATATCGACGGAGATATCATTCAGAGAATATCCATTGGTAATGTGGTTGCTAAAGCTTGTATAATAAAATTAATATCTAGTTCTAAGTGGCCATTAAAAAATGTCCTTACTCGCATACAGTGACTCGTCAATGCGTGCCACGAGATTATAATGGAATTTGAGAACACAAGTTGCGTCTATGACGCGTACGGCTTGCTGGCGAAAAGGAGTGTAAAGCTACAATCAAATTATTTGAATCGTGGCAACCGAGTTACTTACCTTTTTACGATAATATCAATGGTAGCATTAGCATGCTACTTAATGTCGCGGATGTCATTATAATGTTTATTGTGAAATTATTATAGTAGGTGTTGACTCTACCTGCTACTTCTATCTTGTATAGTACTTTATTTACATAATAAAAGCAATTTACAATGACATTAAATCTAAGCTTAAACTAAATAAACTACAACTTAAAACTAAATTAAATCTAAATAAGGCCCCCGTGGCATAGTGCCCAAAAGGCTGGCAGCGTTGCCTCGCTGAATAGCGATGCTGATTCTTTGAGAGAGAAAACTGCCAGCCCTTTGGTCACAAGTTGCATCAACTAAGCGCTTCTATCTTCTATCCTCTTTTCATTAGCTGTGATTGTCACATTGGTTATTTCAATGTCGCAAGTTTAAGTTACTAGAATCAGGAAGTCAGGAAGTGTTGAAGCAGGCTTACAATAACGAATGTGCATACCTGTCGTATTTTGATCCCCTGAGCTTTTCAGGCTCGTATTACGTTGCGTCTGCTAGGTAGAAAATATCAGATTCAACATTAATATTTATAACGACAAACTTAATGTTGAGCCAAGTATAAATAAATAAAAAAACATTTATTATCAGATCATTATAAATCCATAGATTGTTAGTGACAATGGTTCTGCTTACGAGCTATATTAGTGAATAAATAATAAATACCGTATCATTACTTTCATGTCACTGAAATTAATTGAGTCATGTAATAGAATAACTTGAATAATAATTATAACATGTCAGTGAACCACAATCGAATAAAATAAAATAATTTGAAATAAAAATTAATATATAAGAAACTGTCGATTCGACTTTGCTAGTCCCTAGCAAGCTGCATCTATCACCAACAACCATCTCACCTAATGTACATACGTCTGTATGATGCCAACTTTTTACGGCGAAACTCCGATCTGAAACGATAAAAAAATACCAAGAAACTCGATATCAGGCGAACACGATCGGGAAACTTGAAATAAGGATTCAAGTTAAAATATGTGTTTAAAACTGTAAGCCCATGTCAGTTTTGTCTGTATTGTATAGGTATTACTCATGTATCAAATTGATTACCAAGACATTCCGATCCTAAGTAAACAAATTGGTCGAGTAATGCATCTCATCATTTATACAAGTGAGCCTACGTGCATGGAACCCACACGCTTCATGACATCACCGAAATAAATATTCGATTGATGCTTTGCTAATATTTGACCACAGAAAATGGAGTGAAGTAGAAATGCTGAAAACAGATTCTTATTATTATTTCTTAGATGCAGCTGTTCTGAAATCAGCCCAAAGATCAGCTACAAATCCATCGAAATATTTGGATTATCCTCGAATTAAGTAGTTCTTAAAGCTATTTGTTCCTATGACTGAGCAGAGGCGTCTCTCCAATTTAGCCACTCTACTGGGATTTTTTAAATTACTTAATAATTAAAAGAAAATCCACAACAAAGCAAATCTACAGTAATTAACACCCCGATTCGCTTGACATTCCTTTGATTAAATCTAAATGGTGCTCCCGGCATTAGTCGCGGTTAACCGTTCATTATGCCCTGTCAGCTGAGGGACAGAAGTAATGAATCGTTTCAGCCGATTGTTGGTAAACTTGCTTTCAGTTTATCCTGGATTCCGGATGGGACCGACCTTAACCCGACAGAGGCAAAGCTTCATACAACGGCGCTTTGAGCTCCACTGCTATTTAGCAAGGGTTGCAACGAAATTGCAATTTCGTCGAACGGTCACTCAAAACTGGTCCCTATTTTATAAGTTAGGGATATTAGGCGCACTGGTCTGCTTTAAACAGCACCCTAAATCCCGATTTGACCACGGGAAAAATCAGTACAAAGAAACACGAAACTAACACTGACTCGGCTCGCACGCAGAGCCACGCTACTTGTACAATAGCACAGGTAATCTGTAGCGCGGTTTATATGAAGATTTGTTTCTGTAAAATATACAGCCTTCACCTCGGGTAACTACGGTGAAACATAAATTGCCGAGTCTCGCCCCCGTTTCTCACCTATTCCATGCTTGGCACGTCCGAACTCAATTTTCTACCCTCTAAATTTTAGGGCGATTTTACTTTCCGCTGCAGCAGGGTCTTAGGTTCAGGTCGAGAATTTAGATTTAGAGTTTACAACAAACTTTGGTGATTAACCTGATCTTTATACATACAGGATTCTTAAGAAATTGTTTCAAGTAGGTACCTAGTAAACAAAATTTAAACCTTCTTAACTGAGGTATAGATTCGTCAATAAAATCAATGCGTCTCTTGATCTCCACAACTCCCATTCTGGCGCAATGTCAGACCATTCTCTTTCATTGAGTATCCAAGTAGTTTTCGTGGTCTTCCCCGTCGTCACTGACCGATCTCCGGCACCCACCAAATGGTTGTGTTGTGTTAGCCCATCAAAACAATCAATGAATTTTCATTCGATTCTACAGTGACTGGTTTGTTTGCCATACCTGCTTGAACTTATTCCTTTGACAAAGTTATAGCAAGGGCTGACTCAGCTTTAGTTGTCGTGTTCCCGTACAGAGTAAAGTGCCATCAAAAATGCAATATGTGTCCGACGTTCCTAGCGTGTTCGGTTGTTTGTTAATTTTACAAAACAGGTTTCGCGTCCGTAATGCCCGCAAGTCTGCCTCGCGCAAATGACTCGAGCTTGCATAAAAAAAAGAACAAGGTATATTGAACTGGCTAAGGAAAAGTCAATTCGTATGTCGCACTATAAAAAGTAGAATGGATACGATTATTACGCATTTAACATTTGAAGTTCGGTAAAAGTTAGGGGATAAACATTATTGGTGTAGCTTGTACTTACCTAGAGGTCAGCACTGTAGGTGCAAATAGTCATAGCATCGTGGTACAACCCCAATGTTAGAGCATACATATTTCCATACATCTTACATATTCACACTCCTACACATTCTAAATCGCAGACATAGAAAGTGGGATATAAAAAGCCATCGTTGGTTGATTAGTGCATGTCTTTTCTACTAGGTAATGAAATGAGAGAGGGACACAAATAGCGACTAAGTAGAGCAGATATCGACTAAGTAGATCCAGGATACTTTTTCTTACTGATGTTTCTGCAAAAACATGTGTTTTCTGCCTTGACACGATCCGGCATCGACCGTGAGCCACCCCTGACATAGAGAGTAGCGTCATCTTATACTAGTCGCGCTGATGAATATGTCTCTCTTGCTCTCCTCTAGTGATAGTGTATAGAATGTAGATAGCACGCTGTCGTACATAAATAAGGATAATGATAATTTATAAGGACCACAATTTAAGCTCTTCCGTTAAACTAGTTCGAAGGAACTACTTATCCAGCATTACTTTATCAAACATTAAGAGATAAACTGTAAGTCGAACAAGAAAATAAATCAGTGTTGCCATGAAATACATTAACAATAGTTATGGTAGCGATTATTAGGTAAGTATGTTACGGAATTTAATTTGAGAAACAAAGTAATTATCTTATCTTTCAACATGATTATCAACCTGCTACGAGTAGGTGTTGCCTACGTTTTAATAGTAACACAACCTCAATCAGTAATTGTGTTCACAGTTTTAACGCAACTAATCAAAATATCGTGTTATGTGATAATTATGCGATCGTTATTGAGCTCTAATGCGATAATAGCTGTAATAAAATGTGACGACATTGTTACGGCAGCCTAATTATGTGTACCTGCCAATAAATCGTTGTATGTTGAGCAATAGTTGTAGAGCAGCACTATTTCCATAATGGACTAGCGGGGCACCTTTTCGAAATAATCAGCAGCTAATACCTGACAAGGAAGTCTATGTAATATTTACTGTGAAAAAGTTCCGTTCAATTCTTTATATGCCCTAGTAAATGGTAACTGATGATTATTGTATTGTCCTTGTGAACAAACCCTCTTTATTAAAATTCCTCTACAAACCTTTCTTATGAAATATTGAGCAACGATTATTGATTATTCAAATCGCAAGTATGTTTGTAAATCAAGCAGACGTGAAATAGATTTAAGCTTGATATATTGTCTTGTTTATATTTTAACCGCTGTAATATGTACAGGTGGTACTGAAGACAAAATCAATCACAGTTTATTAAACACGATCTGTTTGTTGATTTAAATTTGTCGACTAATAAATGTAATGATTGGCCTTCATTGTAACAATATCGTTATTAGGTATTTCATTCTACACACATAGAAAATATTTTTGTTTATAAAATCCTTTCTAATATAAGCTTTTTTACTGACTGTATATGCATTGTCGCCCAATTACATATGACTTGCATATTTATTTATTTATTATTTACAATTTTCATACCAATTGTCAAGTCAATCTAAGAAAAGATTTCACCTAAACTAACACACAAACAAACATTGAGGCTTGTAAAATAATCAATTAAAACTTTTGAGATCTTAGTGTGATGTGATGTGTGAGTGTGATGTGTTAGGTACCTACCCCAGTCACATCGTAGGTTGACCTGATTTAAATATAGACTTACAAGGTCACCTTATTAGCCAGAAGTACAACATTAGGCAGGTTGACAGTCTAAACAAAGATAAAGCACGCCTGCCGAGATATAGGTACGAGTACTCTTGTTCGTTTCACAATGTAAACCAGAACTGCAGGGTTCTTAGTAACGATGTACGAAATAAATGCAGTTTCATCAAAATAAACGGCGCAGTGAAATAACAAACTGAGCAATCTCGGTTTCGAAAAGCATAGTGTTTCGTTTGCGTAGTTAACTTTCTATCAAGCGGAGCCTATGGGTCAGCGATTATATGAGTAATTTAACTCTCAGAGCGGCTTCATCAATTGTGTAATGAAACCAAGGGCAGCTGAAATTCTCCCTTTAGTTAAGTTATATCATTGCGAGTTTACTTAATCTCATCTTCTTTTTAAAGTGTCTCTCCATTACTGAAGGTCGGAAGTCACTTTTTAAAGTCAAATAGCTGACAAGGAACCCTTATAGTTTCACCATGTTCGTCCGTATGTCTGTCGGTTTGTTTTACCGCGATCTTGGTATTAGAAAGCTGTAATTCGTAAAGTGGGGGTGTTTTATTTTTTATTACCCGACTGCCCAAGGAGAGAAATTTATCCTATGGTGTGGGGTGTCGTTAGATAAGTCTTCTAAAAATGTTGGGGGTGTGCAAATACCATATTTTGATTTAGGCATCCATTTCCGAAATTTAGCTTAAAATTACTCATTTTTGTCGGAGCCAATTAAGTGTCCTGCCTGCGACACTTGCAATGACAGCAGCCCATTTGGATTTGTAAATAAAATCGCTAATGTTCTTTATGATTTGTGGCTTTATATTCATCACATCACCTTAAAAGGTGTCAGTGCAAATGTTATAGGGGAACATACTGGAGCGTTGTTGGTATAATATTGAATGCCATAATATGTCTCTAATAACAATCTATAAGTATGTGGTAAGTTTAATATCTTAAAGCAAGTGGACTTATCCACATTTGGTGGCGTCCTTGAACACTGATATAATCGGCGGACCTACCACAACAAGCTATCGCTCACAAATTGCAATGCGGACGTGAATGGGGTAATGCTAAAAATTATTAGAGGTTCCACGCGACCGGTTACCAGCCAGTCCGATAAAGAATTAGGCCTGCCTACTGGCAATGATTAAAATTATCTATGTATGGCATAACTATCTCGCACGCCTAATCCTTTCCTGATACCGATTGAGGTGAATGACATATTTTTATACAGGGTTTAACTGGAACAAAAGCGAGTCACGACTTTTATGATGTGTCAACTTGTGATATGATATGAAAGAACGTTATTTAATATTTCTTTTATTGCACGCATTTAGTAGAACGTTTGTATTGCCGTGAGTCAGGTGTTTTTAACTAGATCCTCAAAATCATAATAAAATTAAATGGCACCATAGGAGTAGCGTTACATTTGGCTGATCTAATTATTGCGTACTAAGTTTGAAGGCCATCTTAGGTATGTTGCATCCTATACGACCGAAAGATATGCACTTTGTCTGTTTGTTCTTATGGAAGGGTTCATGTTTGAAAGTTCCTGCTTCTTCTTGCATTCGTCTTGGCAAGAACGGTCTTTCCAAAAGCGCTGGTAGGCCCAAAGAATGCCTTGTAAAAAAAACCTTCGGACCAATTTGGAAAAATACTCTACATTTAGAATTTTGTATTTAGGTATCTCAGGCATTTTGAAATATTTCACTACTATTTCGCTGATTATTGGATTAATAGCTTAGCTGGCAGTAACCTATCAAAACTCTAACTGGGTACCTACTTCCGACATCTTTATTTTATTCCACGGACATTTTTGGAACGCGATGTAGGATTGACATCCACCAAGTTTTGTTCAGTGATGTCGTCAGATCCTTGAGAATTGTGGTCAAGCTGCTTGCTTGTTGGCTACCGATAAAAAAAACTCGTAGTGTTAATAAATTTACAGCATGTCAGAGGATGTTATGGATAGCCCAATGAAAAAACTGGTAAATTATGAAATTAATTACAAACTTCACTGATAGTTAATATTATTGAGTTAAATCTACATTACACATTAGTAGCGAAATTACCTAATATAGTTAACTCAACGTTTGGCCTAGATGCGCGCGTTTTTACAATCACCAAATAAACAAGTTGATCACATTGCGAGAACTTCTTCAACTATACATAGAGTTACGTCACTGGGTCGGCATTCTAAACCAGCTTAGAGGTATTTCAGAGACGTTAAAGATAGCGAAATAAACGTATGTCAGTCAAGTATAGCCCGACATTTCGGACTAATTCTTATAGTCCTTCCTCTGGGAGCACACGCTTCACTGGTAGCGAAACGAAAACTCACACATGTCGGGCTATACTCGACTGACATACGTTAGTGATCCGTTTTTTTCGCTTTGGTTGAATTGCGGTGTAGTTTCACGTTAATGATATTATTTGTATGGGTATGTTATTTTTTAGCACAATGCATAAAAGTAGATTTACAATAGAAAAGCAATTTCCCGATAATCGAAACTTCTATTTGCAGCTCAGAAAATAGCGAATTCCGATTGGTGACCTCTATTACACGAAATTTTAGTTGGTGGGATACATCTCGCTTGCACATGGCTACCGTATCACTTCGATGGTGGAATAAGGACATTGATCTCTCACTGGCGTTGCTCAAAAGCTAAATCGATTTAAAATATCACATTGCGTTATTTATAACTTAGATAACAACATTAATTACGTTATTTTGCAAGTTAAACTTAACTTTGGATAGTTCGTCAAAAATTGATAACCCGTTGTTTTTACTACTTACCGTTTCAAAAATTACTTAAATAATCTATAATACCTTAGTAATCTTTGCTTTGAAATTTGGCTTCGCAAGATATGGACAAAACATAATTTAATTGTAAAAGGGTAGTAACTTTAAATGAATGGTTTAAAATTTACGAAAATTTCTGAGAATCATTGCACAATCATTCTGCAATAAATAGTTAATATTGCCCAACGATTGCAAAATAAAAAAAATCTAAATATTTATGGAGTTTCTTGACATTTACAAGTTCAATTTGACTGTTTGTACATTAAGAAATCCATTTACATTATTTTTACAAAGGGCGTCGGTAACCTAAATTACTTAGTCATAGGGCAGTCGTTTCGCAGGCATTGTATGTAAGTAATGCCATAGGTCAGTCACCCGGTTTTGTCACAAACCTTAGGATATAGCACTAACTTACGAATAAACACAGCAACGTCATAAAAAAAAGTTACGCTGATGTTGTCGGGACCATGCTCATTGCTCAGGCATGACGGAGGAAGCGATGGTTCCCGGCCCAGCTGATGAGATGAATGTTTACGCAAACAACCGTATTGACTTTCCTGTTTAGCGACTTCGCTTAGATTGTTCTACAGAGGTGCATTCGGTGTGGCGGCCGCAACGTTCATATTCGTTCGTTCGCAGAAGAGTTCTCTAATATTTAAATAATATACAGCTAAATACTTAAAAGGATATCTATTCACAGACTTTATTGTCAGGTACTTTAAGACATTTTATTTTATACGACAAGAAAGCCTAGCTAGCAAATGGTCACCTGATGGTAAGAGATCACCACTGCCTATAGACACCGGCAACCCTGGGGGGTTGGCAGATGCGTTGAGAACCTAGAGAGCTAAGATGTAATGCCTCTTGTGCCCGTAATTACATCGGATGTCTTACTCTCCACACAGGAACACAACATTGCAAGCACTGCTGCTTAGCGGCAGGATTAACGAGTAAGATGGTGGTAGCGGTCCGGACGGACCTCACACAAGGTTCTACTACCCGCACATTGATGTGATCGAAGTTAATAGGTAATGGGAAAAACTTACCAATTTAATTTGGGAAATCCCGTGAACTCACTTCTCGTGATAATGATAAGGCAACAAATAAAAAAAAAATGGACCGTTTACGCGTTTTTTGCAAGTTTATGAAAATTCTCAATATGTTTTCGTCTTTAAATTGTACGTATTTAATTTAAACAGATGTTTCTTTTAGATACCTAGGTTATTGCCTTGCGAATTCAACTGCGTAGAATTTTCTTATTTGATCCACGAGAATAACGAACAGCATTTTTCGCGTTGCTGGGTGAAAGAAGGGTGATTAATCTATGCATATAAATGTAGTATAATTGTAAATGTTGGTGTATCCTTTATTTAAGGTATCTTAGCAAATATAGTATGAATAATAGTAGGGATTCATTATACAAAGATTAGATTAGGTATAGGTAGGTAGTGTAAGTTAAGAATGAAGTCGACAGTAACATACAAAGCTCTGTCAAATGTGTCAATCTCTTTAAGTAGTTTATACTATTTTAGTAAAGCGGCCAGGTATTTAATACATCCCTGTGCAAGCGTTGCGGACACCTGGGGACCGGTCGCACTCGTTCCGAGGGCCCACGCAATCCTGCCTCCACCTTGTACTAAGACACTTTACGACACAACAATATCAACAATGTATCGGACAGAAACGCTATGCCAACATCCATTACTCGCTGACCAAAACATAGCATTATTTTGCATAAGGGAATACGAGCGATGGATGAAGGGCGAATGAGAACAAGTGACTGGTTCGCTAATGGGACAGAGCATAATAAAAGCGCAGTTCTCGAGTGGACAGCTAATGACTGTGAGTTTGTTACCAAACTATTTGCATTTTAAGACTGGATTTTTCCACGAAATGCCTAAGCCCCATTATTACTTAGCTTATACAACGTAATAACGAGAAAGCTTTTGATAGTCCGTTGCCTTCATGGCAATAAATACCTTGCTAGATTGACATGCCAGCCTGCAGTCTTTTAATACGAGTACGTGTATTCTTTTGTATTATAGTTGGTTGGACTCCGGCGTTTGATGTATGGGAATTTGAGAACGCCCATTCTAAATAAATAACGGTCTGATAGTCTAATAAATAATGCTAGATTGCGACTAAAATGCAAAATCTTTTTCGGTTAAGGAATGGTTTTTTTTTGCAGGTCATAAATAACTATGTCTTATACTTAAGTATATAGTTTTGTATTGTTAACATTGCTAGTCATTGTTGATTTAATTTGATTTGTTTGTTCATCTTTAACTATTGCTGTGGCGGTTTTATTTAGTTGTAATTACTTAAGAGAATGAGTAGCTGAACTAGAAATTACAGGTTAAAGGTCTGGAAATCTACGTATGATGAGTAAACGAATACTAAAATAATGAAAATACGAGAGTGTGTATTGAGCCTTTATTGTTTCAGTCAGTATTTAAAGTTTATAATACCTACAAGCACAGACTTAGGTTTCGTCAAACTAACACTCTACAGACACACACACACACACACAGACAGACGAGGGAAGCGCCATTACAGTCCTTGGGCGTTATTACAACGGGCAGCAGAAAGTGAGCGCTTCCGGCAATCTCCCACTCGTTATTTCGTTTACATGACAAATTACTAGAAATAAAAAAGATTTTTTCGCAATAAGCGATGAAATATCTGACACCAACACCGATAAATAAGACTTTTAAGAGTTTCAAGAAGGGAGAAGTTAAGTTACATGTCAGGTAAAACTTACCAAAAGACTTGCAACAGTGCAAGGGTTGCCAATTAATTATAAATTTGGCTGAAGGTGGCAAAAAGTCCACACGTCACGTCACCGCTAGAGGGCAGCAGGAAGCGAGTGCTTCCGACGATCTTCCGCTCGGAAGTGCCCGCTTCCTCTCGCCGCGGAGGCCGCGTCGACTGTGTCGTGTCGTGTGTATCGTTTATCTTACATCTTTTGAGTTACTTTATTTATGTGTAAGTCCATATGTAATTAAAACAAGAGTATACTTGTACCAGAGAATGATTTATTGATTTATTTCAAAGTCATAACCCTACAAACGGCATCTTGAAAATGAACGAATACATGCTGTAGTTATATCTAAATTGGTCTTTACAAGGTTGAATCCGATAGAAAAGATTTATTTAAAGAACGTATGAAGTGTTTTTACCTTTAAATATACTTATGAAATAAATATACATTAAAAAGCACGTGATACTTATATTGCTACGTATTTACTTTAGTAATGAGAGCCACCTTTGTAACTGACATTAACTATAAAGTCCTTAAGTACATTTGTATTTAGTTTTCTACTAGGTAAATCGTCACTTAATAATGAAGTTAGGTAATTGCTATTAAATGTTGGTAATGTGGATGGGTGTAGGTATTAAACATAAATACCTAGACGTGGTGTGGGTATTTACTTATTTTATTTATTCTTTATTATTTTACAGCTGTAACCATTCAAATGCATACTGATGACCAGAGACAAGTAATATAAAAACTGCCAATCTCCATACTAACTTGCGTAGCTCCGAAATATAAGGTTCACTAGATGGTGTTGTTTAGCCGGGGTATTGGTATTACTGTGGTGGTTATACGACTGGAGTATTAAATGAAAAGCCACCATTAACACAAGGAGAATGTATTAGCATATAAGTTTACACAACGACGGCCATATTGATGTCGAAACATCGATGAGCAGAGAGTAACTAGACCAATGACATAGACAACATAAGTCTAGGTTTCACCTTTTTAAATCTAATACAGACCATGACATTATGACTTTGTTATTGTACATTCACAATTACTCCCATGCATGACAACAGAATCGGAATTAGAATCAGAAATATTTATTATCATAGCTGTTACATAATTAACACTTCCCATAACAGAATACAGAGACTTGTGTTTTGTTCTGTTTTTTGTACAATAAAGTGTTTACTTACCTACTTACTTCCTTACAGATGTCAAGAAGAAGGCATATGACTCGTCATTGTACATATTTTAAGAAATAAATCATGACTCTAGTCAAGCTTAATAATATTACTCAATTACATAATATGTATAAAAAAGCTATCTAGTGAACCTTATATTTCGGAGCTACGCAAGTTAGTATGAAGATTGGCGGTCTTTGTATTACTTGTCTCGGCTGATGATGAAAGTATTCGGTACGGTCAAATGCAAAAATACGTATCGGATTAATCCACCACAACAACATTACCACAGCTTTAATTCGCCGACATAAGAGCCATGGGACATATTTTTGAGTAAGTTGTATGCACCCATATTTTTGCACTTGCCTGTACCTTATCCATTAGTACCTACTTGTCGTCATTTCGGCGAACGCTAGAAATTTTTGAACCAGTCAGTATTCTGTAATCCCAATCACCAGCTGACGTGACGTCACCATTCGATATTATTCTACAGATGCAGCGCATGGCGTCAATGAAGTAATTTACGATATCGATAGAACAACCTGAACACCTAAATCGTGATCGTTTTTCCATATTTCTGACGTCATTTGCGTATACAATTCGTTTAATATGATCTCAAGCTGCAGCGTGACGCACACAAATATTTATCAGACATTTCTGGTAAACCGCCATGGCCGTTTTATGCGGTCGTTGACCTCATCGGACATAGTACAAGTCTCATTGAGGAATTACGTTGAAACCTAAAAAAGTATGTGTTGTTATCTTCTTTCTCACCACAATGCCGCAAATGCACTGCCATGTTTTTATCCGGGAACTTAGGCCCAAACAAAGTAGATGATTAAAGTGAAAAAGGTTTTTTTTTTAAGAAAATTGGGAAATCGCCACGAAAGTACTACTTACAAAATATGAAATAATTAGGGCGAAGTGAAGTGTCCCTTTAAGAATGAAGTATCCATTGCAGCATTGGCATAACAATAAATAATTGGATTTACGCGTGCACCTCTATCTCAAATTAGATATGTATACTACTTCAAACTACAAAAGTGACTAAAAAGTCCTGTTTGTTTGCAAGTGTTGACTCGCATCGTAACTGAATTGTAGGCACTATGTTTAACCACACATTTATGAATGTTTAAAGAGAATTATGTGAATTAACACTCATCGCCTTATTCTAGATTAGGTATACTAATGTGATGAATTATTCTCAGTAATGTCTCAATAAACCGTTACATCAACCAGGCATTTTTCACTATTTTTGCTTTACGCTCTGTTGTCACTGTGGAGAAAAAATCGTGCGAATAGCGTTACAATGCGGCACCGCAGTGCTATTATTGTTATACATAAAGATCGAGAGCCGCAATGCAATACCAATTCACCTTTCTTTTTTATCCCGCCAACTATACATCACGTGACATCACGCAGCGCAGCACCTACCTATAATCTCACCCGAGTATCCTGTGACCAAACATAAGGAGCGTCTTAATCTCCGATCAGTAAAGAAAGCCATTCGACCTCAAGATCAATCTGTCAATACGCCAATCTCTGGCCGCGCTTAAGTCTCTTCGTATTCAGTTTCTCAGTCCGATTCATAACGTATCGATTACAAGCCCCATTCAAAGTGTTCAAACGTTCGTTCAGATAGGGAGCCTATATTTGTTGCAACTTGCCACATCCTTATTCCAAGGACGACTCGCCGCTGAATCGCCGACGAAATGCTAATTCGTCGGCTACGGTGAATACCTTATGCGGTCTTAAAAAACTGCCATACCTATAGTTCGTCGCCGTAGGAAAATGCCAAAGATAAACATGGCACGCAATCAAAATGAGCAGAGATGTCAAAATGTAATTAAAACGTGCGTACGAAAACGAGTTTGAATGTTAGGTACGAGAGCTATTTTGAGATCTCGAAGTTTTTTCAAGCGAATAGAGTGTTTTCATTCAATTCTTGCGACGACACAGCAATAACATAATACCTACCTATGTATGTCGTGGGCTCGCTGTTTACTACGGTTCGTGTAGGTATGTCTGGAGGGGCTCGACCGATCATTTAATTTAAAATACTAGCGACCGCGATATAGTGAAGATGATCTTGTTGTAAACACGACGAAATTCCAGAATAAAGATGAAGTCATCGACAAATTTCAGTATTTCACTGACATGCCCGTTTTTCACATGTTTGTTATACATATTATATACTAACGTGTATTGGAATACACAATTTTACACCAGATTTCAGCGTAAAATCCATTAATGCGTGTTCAGGGGATGCGCACGTCTCGGCTTGAATCAGAAGCTCGCCGCTGCCAACAGGCACACCGCGGCATCCGCCAAAAATAAAGTCCTTGACCTTCTTGCTCTGAGTTTATCTCGCTTAAAAATAAAAGTAGCCATGAACTTCTCAGTGTATGTGCGGGTACATTGCTCGTGCATGTAGGAAACTTGTTGTCGCGAGCCGGGCGGCCTTCGTTGGTTCACGAACAAGGCTCCTTTGTGCGATCCGGTGCTATAACTAGCTTCATGTGCATGTGAGACGTATAAGGCTGTGGATTGAGGAAGCGAGCGTAAGTAGTCTAGCTTAGATACGGCAAGGTTTATGGAGGATTGATTAGGGCTCGCGTATGCAATAACGATTGCACGTGTAACGTAGAAATGCATGAGTTGCCTTATTCACTTAACTGGCCAGTTATATTAAAGTTATGGGCGATGAAGACAGTCTTTTGACGTTTACGCACGGAATTGATGGCATTTCGTACTACTTCTATAGTTAAGCCGGTAAGTAGGTACCTAAAGATTTTAAGGTACCTAACTAAGTAGGTATACATATGAGCCAAGTGAGCAAATTGCTTCTTAAAGTTGAATGCAAGGGCCTGTTTGTGGTTTGGCATTACTATGTTAGTTTTAATTTAGGAACCTTTAAAAATTACAAAAAATAGTCAGATTAGATAAAATTTAACCAAGTTTTCTCTATCTCAAACATGCCACCAAAAAACACATCAAAGATTAAATTAGAAACCAATATTGAACAAAGTCGATACAAACTACGAAAAAATACTTTACATTAGGCGTTTCTTACGAATCTGCGGCAGCAATTAACTTTAAGAGCCGCATCTCGAAACACAGAGTCTTTGTTTCCGTCCAAAATTTGGCACGACTATTTTGAGCCGTTCGATAATATCTGCCTTAGAAATAAAAATTGCCACCCCAAGCGGCCACACTTATGAATATTTAATTGGGTAAACAAAAAAAAATATTTCGTTATAAATAGATTAATTGGATATTTGTAATGTTTATAGACTCGTTTGTCTGGTTTAGGGTACAAATTAAAAGTGAGCGCTGGAAAAACTGGTATAATGACGCTTGCAATTTGAAATGCAAAAAATGTCTTAATGCTTGATACGAACCATACGTAATTAAAATGATTGATTGATGAATGATGCTTTACTAATAAATCCGATGTTCAGATGTTTTCATTTCATATCCTGGGAGGTGAATAGAGATAACTACATATGTATGATTAATTACCTCATTTGGATTAGACATTATATGTATAGACGGCTGTCCTGTCAGGAACTCTTAATTGTCTTAAAACACACTAATAGCATAAGATTCTAAATATTTAGTTGGGGAACGAACGCTCGGTGACTAAGTCACTATTCGCTGCTCAATTGTGTGTAATTTTTGAGATAGGTAGGCTCCGTAGGTTCTAATACGTCATTATACACCGATTCTTTGCATCCGGAAAGCTAAATAAGCTGATTAACTAAATTAGAGACGAGCTTTCGCAGTATCCGCGGCTGGCACGTCCCACAAAGAAGCCGGCGGGGCGACCAGTTTTTGCTGATCTTTTAAATAATACCGCCTAATGGCAGCCGAATGCAGAAAAATAGCTTTATAACTAGACACGATTCTTCAAAATCATGCCTAGAATACACAAAAACAAAACAAACCACGCTTATTGCTAGTTATAATTATTTATAGTTGTTAGTAGGTATTGCTGTTACCTATATGTATAAACATGACTGTCGCTGTCGTCCCATGATATTATTGACCACAGATTGTCGCCGTTTGTGTCAATGGTAGCTTTGTTTTTTAACTGTGAAGAAACCCTTCGTCAGCCATATTGCTTTCATCTCAATAACATAAAGTACGTCTAATCCAGATATTGCCTTAATACTTGCTACCTATAATAGTGTAACATGCCTTATAAGTTTTTGTATTGTACATCCAATATAAAGCGGGATCTCAATCCCTGAGCGACGTGAGCCATGTGTGGAAATATCATAAAACAACATTGCCCGAGATTTACGACCAATAACAAAGCTAGTATGAATATTCTGTACATCCGCAGATAACCTTTACGTCGCCTGTGACATTACAATATTAATGTTATGTTGGACGTCTAATAACAAAGGCATATTTAAATCTAGGAAACGGTCTAAATACGTTTAAGCTCTACCTTGTGGCACACGGACAGACAAGGGCGTTATGTCTTCCTGCAGTACTGTAATTTCCTGCAAACGTCACCGACGTCAGCTGTATTATGAACAGTTAGCCTAAGATTGGTTAATCAATTATGGTTTTGATAAATGATCTCTATAATTTGTGGTTTAGAAACAATGAGAGATATCATTAGAGCGTGAGATAAGTGAATAGTTCTATAGACATAGTTATAGAACAAACGAGTTCGATCTTTTCCGTGTTACCTCCGCTTCCTGCACGTCTTCATTTGAAAAAATCACGAACTCTTCGAAGAAAAGTTTATATTAAGTAAACGAAGTGGTATGGTGTACGTATTGTCAGTAAGTAAAAACTGGATAATAAGCTTTTAATGTTTATTGAAATAATAAAATATGCACGGCCGACATGATATTGCACTTTGGTGTTCATGTATTGTTTATTTATTTTGCATATTTTATGCAAAAAAGCCTGAAAATACCCTATTGGGCTAAACCACCATCTTAAGCAGTAGACTAAATATGGATATGTTAAGTCACGAACAGGAATAACGATATTAAAATTCTATCATAGGTACTTGTGATTTTTAGACACAATGCCCTACCCTCTAATTATATTTAATCCGGCAATTATAGAGCCAAAATTGGCATGACTACATATTATACCTACATATATTATAAAACAAGTTTGTCTGTAGTTTTTGAGTATACCGCGTATACACAAAAACTACCAAACGGATTGTAATGCGGTCACCATCATAATATATAAAATCAAAATAGAAAATCTAAATTTTATTCAGTAAATACGCAGTTTAAATTCTCTTTTACACTTAATAGCACTTTCGAAAAGTCTACGATATACATAGCAATATCTTCCTTCCGGAAAGTTTATGTGAATATACGTTTTGATTAAATTTATAATATGGGTATACAAGAGAAGCACGTATTAAACCAAAAAATATTTAGAATTAAAAAAAAGAACTCTCCCGTTTATATAGCAGCAGATATTAAAATTTCGTGCTTAATTTTTCTTTTGAAACGGAAAAGACAAAGGTGTTTTACCATACAGCCTGGTAAATAGATGTGTAGCGTCTGGGAGGGAGACAATGCGCCGGGGCGTTTAGGGAAGTGCGTGACGAGGTTCACAACTTGCGGTCGGCAGACGGACGGACAGGGATGCGTTGTTCCTGTGTTGTATTGATATCGATACACTTTTAAGCGAAAGCGTTTTTACTAAATATAACAGCGGTAAACATATATGTACCTGACACCTAGTTAATTAAGAACGACAGTATAACGTTAAAAAGGAATTTTAGGTCAAGACAACAATTAAAATTTCGAAAAGTCCATGAATTGAGAGGTAAGGTATTAATTATGCTATTTGAGTAGCTGTCAACTCAAAATTTACTAATTGAACACGAACTGTAATTAGGTACTTACTGGTTCCACTTTTTTTTCATAATTCAATTACAAACTCCAATTTGTTGTGTTTTTTGTACAATAAAGTGTTTACTTACTTACAAAGAAAACTTTACCTAACTACAACCTACAATAAATAAATCCAAAATCTATCGATAAAGACTCGTCACATCCCTTGAGAGGTAAGTCAACCTGACGCGGTTAGCATACTGTAAAAGTGCATTGTAAGGTGTGCGCTGACTCCAAATCATGCAACGTCATCTCTAAACATTTACATATGTATACAATTAATTACATTTACATAACGTGTGGGAAAATAACTACTGTGATTATTGATACTGATACTTTGCGAATACATCTCATCTCATCTCATCTTCATCTTTGTTTGTTTGTGTTTAATCTGTAAACCAGTTCAGTAGTGTTGTAGAATATTGTAGGAAGACTAATTACTTCGTATAGCGAGAAAGTAAGTAGATTATCTCTAGGATGGCGAAATAAACTGTAGGCTTGCTTAAGGTGATCGCGTTCCTAGTTATATAGGTATTCGGTGGCACTCGGTAGACACAACACAACAATCACTTTACTATAAGATTCTTGTTAAATGTTACTCAAATGCTCAGCAACAAAACTACTTTCTATTCTACTGAGAGATATATATACTCGTAGATATCATTATATATTCTTTCTTAGGTGCTCGATTTAGATTTGCATACCAGTTTGCACTTTTTGTGTGCAATGATGTGGTTCAGTGCTGATTAACCTTACCTAAATTCTGGATGCTGTGCTTCGAATAAAAGAAAAATTAACAATACCATATACCATAAACAAAACAGAAAAAAGTACAAAGAAAATACAAAGTAGTAATGGGCAGCCTTATCGCTACAGAGCGATGTCTATCAAGCAACCATAACAAAATGAAGGTAAGAACAGATTAAGGCAGGTGGTGCTATTTAGAAATAACTAACGAAAATACATACATTACTTAAATATAAAACACAATTAATAACAGTTAAGTACGTAGCACGGATACTTCAAAAAGTCTGCCAAAAAACTCACGTGCAAGAGGATTTAAAGATTAACCGCGCCTTAGGTATACATATAGGAAACGATACCCGTCTAGAATAAATTTATTTCCATATTGCCCATCGTTGCCAATGTCAACATCATTTTGAAGCTCTTTACATTCGGGGCTCGACCTGCGTCGTTTCTCCGAAGCATGACAAAGCCTGAATACTAGGCAGGTTTTGGTGCACGAAACATAACGTATTAAACCTGGTCATTTGTTCATGTTATTACTCGAGATATAATCAAACTGCGCTCAATGTGCGCCACTAAATCTAGCGGCAACGTAGGTTGGAGTAGTGGAAAAAACTTATTACTTAAGTCTGCGGTGGTGAACACTTTTTTCAACTTTAAGCCAGAGCCGCAAACCGAGAGGGATTCTGTCTTTGGAAAAAACCGAGTAACCTATTTTATTTTTAAATGCAGTTTGAGACTAGCCTTAGTGCAGTGTCATCTAGTGTTATAAATACGAGTACATCCAATCAACGTGTGCTATGCATTCGGTGACAATTTCAGTTCACAAACTGAAGAGCACAAGGCTTGCCAGTTCAATTTCAACCTGGCAGTATAACATACATGCAAACAAATAACAAAGGTAGGTACTTATATGTATGTCGTGTTCGATTTTCAATAGTGATATCTTTTAACAACGCTGACTCACAAAAATAACAATTTCTTTGGCTCTTACATTAAAAACGGCACGCACGAAAGAAACCAAGGATCCGCTTGTAAAAGCGTGACTACATTTCACAAAACATTTCGACTCGTGCTGCCTTACCTTGAACAATGTTCTGACAACTGCAGTCATTTGGGAACAAAATTTAACCAAGACATAACTTGCTTGTACTGGCGATTTCGTCCGCAGTGATACAATGTATAGCTCGCGGACATTTTTTTAAAAGGTTTTTTTTCTTAGATTGTTTGTGGAATACGTTCCAACTTTGAAATTTTTAACTTGTCCGACGTAACAAGGCGTTATTAAAACCGAAAACGAGTGTTTAATTTGTTTTTTAATATAATATTTTTTACAAAAAAACAAACATATCTACCACTGTTGTACTTGCACTGGGTTACACATCGAGTTACATTAACTGATAATTTTTGTTTTCGTTATAAAGATACTTTTGTGTCCAATCTTTTAGGTGCCAAAATCTGACAGACAAACAAGCGGACAGTACTTAGTATTCGTAATGTTAGAGACCTCGATTTACTCAATATACCTACTCAGTATAACTACAAAAACGCATCCAACCCAATGTGGCATACAAAGTTCTTTAAAAATCTGCAAATCATAAGGCCAAAAAGCTATTTCAGTTGTCAAGCAGTAATTTATTATTAAACCACAGCCATATTTATGGCCCATTAGGAGACATAGGAACGAAAGAGCTCAAGGGCGAGAAATTCAATAACAAAATGACAAGTTGTTTTTAAGAAGGGAGCTTGTTGAAAAAAATGGTTGTCGCCATAAGACACGTATTTTCGTCGGGCCCGTCAACCCCACTCACGAAAAAACTAAGCAGCCGAGTGATGGGAAGTTATTACGACATTAGAGACATATCTTTATAAAATGAAATTGTAACAAGAGACTTAGGTTCCGTATGTGATCAACACTTAAAATCTGTGAAAACAAAACAAATAATTCCAATTAATACTTTTGTGTTGACATTTTATAATTTGCATAGGACCTCGTAAATTTGCAAACACCTAGACAACGGAATATGAATTTCACTTTACGCGGTCGTTTACCATATAAAAATTCATATTTATTTATTCCTTTGTCTTTACGTGAAAGCTAAAAATATTTACTAACTAGGTAGGTATTAATGGTAGGAGCATAGAAAATCTTACATCATTTTAAGACAGCAAAACGACTTGACAAAATCTATGCTAAATTAGGTATTGAAGTTCTAAGGGCTTGATAGGTTTCGAACAAAAATATTTTTATTTATATTATACATCGTTATTAACGTCAATAATTTTAAAAAAATATAAGAATTAATAAAGGTACGGATAAAAGGGGAGTCGCTGGCTACGCGGGCCATTTTCAAGTCAATATTTAAGACCACAACACCTGTACCTCACTCACTCACTTTTGCACTTCTATCTCATTGTTTGTAACTTGTCTTTATTCCTGTATTTTCTGTATAATAAAGCGTTTACTTACATACTTACAATCTAAGACTCTTTGTCGGTGCACCTCATTGTGCCACTGCCTTCTTAGTGCGAGAATTATCTTCTGATTACGATTATAACGCGGACGAAATGTAACAATTAATATGCCTTCCTCGATATCGATATAAATATTTTTACCATTATGTCCCATCCTAATCCGGGCTCAGCGGGAGTCATCTCACAAGTGCATGCAGGGTTGGGTTAGGTCAGGTGCCACGCTACACGTGCATACATACACACTTGTTATACACATACACTCATTTACTCATCTAAGACTGTCTATGCAACCCGGTATCTTTGTGTTAGAACAATATGTGACGTACTTACGCAGGTTCGCATTGCATATTTGACTTTGCGGTCAAAAAGAGAATTCTTTTGAACAGATTTTTAGTAAAATTATTATTCATTGAGTACATATTTAATCTAAAGGACCTATTGTTTATTTTAAAATAAAGACAAACGATAATACCCTAAATACTAATAATAAAATAATGGGAAAGTTTATAAATATGTTTAGATGTTTTTGATATTTTGTTACTCAATCACAGGAATCTTCTATAGAAGCTTTATACCCTAGATTAAAACCTTAGAAATTACATAGTTCCCGCGCTAAGCGAATTCTGCGCAGATGAAGTCACAGGCAACAGCTAGTTAGACTATAAGTATCTCTACATACTCGTAGCCTAGTACTGTATGACTCGTAGATCAAATCGAACAAATGTCTGCCTCGCGAGGCGACTCAAATAATGTGTCTTGAATCTTGAATACGTTATGTGTTGTGTTGAGTTTTGGTTCAAAGCGGTTCTGATCTGATGAACAAATATGAGTTGTGGGGACTGTTGAGTGCTCATCTTAAGAAAAACAATTAATTAAATGACCATTTTTAGCTAAAATTGCGTACCTTTGCAATAGACAAGCGAATGATTTAATGCTTAATTCATGAGGAAGTTGAGGTTATGTAGCTTTATAGCCCTTGAATAATGCATTAAGCTGTTGTTAATATTTAAGTATTACATGCCACGTATACAGCAATCATTTTAATGGAACATTAGGTATTTGCCTCAATACATTCGAGATAGAAGGTTCCGTGATTCTGTTTCCGTATCTCGATTGAGTGTTGATGAATGGTTTATTGAAATTTATATGGGTCAATTAACTATTTAAGGGTAATTTTGTGTAAATTGGCTGGTTGGCTAGTATTCCTTCACAGGTAGTACAGGTTTCTGTACTAAGTAGGTAATAATGAAAAACAACAACATTTAAAAATACATATGATGTTTCCAAATTAACTAACCAAGTTGTTCATACTAAAGTGCAATAGAGTTTTTTCAGTTTTTTTTAGGTATGTTATATTCTTCATCATCATCACCAGCCTTGTTTTACGTCCCGCTGCTGGACACAGGCCTCCTCTGAGAATGAGAGGGCTTAGTTCCGAAGAGGACCCAGTGCTGATTGGGAACTTCACACACACACCATTGAATTGTTTTGCAGGAAAGTGCAGGTTTCCTCACAATCTTTTCCTTTACTTAAATCCCGTAAAACTCAGAGGTGCGAGCAGGGCTCGTACCCACGACCAGCTGCTTGAGAGGCCTTAGATCAAACCACTATAGGCTATCACGGCTATATAGGTACTTATTGTATTTTTGATGTAGTTTACGTGTAAAAAAGTAGGCACTTGGCACCCGTAGCAACTAATACCTACAACATTTTTTGCTACTTCCAAATTTTATTACAAAATACTTTTTACAACAACGTAAAAAGCCATACGATTGTTGCAATATCAAGGCCTCGGACAGAGATTTCATAGTGTTACGTATTTTGGCCAATCGCGGCTCGATTTGGTCACTTTTCCATCACGTGGCCCATTAGATATAATCAAATTAGCTAAATTAGGTTGTTACGACACGCTACGCTGTCGTAGTTTTTGTCCTCATTGTTGCACAAACACAACTTATGTTTTGACCAACTTTAAAAAAGGAGGGAAGTACTTTAGTCAATTCAACTAACTTTGTCATCTCAGTACCTACGTACGTTATACTCTCAAAAAGCAATAACGCCAACACTCGTTGACGTTAATCACAACAACGTTCGAAATATGTTTGGAAATATTTTAATGGGACACCTGCAAAGAATACCTGTAACTTGCGTAAATTGCATGATCAAACCGACTTCTTTTGGCCTATTCTGATAAAAAGTGTACTTTTAATAGTAATACCTAGTAAGATTTTGTTAAGGACGATTAAAGCAAGAAGACAGCAACCCATTGGTTGCAACGACATAGGTACATAGACATTTCTATGTACCTATGTCGCGTTCCTTTAAAATAATAAGCCTGCTGTTGCTAGTTCCACTATAAAGGGGTGTTATTAATTTAAAGAAACACGACATTCTATTTCTATATAGACATTGGCAGTCCTTTTGGTTTTTTGTCGTCCTTGGCTTTGAGTAACGAAGTGTAGAGGATGTTCAGAAACCAAACATCACCCAGTACCCAGTTACTCACCCTTGTTACCGCCGCGTCACTACCGTGCCGTGGCGACCCGCGGTCTGCCTTTCCACACCCCACGCGCCCCGCGCTCACCCCCGCTCGCGTCCCAAAACGCACACAGCCGCGAGGTCGTTTACTGCATACATTGGCCAGTGTCGTTTCTTTTACGTTAGTATGTATTTATTTAGCAAAAATTTAAACAGCATGACAGTAACAAAACCAAAGCGCTGGAAAATTCAACTTATACAGAAAAATATATATAAGACACAACAATATTAAAAAAAGCAAATACACAACTATTTAGGGGGTTTTAATGTCATGTATATCCTTTGCCCCTGTGTGGGTTTTAAATTGCAGAGAGTAAAAACAGGTTCGTCCGCGAATCTCCGAAGCCTTACACATACCATTGAGGGCCTTGATTCACAGCATCTGCACAAGGCTAGGGCACCCTGTGAAGTGAAGTGGTTGGTAAAAAAAAAGTTGACATCCTGATTATAATTACGATTTGTTTATAGGTGGTCATTTTTTTAATGACCTGGATGCAGGGCTCGTTATAATTTTCACACGAAAGCTATCATAGCACAAAAAAAGGATTCCTGGAACTTGTTTACCGATAAAAGTATAATCCCAATAATTTAAAAGGCGCTATGCTGTTAAGCGATTACATTACCAAATTCAATTCTAATAGTACTAGTTGTAGGAATGAATTTTAGTGCAAGGATTCTTTTCCAAACAGCATTGGTAGTAGGTAAGTTTATAGGAATACATAAAGCCTAGACCAGGGAATATATTTTTCAAGTTACTCTGATACTAAATGCCATGTGAGATCAAGAAATTATCCGCCATAAACGTAACCGAAAATACAAAACAAAAGACGAAGAGGAAAAATCAAAGTTGAATCATGAATCACGGATTTATCATCTTATAGCATCGAAATTTGTATATCGTTGAGTCATGTCGAATGATATAGAATCAAAGGATCTTATTAGGAACAAACTTAAAACTTAAACCCTATCTAGCCAATCAGCCCGTATCTTATTCAGAAAAAGTGCCACAGTTACCAAGGAAAAAGTCAATTTTGACGAGAATTATTTGACTTATCATCCTGAGGATCAATATTATCGTGTCATAATTCGACTCAACAGTCAACATAGAAACTTCAAAGTCTACGTCTGTCTAGCCAAACACGGTGAATCATCCTAGTGTCTTACCCAGAATAAGTAATTTGTATTAAGTGCAAGTCGAACTTGCGCACGAGGGCTCCGTAGAAAGATTTTAACGCTTTTCCCCAGTATTTTATGAAGTCCAGTGTAGTGTTAGTAGAGTCCTGCTCCTAAGCAAAATGTACGCAGTGTAGAGTCAACTTATATTGGTCTGCGAAATCTACAGGCAGACATAAAAATTTTAGATTTTGAGAATTTTCTGAGTGGTTGTGCGAGCTACCTTCATACCAAATTTCAAGTTTTTAGGACAACTGGAAGTACCCTTTAGATTTTCGGATTTCGGCAATTTGTATGGAAATAGACTTTTTAATGACTGTATCTTTTGGTTGAGTTGACTTAGAAGGTTGATTTTTTCACAGCTTTCAGGCACCGCAGGCTTGAGTATTTGATATTAATTTCAGCATGCTACCTCCACGTCTTCCAGAGAAAAAGGGTCTAGACAGACAGACAGACAGACGGACAACAAAGTGATCCTATAAGGGTTCCCTTTTTTCATTTTGAGGTACGGAACCCTAAAAACGTTTCAATCCAAGGTTTTTCGCTGACTGTACCTACTCATTCAAGCTACACGTCCATACCAAATTTCAAGTTTATCCGACCACTTGCGAGATTTGATTACAGACAGACACCGAGACAGGTGGAATTAAGCAGAAGTTTGTAAAAAAAACACGCAGTCGAATTAAAAACTTCCTATTTTTTAAAGTCGGTTAAAAAGGACCAGCTACCGAGGAAAAGTTAATCTCGACACGCCTAATTAGATCGATTAATTAACATCGACGAAGCATTGAAAATTTGTGCAACCACTTTGCGACCTTAAATATCGCGTAATCGTTCGTTGTATTAATACGTACTTGTCTATTAAGGCAATATTAATGCTAACAGTTTTAAATGATTTGCAGTTAATTGCATTAGACATAATGAAAACGGTACCAAACCTATAAGGTAATCGTGGTCAATATCCCGTTTTCATTACGTCTAATATTAATACTACCTACCTGCACACTACAAAGTTTGTCTACCCAAACACGTGAATCATCCAAGTGACTTACCCAAAGTAAAAGAGCTGCAGCTACCGAAGGAAAGTCGTCTTGATATTAATCATTGATTAATCACCTCTGCATTGAAACCCAACTCTTTTACGTGACTGGACATACGGAGTCCAAAGGGTCACATTAAGCACATATGCGTGATTCTATCTAGCCAAGACACGGTGACTGATCCAGCGGCTTATCCAGAAGCGAATAATTTCAGGGCAGCTGAGTCACTGCATGCGAGTATTGTTCCCGCACGGCTTGGCTGCATGTGTAGGACGGCGACAACGCTACAAGTCATTTCCAGAATAATAAACTACGCAAGCAAATACTCTTTCCAATACGATAATACTTTACTCACATTCGCAAATCTGTTTTCTTCTATTCACTTTATAAATTTGAACTGAGCGAAGCTGTGGATCATATCTCTACTGTACGGGCCGGACTGTATAGACCCGCACTTTTTGGGGTTCAAAATAAAACGCGACGCTTTCGGCTTCTGATCGGATCCGTAGAAGAGGTTGTTTCCAGAGAGATGGCTGGCTGACGACTGTGAGAAGACTCCGAGACGACTGACTTCCCAGCGCCGCGCGGGCTCTATTTATACTGCTCGGGCGAGAGCGGGGGCCCGGGGCGCCGGGTTCGTTTGTCCTTCTCACACTCGGGCGAGCGTGGGGGCCGGGGCCGGATCCGATACTATTTTATTTCTCTTTCTATTACTATCTATTTACATGAGCTTAGCCTATTTTTCTATACGATACTTATATAACTATTATAATATAATCTTAACCTATCTTAAACTATAATTACAAACTAATTGGACTGCGCTGTCCCGCACATTTCTCCCGCCGTTCATCGCCGTGGTGATGAAGTTTCTTCCGCGTGCTGGACCGCAGTCGACTGGTGCACCGCCGTAGGCAGGACAGCCAGTTTCTTTGTGGGGCGTCGAAGCACGCCGCCCTTGGTCGCCACGTCCGCAGCTCGCACGATGCCGTCGGCACCGGGGTACGTGGCGGTGACGATTCCCCGCGGCCATGTGTTGCGTGGAAGGGTGCCGTCGACGATAAGGACTAGATCGCCGACGGACAGCGCGGGGCCGCGCCCTTGCGGCTCCCGCCGGTGTTGGAGTTCTGGGAGATACTCCCGTATCCATCTCGCCCAGAACAGGTCGGCGAGTCTTTGTGATGTGCGCCAGGTGGCGCGTCCGACGGTATCACTTTCTTCGAAGGTCCCAGGTGTCGGTGCCCAGGCAGAGCCCCCGAGGAGAAAATGATTCGGCGTGAGTGCCTCAGGGTCGTTTGGGTCCACCGACACGTGGGTCAGTGGCCGGCTGTTGACCGTAAATTCGGCTTCGGCCAACAGCGTGATGAGCGTCTCTTCTTTAGGGTGCCGCTCGTGTAGCGTCACCTCTAGTGCGGCTTTGGTTGCCCGCACCAATCTTTCCCAGGCTCCGCCCATGAACGGGGCTCCCGCGGGGATGAAGCGCCAACTGATGTGTCTTCGCAACGCCTCTTCCTCCGTGGCGGTGTCGAGGGCTCTTCTTAGTTCCTTATCGGCGCCCCTTAGGTTAGTCCCGTTGTCGGACCAGATCTCTGTAGGACATCCGCGGCGTGCGATCATGCGTCGTAGTGCCATGATCGCGGAGTCCGTTGTCAAAGAGTGCGCCATTTCTAGATGTATGGCGCGGGTTGTGAGGCATGTGAATAGAGCTACGTATCTCTTCTGGTGGCTGCGGCCCACGGTGACACTTAGTGGGCCGAAGTAGTCGACCCCGGTGTAGCTGAAGGGCCTCTGGTGATGTGCGAGGCGGCAGAGTGGATGGTTTCCCGTGGGTGGTGTTGGTGGCACGGCCCGCCTTATGCGGCAGGGCAGACAACTGTGAACGACTTGGCGTGTCGTGGGTCGCAGACGAATCACCCAATACTTCTGTTTCACTTCGTTTACAGTAGGTTCCACTCTTGCGTGGCTGAGTTTCCTGTGAATGTAGTCTATCAGCAGTCTTGCTATTCTATGTCGGCCATCTATGACGGGTGGTCGTTTGGCTTCTTCTGCGATGTCTATTGCGGCGGCGATTCTGCTCTTCAACACCATTAGGTCGTTGTCAATGGCGACTGCTATTGTCTTCAGTTTGCTATTAGCCGGCAGAGGTTGGTTAGCTCGCAGGGCTTTTAGCTCTTCGACGAAAGTTTGTTCTTGAGCCGCTTGCAGTAATATTTTTTCGGCACGTTGCAGCAGGTCAACGCTAACTTTGATGAAGTTACGCGTCGGAGTCGTTGGCGGTATTCGATGTTCTATATTCCTCGTGGTGGGTGCAGCTTGATGTCGCCAATCGGGATCTGACTTGCTATTCGCCTTCGTTCTCTTGTAGTTGACTATTTCTGTTCTTCGGCAGAGTTCTATAAATTGCAGAACTCTAGCTGTCGCTCCTCTTAATCTTTCCCATTTCGAGAAACGGCTTGCCTCAGGAACTGCTTCGCTTGCAACTATCGCAACATTTTGGTGTGTTGCAAAGTTGGTTCTTTCTTCATCAGTCAGGATGGGCGTCTCTTTGTCTGCTGATGAAGGCAAGACCTTTTCTTCTGGCCACTCTTCCGGTGGCTGACGCAGAAAGGCTGGGCCCTCGTACCATCTATGATTCTTTGTAAAGTTCTCTGGTACGTCCCGGGTTGCATCGTCCGCAGCGTTTAAATTCGTTGGTATCCATCGCCATTCGTTGACTTTACTGGTCTCTTCTATTGCAGCTATGCGGTGTGCAACGAACGGGCGATAGGTGCGTGAGCCGCTGCGGATCCAGTGTAGCACTGTCTTGCTGTCCGTCCAGTAGATGGTGCTGTCTATTCGTTGTCTATGTTCTTTTTTCACTACTTCAGCCATGCGCGTGCCCATTACTGCTGCTTGGAGCTCCAGTCTCGGGATCGATGTGAGCTTCAATGGGGCGACGCGCGCTTTGGCTAGCACTAGCGATGTGTACACCCGACCGTCGGGTTGTTCGGCGCGCCAATACAGCGCCGCGGAGTAGGCTGACTCGCTGGCGTCTGTCATTACGTGCAGCTGTAGGTTGGAGGCGTCGCTGAACCCTGGGTAAGCGCGGGGTACTGACACATCCCGTAGAGCTTTTAGATGTGTCAGCCATTCTTTCCACTGATCGGCGAGATCGTTGGGTAGTCGCTGGTCCCAATCTATGCCCCTGCGCCATGCTTCTTGTAGCAGACTCTTCGCTCTTATTGTGACCGGTGACGCGAAGCCCATGGGGTCATATAATGACATTACTATCTTTAGTGCTTCACGTTTCGTCGGCGTTCCGGTCTCGAGGACGGCTGGCGGGATGCATGCCAGGTCCAGGTTAAAGCTTAGTTCGTCTGTTCCGGGTCTCCAGATAAGTCCCAGGACACGTTCGCTCGGGCCGCCGTCGTTGAGCTTAACGGCGTTCGGCTGTTCGGATGTGGCCTTCATGGCTATCATCACTTCCGCGCTGTTTGATGTCCAGCCGCGGAGGTTGAAGTTTCCCATCTCGTGTATCTGTTTGACGGCAGACGATGTGTCGATGGCTTCTTTCACTGTCTTGAAGCTATCTAAGTAGTCATCGACATAATGATTTTCTATTATTGCCGTTGCGGCTCTATTATCTATGTTTCGATGCTTCATGGCGTTGAAATTCTTCACGTATATCGCAATTGATGGAGAACACGTCGCTCCGAAAATAAGCGACGTCATTCTATATTCGGTGGGTGGCGTGTCGCCTCGCTCTGCTCCTCTCCACAAATATCTTAGTGCGTCTCTATCTTCTTCTCGCACTTTGACTCGCATAAACATCTCTGCTATGTCGGCTGTTACTGCCACCGCATGTTGTCGGAATCGCATCATAACACCCGGCAGCGACTGCAATAAATCTGGGCCGGACATTAGGTGATCGTTGAGTGACGTCCCCTTTGTTTTTGCCGCCGCGTCGTGCACCACCCTGAACTTGTTGGGTTTCAGAGGGTTAATGACTCCGAAGTGAGGTAGATACCAGGTTCGTCCCGGCGTTGTGGTAGCGGGAGCTGGCTCGGCGTACCCCTTCGTCACGAGTTCTTCCATTTGCGTTGCGTATTTCTTGCGTAGTTCTGGATTCTTGTCTATCTTCTTTTCAACGCTGTGGAGGCGGCTGAGCGCGTTGTCGTAATTGCGTGGCAGTTCTATTTTCTTGCTGTTCCACAGCAGGCCAGCTTCGTACACGTCCGGCTCCACTTCTCTAACTGTTGCTTCCATAATTTTTCTCGCCTTTTCTTCCGGGTCGCTCGTTGGACGCGCAGGCTGGATGGCGAGGCTATCTATTGAGAAGAATCTTTCCATATGTTCTTCGATCGTCTCTTGCTTTTCGTGCAAGAAGTTTACGCACGCTCCCAGCGCACGTGTGTGTGCGCCGTGCAGGACCCACCCCAGCGGGGTGCGGGAGGCTACTGGCTGGTTACGACGGCCGCGTCGCATTTGTTGCGCCACTAACAGGTGCCAGTTATCTTGGCCTATGAGGATTTTCGGACGGCCACACGTGTAGACGAGTTGGTTTCTTATGTCCTGTAGATGACGACATTCGTTGACCGTTCCCTCGTCGACTCGCTGCGCAGATAGTGCAAGGTTCCTCATCGTTCGCGCTTGGATTGCATATTTTCGACCTGCGCCTGTTAGTTCTATCTTCACTCGCTGACTCCGTTTTTGTTCAAAAGTGGAGTCCGATATGGCATCAATGCGCAGAGGGTCAAGCGGTCCCTCCGTTCCGACGTCCTCGGCCAGCTGGCTATCTATGAGGGTGACCGTTGAGCCGTCGTCGAGCAGGGCCCAAGCTTCTTTCGTGCCCAGAGGCCCGGACACTTTTACTGGTAAAATCTTCAGAAAAGAGTGTGGTCCGCAAGCCCATGCACAGGTCACTGTTTCAACTGGCGTTTCCTTCTTGTTGTCGCAGACTTTCTTCACGGTGACCTCTTCGTCTGTGTGTAGAAGCGTGTGGTGCCATCTCTCGCAACCGTCGATCGCACATTTCCTTGCTTTGCACGTGTGTGCATATTTTCTATATCGCAAGCAACGAAAACATAGTCGCTTTTCTTTCGCAAATTCCCAGCGCTGTGCGGGCACCGCTTGTGTAAACTTTGCACATTCGGGGGCGGTGCTGTGAGTTCCGTGGTTGCACACTGGACATTGTTTGCGTTCTATGGCAGCAAGCGTTCGATGCGTTGGCGGCCGGCGCTCTTGATACTGCGGTTGCGCCGACTGTACTATTTCTGGCGGAGCGAACGGCGCGCAGATATCAGCCTCTCGCTGTAGGAAGCGGGAGAGTTTCAGCAGGTCAGGCTCTTCTTGAGGTTGGCCCGCCACAAATTCGAACCATCTATATCGCATGTTCATGCCGAGCTTCTCTGTCACGTGCTTCGTGACTTCCGGGTTGTACATATAGTGGGCTCTATCCAAAGCGCGTAGCGTAGCCACTATATTACACACTTTATTCGCGAATATGCAAATGTCTCTTGGGTTGTCCGTTGGCCGCGGCAGCGACCGCAAGCGTTCCAACTCGGCGAGTGCGATGGCGTCGGGACGCCCGAACCGATTTTCCAATACTTTAAAAATGTCACTTGCACATGCACCACTTATCAACAGTTCTTCTATCGCTTCGCGCGCACGTCCTTTTACACTGTTGCGAAGTCTATAAACGTTTTCACTATCACTGAAACTATTCACTGTATCTATATATGCTTTCCTGAACGAAAGCCAGTATTGGTGCGAGCCCATAAACACTGGTAAGTCCACAGGTTTCCGCTGTTGCTGCTGGCCCGCGGTAATGGCCATGGTGATGGCCGTCGTGAGGTCGGCAAGCGGGTTAGGAGGCCGCTGCATGACCTGGACTGCTCCCGCCGGTGCTTGCATTCCGTTCGGCGGTATGGCACTATGTAGCTGCTGCCTCGGCGTCGCTGCGGCACCGAGCCACACGCCTGGTGCAGGCTGGGGCGCTGCGGCTTGGTTGTTGCGGGTGCCGAGCTCCTGCTCAAGCGTCGTGGTATTGGCGGGGTCGCCCCCCGTCGGTGGCATGTTGGCCCCGAGCCCTTGCCCGGGCGCCGTCGCGGGACTTCTTTCCGCGTGCAGTTGTTGCTGATGCTGCTGCTGTTGCTGTTGTGCGCCGAGCCATCGCTCCAGCGCCATCGAGTTGGCAGGGTCCGGCCCGGGCGCCGCGAAGTTGGCGGGCACGTCCCCCGCCGGTGGCATGTAGGCGCCGGGCTCCGGCCCGGGCGCCGCGAAGTTGGCGGGGACGCCCCCCGCCGGTGGCATGTAGGCGCCGGGCTCCGGCCCGGGCGCCGCGAAGTTGGTGGGGACGCCCCCCGCCGGTGGCAAGTAGGCGCCGGGCTCCGGCCCGGGCGCCGCGAAGTTGGCGGGGACGCCCCCCGCCGGTGGCAAGTAGGCGCCGGGCTCCGGCCCGGGCGCCGCGAAGTTGGCGGGGACGCCCCCCGCCGGTGGCAAGTAGGCGCCGGGCTCCGGCCCGGGCGCCGCGAAGTTGGCGGGGACGCCCCCCGCCGGTGGCATGTAGGCACCGGGCTCCGGCCCGGGCACCGCGAAGTTGGCTGC
Organism: Clepsis dumicolana; assembly: GCA_963691665.1. Classification (NCBI taxonomy): domain Eukaryota; kingdom Metazoa; phylum Arthropoda; class Insecta; order Lepidoptera; family Tortricidae; genus Clepsis; species Clepsis dumicolana. The sequence continues at coordinate 7,105,909 of OY829520.1, read as the reverse complement.
GTCATGCTGCCTGGGTGCAGGAATTGGAGACCTGTGTCCCGAGACCCTCGTACTTTGGTCGACCCAATCCTGCACCCTTCTCGCCCGGTTGGGCTCTTCGGCCGTGTCTTCAACGACCGTGTCCTCGTCCTCGCTGTCCTCATTTTCTATAGTTGCGAGTTTCGCTCTTGCCAGCTCCATCTGTAGCCTGATCAGCTCTTGTCGCACTATTGCAGCGCGATATGCCTTGCTGCTCTTCTTCTTGCGCGCTGACGATGTAGCAGCGAGGTCGCTCTTCTCACTCGGCGGCGGCGGTGGCGCGAACGTGCCGGGGCCCGCAGGTGATCCCAGTGCGGCGTCCGCCCGCGGGGTCGCAACCCCGAGGTTGATAGCCAACAGTGCAGCCGTTGCCCGCGCGTCGAGTGGTCTGGCCACCACGGTAGGAGTGGTGCTTCTTGGCGGTTGAGTCGTCGCTGTGACCGCCGACGGTGGTGGTGGCGGAGGTGGAGGTATCGGTGTCGGCCCCATGCGTGTGCTCTCTGCGGCGGTCCGTGTGGAGACTGCAGACGTAGTCGCGGAATCGGCGGTGATGCCCGCAGACTCGGACGGCGTCGTATAGGCGGCGGCTGTGATGCCGCTCGACGCAGACTCGCCTTTTCTTCCGACGGAGCGCGTTACCGGCATCGCGAAACTATCCGGTTCGACTGGACCAATGTACGGGCCGGACTGTATAGACCCGCACTTTTTGGGGTTCAAAATAAAACGCGACGCTTTCGGCTTCTGATCGGATCCGTAGAAGAGGTTGTTTCCAGAGAGATGGCTGGCTGACGACTGTGAGAAGACTCCGAGACGACTGACTTCCCAGCGCCGCGCGGGCTCTATTTATACTGCTCGGGCGAGAGCGGGGGCCCGGGGCGCCGGGTTCGTTTGTCCTTCTCACACTCGGGCGAGCGTGGGGGACGGGGCCGGATCCGATACTATTTTATTTCTCTTTCTATTACTATCTATTTACATGAGCTTAGCCTATTTTTCTATACGATACTTATATAACTATTATAATATAATCTTAACCTATCTTAAACTATAATTACAAACTAATTGGACTGCGCTGTCCCGCACATCTACTTCTCTAGCCTATTTGCGTCCCACTGTTGGCACCTACTGTTGTATTCAGCAGGTTCTCACGCATTCCCAGTGTTGGGATCTTCACACCACACTATGGAATTCGCAGGAGTGTGCAGGTGCCTCAAGATGTTTGCCGTCACCGAGAAGCTCATGTTAAATTACAAATGTCAATTTGGACATAAATTCCGAAAAACTCAGAGGTGCGAGCCAGAGTTCGAACCCACAACCCTCTGAGAGGCCATAAGTCAAGCCACTACGTATTTTGAACTTTGCAAATTTCCTAGAACGTAATCCGGCGTTTCATCAATTATTTTTCAAGCAATTACGGAACCGCTATACGTCATTTTCTCCGGCTAATTGAATAGGCTTATTTTACGACACATGGCCTTTGCATGAGACTTTCCCGATGCTTAATTAATCAATTATGCATCAATCAATTAGTGGTGAAGCCTGGAGGGAGACCCGGGGGGTAAAGTCGGCCAGCATAGCTTGGTCTGTGCTCTCCGATTTTACGAAATTAGGAAATACTTACATTTTTGTAGGATTTCGAATAGAGATTTGCTAAGGCGACCTAGGTTAAGAACTAGCCCGGGGTTAGCTTTACGTCAGACGTTGACTTCGGCCTGTAGTGTTTAACTCAGGTCGGTCAAGTCAGTCTAATAACTTTAGACTTTTTGATTTAATATTTTTTTGCAAAAAAATACTACCTATTAGGTATTTTGTAAGTAGGTTTACTGACTGACTGACTCATACAATAAATAGTCAACTTTTTATGTTTATTGCACCCACAATTCTCTATGCCTTTCGCTATCCTTTGATAGTAAAACATAAAATATTTGACACAGCAAAGTATGTTTGCATTTGTTTGTATCGCTTCAGAACAATTTAAAGCAAGAATGGGCCTAGTACCCTCTTTAGAAGTCACCAATATTGACATCGCCGTGGTCAAGTGCAAAATATAAGTACATACAACTTACTCAAACATTACGTCCCATAGCTCTCATGTCGGCGAATTAAGGTTGTGGTATTGTTGTTGTAATGGATTAATTCGATGGGTAGGTACATATTTTTGCACTTGTCCGTACATAGGTATGAAAAGCAATATATTTAGGCAAGAATGCAATTTGTCACGTTGAACTGTCAACTGGCCTTTCTGCAAAATATCTGGTTGACCTTAAGCTGCTACCGCTGCCGATACCATGATCATGACCACGACTGTTACTTGCTAGGTACCAGAGGGTCGAGCACGACGTTTCGAATCCTGCGTAACGTTACGGTTATCGTATCGAGATCGAGAAACCTCATACTAAATTTTAGTTCCAAGTACGTTCACGGGCGGGCGCTGTTCCAAACGTCATATAAACTCGCTAACGTTTACTATACGATTTTACGTGACGCAGGATTCGAAAAGTCATGCTCGACCCTCTGACCCCTAGCACGCTAACGTTTATCCACGACATAAAGCATTTGTCCTTCTCGCGCTTGCATTACCGTGCTAGGGGTCTGGGTGCACATATCACTCTTATAAGTACTTGGCACTAATTACAAAAAAAAAAAAACCCGCCTAAAACTCAATTATTGGCACGGCTCAGCGACACTGGCCGCATATGGCTCGTCGCCGTGGGAACTCCTGCGCATATGCGCGCCAGCTTTATCTCGCGTAATAATAACATTTTAGTTAACCAGCGATAGCCGCGCACTCAGTTTATTTTATATTTTAAAATGGTTACTAATTTAAGCTGCATCTTGACGGTTGTGATATTTTCACAATCTGAGTTTCTATTTTGTAAAGGGCGGAATGGTTTACACTCAGTTTCTTGAAAATGAATACATGTATGCTTACCAATAAATTAATAATTTTAGAACCACAGTGAAATGCTACATTCAAAACTATTAGGTAGAGCACTTTTACTATCTAGAACTTATTACAGCCGCAAAATTATTGAATTGTGAATATTTCCTAATACTTAGTTCCTTGACTTACTTACTGGAAAATTACGCATCTGTAAAAACGAAAAAATACATCACGCCTTCTGAGCTTTCAAAATGATTCCTAACTTTAAAAGCAATAATGATGATTTTTGACTTGAAACTATCGTGAGATTTACCTAATCAAAAATCATTAGTGTAATAAAACGGATCACTCGCGTATGTCAATCGAGTATACCCCGACATAATGTTACGGAATTATCCGTGATGCTCTCTGCTCGTGGATTTTTTGTTCGTTTCGCTACCGCTGAAGTGTGTGCTCCCAGAGGAAGGACTGAGTGATCCGTTTATTTCACTATATCAATAATGATAAATCATCATGTCGTAAACAATACCGTGTCATTTAAGTTTCCCAGCTACAGAGTGATGCTACCTGGACTTTTATTGTGATTGTGCAAGACAAGAATCCATCGGTTGAAAAATATTCAAAATGTTCATTTATGTCAGTTTTAGACGTCAATTTCCATACAAAGACCATATACTTACCAGTCGTGTCTTTAAAATCTCAAGAGCTTGATGTCAAGCTTTTGAATGTAAAAAACATTTGAATTTGTATTTTCTTGACTTTGTTATATTAACAGAAATCAGTAGGTAAAACTTGAAATTGTATCAGCAGTTTCTTAAAAATATGTTTAGGTTTTTTTTCGGTCTCCTGTCATAATAATTCTTTACATTTTATGGGCTATTGCACATTAAACTGGGCATCGCTGTTTTCTTTAAGGTTCTTGGGTAAGATTCATATGCTAATACAAGTTTCGAATTCTCATGACAAGCTACGCTTACCTTGGCAAGTTTATGAAATATGTTTCGCCCTTCATTTTGTTAACGATGTGCCTACAGAGCTTTATATATCGAGGTTTATTACTTCTACCTAGCCATAAGAGGACTCTGATGCAATAAGTATAGGTAGCAGGTAATATCATGAATAATTTTAATCAAGCATAAATACGGCAATAAAGTTCAAAAATACATTACGCAATGGTGCAGTTCGTGAGCATTTAGAATATGATTCGGGTATTTAGAAATGCCTATAAGTAACTACGGCTATATCAGTGGCACTTTTTATGTCAAAGAAGGGATTGTCAATACGAATTCACCTGAACCCGAATCTTATTCTAAGTGAAGGATACACAGAAATAACATATCTAGTCACCTTAGCAACTTTTTAAATTATCGCGATTTGAAAGCTTAGAACGATGTAATTATCCATATAATTTTCGTATACATCTTTTTTTAAAGTGATAAAAATGCAATAAATATTTGCATCTGTAACTATAAATGGTACCTAACTTATAGTGTATTGAGTGCTCTACATTTTGAGATTAAATTCGCGTTTTAAAAAAAAGTGACTAGACTTATTCTTTCCGTGTACCCTTCAAGTGTTCACAGACTGTACACTACACACGCTATTTTGCGTACGGCTATTTATACGTAAATTTTGATAACTTACGCTTCTCATTTGTTTCAATGGAAGCCAATTAAAATATTTCCGCGAAAAACGCCAGAAACATGTTCAAAAGGTGACACGAATTGGCAAACACCTTCGCAAACGTCTTTGAAGAAGTTCAAGGCAGTGTATTTTGAATCACACTGGACGTGGTCCAAAACTATTTGGAATTTTACTAGCCACGTATAACGGGCCGTTAACTCCACAGCCGGGGCGGTTGCAATAAGGTATTTAGGTACGTAATCTAATTTGTAGAGAACAAAATGTTTGGGGACTCTCCTGTTTTTCTAACACACTTGTATAGCGCAGTTGTATATAAATTCACTTAATAATAAAGAAAGTAATATGTTTACGGATTCTTAACGACGCTTATATACCTACCTACTTCGGATTTCGTGTAACCGGCCCGAGAGCAAGGACGGTCAACGCATAAAAATGAACCTAAACATAAAACGTCCATTCCATTTTCTGCTCCAAATGAACTTTGCTCTGAACGAGGTTTACTGGCTTAATATTTCTATTACAAAAGGTCCACTCACTCAGGCTTAGGCAAAAACAATATTCGCCGAACCTGAAACTAATTCGTCGGAAAAATATTTCCACGGAAATTTCTTATCCCCATTCAAGGTATGTTCCGTTTTCTGCCCCAACGGCCTCTCAATCCCTGAGGACCCATTTATAAAAATGTAACATTTTTACTTTCTTTTCTCTAATTTATATTAATATCTGGGTAGATATAAATTTTCCGTTCTGAAAATACGGCGCTTTGTGAAATTAACGACTTTGCCCGGAACCACGACGAAAGGGGCGATAGGCGAAGGTGTTTGTTGAAAAGTTTGCGGTATTTTCCTTAAGGTGTGAGCCTGAGACGCCGACCGGGGAGACGTGCCCACCTACTTAGTGCTGCATAGAACCGGCGAGGCGATATCGCGGCAGCCTGATTAAAAACGTGCTTTGAAGAAGATGTCTGTAATTTTAGTTAAAGTCAATGTTCTATTAGTTAATTCGTTTAAAATTACATTTTAAAATACGGGTGTTAATGTGAGTGTTATGCATTACCTACTCGCGATCTAATAATCATAATGTTTGTGAGTCTTATATTTAAGTAGAGGCAAAGGCAAACACACATAAAACAAACACATTCTTATCCTTCTCTCTCTCTCTCTCTAATAAAATGTGGTATAAAAGTTAAACCCTACCTATATTTCGAATGAAAAGTACCTACCTACCATTCGAGGAACGTGATCGTCAATGGCTATTTATTGTCACAGTATAACTAAGTACAAGTGGAAATACGTGCAAGCTTTTACGACGAAGACAGTAAATCTAAATTAGCATAGTAGGTATATGCACTTGCACTTTCAGAAACTAACGCACACATAAGCCCGCGGGTCAACGCCCCGAGCCTATGCCAATGCCAACAAATCCTGGCTGCCAATTGCCAAACCACCAACAAAATCAAACGATAATCAACGTATGAGTGCGGTCATGTCGTTTCCAGATTATAAGGTGTTGATGACGACGTAGAGATAAAACTAACTACATATTATAATAAAGTGTTGAATGTTCTTACGTCAAAATGAATAGATGGAACAAATTTTGGACAAATATCGTTACGTATTGAAGTAGGATTAAAAATGTGTTTTGTACACATGTTGTTGAGCCTGTGTTTATACGTATCAGTTCATGGGAAATTACCAAAATATAACTCAAAATTAATACCTACATCATAAAAATCAGACGATATAATGTACATATGCAACCAACCATTTACATAAACAACAAATTATTACACTTTAAATACCCATGAAACAAGAATACACAGAAAACCAGAACAATATGAATAAACTCGGATCCTTGATATTCCGTGTCCATTACACCAAAGTTAGTACTAGAAAAAATACAAATAGGTATAAGTATACTCTTTTGGGACCATGAACAACATATTATCAGTCACGGATAAAGGCACTAATTAATTTTGTGACGCTTTTTCCATTGATGGAAGTCCAAATGTAGAACTTACCGGACTACGCGGAACGTACGTAACCGAAAACTTTATTGCTACTAGTAGCTACCTACCTAGTACCTAGTATCTAGGTATCTAGATACCTACCTACCTACCTACCTAGTACCTAGTATCTAGGTAGGTAGGTAGGTATCTAGGTACCTATGACTCTGTTAGCATAGCAACCAAGTTACAACAAATAAAAGCCATACAATGTACTCCGTGAACAGTATTTAATTAAATTACGAAATATCGCAAATTATAGCGAAATGTCGGGGTTCGCCATCTGATTCGAACTACGCATTAGTCTGATTGACGTGGGCGTCTCCGCGGGATTCGATATAAACAGTGGGTACACAAGTTGATGCCGGTGCATCGACCGATCTGTTTTTATTATTATATTTTGTAGGATAGAAGAATTTTTACACACGACCCAGTTATAAAAACTAAAAAGATAAAAGATCATCTATTTGAGACTTATGCAATTATCCTTAGGGCCTATTTCACCACTCTAAGATAAGTTATATCTAACACGTAAATGTGATGTCATCTCTGTTAGTTCTAACAAAATAAACAGAGACGGTATGACAAATATCTGTAAGATATATTTGTTGGAGGGTGGTGAAACAGGCGGTTAAATTTATACTACAACTACTTTATATATTATTTAAATGATGGTAAGGAGGATGTACTTATGCGTTATCAAGAAATCTCGTAAATAACAGCAGACCATTTGATTATACGTCAATAAAAAAACATGACATGTGTAAAGAAATTCCTTTATTTACTCAGTCTATCATGTCATCATGTCTGCGTGTGCAAGCTTTCAAAGTTTTGTTACCTACCAATACGTACACGTAGTCTTTATTTTAATGGTGTACTTACTACAAACATTTACGTACCACATAGTCAGATACCTAAGTCAATGCACTCACATAAAGTATTCTAAAATAAATGAATTTACCTATTTATTTATTCGACATTATGAAGTCTTTAACAGATATTAGCATGTTTTTTTTTGTGGTAGAGTTCCACTAAGGTTCGGCATTAATTAGATTGTATTATGATATTGTGTATTTATGCTTTGTACAGCATGTTACAATATCATTGTTTATTTGTATTGGTACTGCTTTGTGACCTCCAAGATCCGAGTCTTATATTAACAACACTGTTCAACAGGAACAAATCTTACATTTATGTTTTCCGCGAAAGATTGAAATAAAACATCTGGCTACGATTCAGTCATGTACGTAACTCCTGTCAAAATTGTAAAAATGATGGCTCCAACGTGAGCCAACAGAAATAGAATAGCCCTACGGCACTCGGCGTACATTAAAATTTGCTTCAGTATCAACACACAAGCAAAAATTATGTATATATTTTGTGTGAGAGCTAATTCATAGCACGTGTCTAAACAAATGAAGGTATTGTAAGAAATGCTCGAAGTTTGTGCTAAATTTGTAGATAGGCTTTACGAAGAGATAATGAAAAGTGTAATACATATAATAACAACATAAAGAAAGGCGAGCAAGACTTGATACAGATTGTAAACGCGCTGTCTTTGTGTTACGACTGTAGTGCAGGCGTGTTTTACAAGGAAACCATAGAATGACGTAAAAATTAGAAAATTTTGAATCAACGTGGAGTCAACAAATAACAGTATTGTAAATCCCTGAATTTATCTCATCCGGTTTTCCTGTGGGCTGTCCTAACTTTATTCCCTAACGTGCCGTCCAGCCTTTGGAAGCACTCAAGCAAGTGTTACTGAATCACGTTCAATTTCATTCCGTTTCTAAACTTCCGTCGTTTGGGGGCGAATGGAGGGGGGGGAGCTCTATCAAGATGTAGATCTCAACACCTAAGTACCCAATAAGTACATTTTAACATGACTTTTCAAAACTAAAATCCACCTAGCCTTGTGACCCCGACAGAACCATGAGGTCAGCGTATGAGCACGAGCAAGAACGAAGCGTGTTTATTTCTTCAACAGTTTACGGCGATGATTGGTTCGCTCGCGACGCGGAAGGGTGCTGCGCTGGCGCCGTGCCCGTGCAGATACAGCGTGGCATTGGGCCAGCCAGGGTCAGGAGCGGCCGATGCACCCGCCACCGTCACTACATCAGCTCTATGCGGGGATTATTTACACTGCCCTGAAGACGTGCTAAATTTGAACGGGATTGCGTGAACTGGGCGGTCCATTCAATGCAGCCATTGTAGCTTCGACATGATCAATGAATCTAAGTTGACCTTGGTGATCATTTATCTGCTTAGGGAGATAGGAAGACCATGGTTTTGTAATGGTCTGGGTATTAAAAGTTTTATCCGAACTTTTTACTCACTTGGCCAATTTAATTTATAACTCATGGAAACGTGTTATGGTGAGGTAGAGTCAAAACAAGTCAATAAGCAACTATTACTGTCAATACGTAACATGTTAAAGTCAAAGCTTCACCAAAGTCACACCAAAGTCAAACTGTATACATATAAGGGTATATTCGTACAAAATACGAGAAAAATCCAAATCTGAGGCCGGGCTATCACTTATGCAGATAAGATAGCCAAAGAGGGCTTATCTGGAGCCCCCAAGGTTCGGGGAAACGATACATAATATTTAGAAAGCGCGGACTTAACAAAATGGTTATAAAAACTCGGCCGTCTCTCCAGCCCGGCGGGGTGCGGACCTTTTGCTTTGTTTAGGCATGGTATAGACACAGAACAATATTCGCTGGGAAATAAACAGTAATTTTGTACGCTGGGTCGACAAAAGACATGTCTGTTGCGGCCGGGCGCGGCAAGACAAGTTTAGCGGCCAAACACGTGTCTGACAAAATATTTATTTAGGCTAACTCGTTAAACGCGCTGACAGGATGTGCTCTGAACCCTCAAGGTTGTAAAGGATATTTCAAATATGTTAGTGTGGAGGTCGAGTACTAGTGTTAATAACAAAGTCGTACCCTCAGTCGCACTTCGTTCAACATATCGTACGTACCTATATACTCGTATCTAATCAAGAAACCAGTTACCTCTTAAAATTAAGTGGCCACCTAAGTTTTTTGCCACTTGAATACATTAAGCGGCGATAGCACAGTTGGGAGCAATCTCGGCAAGCATTCTGCCAAATGAATTCGAAAAGTAGCTCTAACTTAACTGGTATTTTAGGTTTCTCGCGAACCTTATTTTTCAACGTTTTAGTTCGAAAAATGCAATCTCAAAAAATCCTAAAATGCAAGTTCGCATGTTCACAATTTAAATTAACGAAAACAGCCCTAGGCTATATAGGACATAACTAACGTGTGCCATTTATTATTATGTGTCAAGTTTTCATGCGACACTTCGTTGAGCAATCTTGAGTAACTGTTAACCTTATCTAAGTATGTGCAAACAATTTTAGCAAATCGTTTTTCAGTAGCACACGCAACGCTTATCTTCTAAGCTACTTGTGTTTGTCCTAAATAATGCGTAGTTCGAAATCATGGTAAGCAAGCAATTCGATAATTGTGACTTGCGGCTATTTGTACTCCAGGTCCCTCTCGGACCAGTGCTCCGCAGGGCAGTACTAAATTTGTCGAAATCGGTCCGAAGCGAGCTCGCGTGCGTTTGTCGTGTGCGTTTTATTTACGCGATGCCCTGCGGCGCTGGCGGGGTTCCAGAAACCCACGGAAATAGCAGCTCTCGATGTCATTGTACTAGAGCCACAGCCCTACAGAGCTACAGTAGTCCACCCTTTAAACTGGGATCACAATGGTAGCGATATGTACTTAATTAAAACAAGAGTCAGTAGGAGGTAGCTGATGAAATGTCGGAATTTTGAAGAAAAATGGAACGAGATGACATAAAATGTAGTAAGTGTATTATTTTAAGCTAACCTCAAGTTGAGAGCTAGCTTGACTCTGCGAATTTCAGAATAGTCGTGGTAATAATACTAGCAGTTGTACGAGTACGACCAAAGCCCCACTTTTATTATTTTTAAGGTCAGGATACACCGTTTACAATGCCTCAAGACAAAAACCAAAAGACGAAAAGGTGAACCTATTACGACGCCCCTCTAAATTAGAACGTAGATCACAAAAAACCGAAGACGATTCGCTCCGCGCGCTCGCCCAACCCCTTTATTTTGCTTGGCCACTTTTTACTTTTATTCTAAAAATATCGCATTCACGAATGAATTTCGAAAGGAAACGTGATTCCGTCCAAGGTCAAGTAAATTAGTATTCGTTTGGTGTGTTCGCTGTTTGACCGGACGCAAAAACTCGTTGCGGGCTCTGCCGGACGGGTCTCGGCGACTTTTTCTAATCTCGATTAGTATGGGCTGCGGCCGGCGGCCAGAGCTAACACCTCACTATTACACAACTTACGCAATTTAATTGGCACGCACACCTCCGTAATTATGTGAGAAGGATCATTAATTTTCTGATAAGTGTCTCGGGTATAACCCACATATAAATCGGTAACAATGCCAGGCGAAAAAATCGTGTATTGTTCAGCCCAGTTCTTGCATTTGCGGAGTTTTACATACCTAAAAAGAATTTGCTATATTTGTAAAAGATTTTACAACAAGAGTTCTATAGGTAAGTAAGTAGTGCCTAATATCTCCTTAAGTAATGAATCGAAGCAACATTCGAAGCAAGCACGAAGAGACCAATTATAAAATACAACTTAGAAATTTCGAATAGGTATCCAGTTCGAAAATGTAGTCTCGTTGGTTTACCTAACTACGACCAAGTCCAAGTCAAAAGTGAGACGGCCACGTAAATACAACATGAAATCATGTACGAAAAAAAAAACAGCAATACGTACAGACAAGCTTGCGAGAAATCTGAGCTATATACTTGTTAGTGCAAACCACAGTGGAAGCATTTCTTAAGCCACGGACAACAGTGAATGAATTCGTGAAATAAATGTTTTTATTGAAAGTATTATAACTTTTATGATATGATAAATCGCTGTAGATAGGTAGGCTCTTGATAGTTCTAAATAGAGGCTAAAACCCTTAGAAAAATAAAACGTAAAATAATGATAAATAAATAAAATAAAATAAAGCGCGTTTATTTCGGACGACAGAAACTAAAGCCTAAAGTTTTATGGCCTAGCACTAAGCAGCAGAAATATGAAGTCGGTGCTTCATTCAAAGAATATTCCGCTCGCACCGCAAACGCATTTTATTTTATTTTATTTATTTATCATTATTTTAGAGGATTATTTTACGTTTTTTTTCTAAGGTTTTTTTTTGAAGGCGGTTTTACTTTTTTGTTAAAAGATTTTTATTTCACAATTTTACCGGACGCAAATACTTGAACAGCCTTAAAAAATATATGAAACACATGATACGTGCCTATAAAATTTGAGGTTTGCCCTCGATTTCCCTGAGATCCCATCATCAGATCATGATTTGGTGACAGTCGGACCACCTCAGGAGTATACCCTTTCGAATAATGATTTAACATTTTCACAATTATCTTCCAACTCCTAACCGCTAAGGAGTTGTACCTTCCATCATCAGCTCATCATCATGAGATGATGACTACCAGACGCAAATACTTGAATAACCTTGGAAAATATATGAAACATATAGTACGTGCCTGTAAAATTTGAGGGTTGCCCTCGATTTCCCTGGGATCCCATCATCAGATCATGACTTGGTGACAATGGGACCACCTCAGGAGTATACCCTTTTGAATAAAAAAAGAATTTTGAAAATCGGTCTACAATTGACAGAGTAATCGATGTACATACATAAAAAAATGTATATACATACAGTGGAACGTAGAACCTCCTCCTTTTTTGAAGTCGGTTAAAAATCATAAAGTCCAATGCGATAGCGAAATTGTTTGACCCATTTCGTCCGCTTTCTATAACGTAGTTATTGTGAACCCAAACTAAATTTTCCATTTCATTTGACGCCTGGGTACGATATTAATGGTTCTTTTAGAAAATTACGTGTAGTTAATCCCTATACCTGTAAAATGCGGATTCCGCATTTCCGCGGTCGCATAGTACGGAGCCAGAGTTTTGTCAGTATATAGAGGTAGTTAACGAGCGCAGTATTGTTATTGTTATGGTCGGTGGTGTACCGTGCGACGAGCCAGCCGGCTTCCCGTCATAACCTCAAAGCTAGGGTGCGCGGCCGTGGAGGGCGCGCCGCTCAATGTTGTGGCGCCTGCGCGCCCGCCCACGCGCCAGCCGCCACGGCGACGCACAAAGCACACGGCTCACCGCGATGCCTGGCGTCAAACCCTCTCCACGTTGACACACGCTCGACCGCGACTCACTGCCACCGACAGCCGAGACAAAATATGTGATAGAAGTGCATGTGACAACATAACCGTAGTGTTTCTTTTCACAATACTTAACTTCCGCTAACATGTACAAGACGGTGCGACATGGCGAGAATAGCCTGCAGTACACCATCCTTCCGCAAACGGAAGAGGTGCTCAACAACAGCGGCCTCAAAGGCAAAGGCCGGGACTACAGCCCTTCAATCCATGTTCGCCACTCTCGGAAAAGGTCTTCAGTGAAATACATTTTACTCGTGATATTCGGTATAATAGTAGCACTGGCGCTCGCGTCCGTTCCGCTATATGTTATGAACGGGGCCCTATACACTCGCAAGAGTCAGAAGGAACACAATGAAGTGATAGCGTCTTCGCCTCTCACGCCAGCTGGGAGGGACATAGTCAAATCGCGCAAAAAGGAGCTTAAGACGTCACCGGAATTAGTTTCAACGTTAATATCAAAGCTTGAAATGTCGACGTCTACATCGTCACCCTCAACTGCGTCTACGACAGTTGCGACCACTGTGACCAGTGAAAGAGCGACTACGCCCCCTTGGACAATTCCTGCTTTGCGATCTTGGAAGAGCTCGACGTCATCTACAACTATTCCTCCTATACCCACAGAAGATACAGATAAGATACCGCTCATAGGCACTCCCTCTGGAAGCATTCGACTTCTCGATCATTATATGCCAATGAAACCATGGGAAAAAGATAACATAATGAAACCAACAGTGACTCCAGAATCTGTTACACTGCGAAATATCTATAGATATTACTCTCGTTCGTTTGTTTCGTCAGTAAAATCTGCAACAGAACCTGCGAAGATGCCTGAAGATCTGCTTGTAACAACAAAAGCTACGACGTTGCATCCCTCTGTGACGACAGAGTTCCCGACGACCAGTGAGAACTCGAGGATGAGTGACCTGAAGGACACGCTGCTGTCCGTGGATGATGACGAGGAGTTTAAGGAGTCGCTGGAGGTGGACGAAGTGTTCTCTCTGCCACCGCTGAAGCCGGAGCCGGCGGCGCCCGGGGCCGACGCCGACGAGGTGACGGTGGCCAAGGCGAGCGACACTACCTGGTACGGAGCGCGGTGGCCGTTCGTCGATACGTCATCTTACTTCCAATGGACGGTGAGCACTATTGCAATATTTCCTTTCTTACATAAGCTACATGTTCTGATATCTGATCGAAGCGAGCACCGAGCTTGACAATACGTTCCGACCTAAAACCCGATACCGATTTGCGGTAATGGCTAATAGATAGTAAAACCAATTATGAAAGCGGATATATGCAAATATCACGGTTACGAGTTAATAGAGTACTGCCGTAATTGCGGTTGCGTCGCAATTTTCGAGTCTGCACCATAACCAAACAAAGCAAAGGAAAACTGCAGTTCCAATTCTCATTGACTATTGTCTAGATAGTTTTTTGTCTAAAAAGTTATTTTTCCCTATATGTATAAGAATTACGAAGTAGGTCCAAAGCAGTGTATTGTGAGGACATTGGACTGAAGAGGATAAAAATTGTATAACAAGTAGGTAAAACTTTTTAATATCCATTTACTTTAACCCGACTCAAAACAGCACGTAATTTATCTTCCTTTATCTAACAATACCTTATACAGTTACGGGCTTGATTAAAATTTAAAACGTGCTATAAACCTTTTACTACGTGCACACCTTTAGCGTGTCTGGAATGAGCCTCCGCTCATTTTCCCTGAAGCAGGTCATAAATTAGGCACCCTATGTAGAGAGCGGCATATTGCTCTACGCTCCGCGCTGCGAGCTCCGGGAGTTAATTTGAGAGTTTAAAACCTCAGAGCGCACTTAGCCGTGTCATTACAACGCCGTGAGTGCGAAATGTTGCTTGACACGTAATATCTGTTCGTGTATTATTATCTCCGAGCGTGTTGCAAATATGGAAACCGTACGCTGAGCCGAGATGTCATGAAGCTCACACAATAGCCCCCTTTGAATATTGTTTCGTAAGAGCTGGGCTCCCGCGGGCGTTTCTCTCGTAGATATTTCAGCCTTGGTATTTTGTCTCTCACATTGTAACGGCTCTTACACAGGCAAACTACAACAAGCTAAATGTTTATTTCTTCCTAATGATTGTATTTTGAAAGGGTGAACGTTATTTTCTTTAAAGTTTACAGCAAAATTTAAATCTAGCGCATCTTTTTTACTAAATAAATATAATGTGAAAATTTACACCAATTGGCTTAGTCCCAAACTAGGCAAAGCCTGAACCATGGGTACTAATAGGCAACGGATAAACATACTTATATACGCATACCTATTAAACATGCAAGACCCGAAAACAAACATTCGTATTCTTCAATTTCTTCATACAAAATATCTGCCCCGACCGGGGGACCTCAAGTTTCATAGTCAGGTTTTCTGATCACTAAGCTATCCAGTCATCAGTTTACACGTAAGATTTAATTTCATTTGGACTATCACATGTAAGTATATCTAAGTGAAACAATGTACCTAATAAAGAAAATATATTACGTAATTATTAAGTTAAACAAAAACTGGTGATCTGAACTTCCATCGCTCCTTTCTGAATTCAAAGCGGTTTTTCGAAACAGTAAAATTTCAAAGCATGTCATATCCCATACCCCGACCTTGCTTATTTAATCATGATACAGCTATAGATCAAAGTTGCAGGGTAACTATACCGGGGTAGTAAACGCAAACAAAAACGAAGTTTTTGATCTCCGTAATATATTCACTAGAGAAAGTGTTAGAACAGAACAGTAGTTATAGGTAAACTACCTTTTATGAAATGACAAAGGTAATGCACTAGAGTATCTATAAATAAACAGTATTTTACACAAAATCAAATAGGTACTTAGAATAGAAACTCGATCCACATATCACCGTAATGATATGAAAACTCCTATAAAAGTAGCAGAATGCCAGTCTTCGCGACATTCAAATTCTAATACAAATAGGTACAAAGAAAATTGTGAAAGTTCACAGTGCAAGCTGCAACATAAATACTTACCTAAAACCTAAATAATTGATCGAACAAAGCTTTAAAAAACACAGACAGACTTGCCCTGAAGCGGCAGTACCCCATACCTGCCATACGAGTACAAATATCTAATTGCTTATTGATCGCCGATGCATTGAGGGTCTTTGAGTGCAATTCTTTGCAAGAAACATATAAGTCTAGTTTACCCCGACATGTTCCGGACTAATCAGTAACTAGTCCTTCCTCTGGGAGCGCACGACCCAGCGGCAGCGAGACGCACAAATTGGTCGGAAACATGTCGGGCTAACTCGACTTACATACGTGAGTGATCTGTTTTATTTCACTATAAAGTTGACAATTATTACTAGCTGTAATATTATTACTAGCTTCAACGAATGCTTCTAGTATTTTTCCAAGAAACAGCGCACCCGAATCTTTGCCGTCTTGACGAAACACGGAGAAACCGTAGCACGGGTCTATATGATAGCTCAATAACGATATATTATTAATCACTCGTACTTGATGCTACTTACTTACACGGCCGATAACTTTATACTATAACTAGGTTTTCCCAACATGATGCGTGCGAAGTAGGTATGCAACAACAAGTACTTACCTACTTATAGATATAAATATCTAAAAATTCTACAATATTGTTGGAATTTCTTCATGTTCGTGGATTTAACTAAACGCGCACCTAATATATAAAATCTTAGCCTTAACCCTTTACTTGACAGAACTAAAAAGATAAATCATGAATGCCAGTATCTTTTGATTTTATATGTACTTACTAAAAATGTGTAGGTAATAAAATAAAAATACAACAAAAAGACTGCTATAGATTGATATTGATGATGGTTCAAAAAAAAAATGTTTTAGCTAAGTAAACTTCTATTGCTAATGAAAAAAAATATATATATATATAATAGCTAAATAAAAACTAAAATTAAAATTGCTAATGAATGATATTTGACATTTAGTTACTTCGGTTTATGACTTAATTTTGAACAGCAGAAAAAATCATAGATCACGTTTGTGCTATGTCATCGTGATGTACATTGTCAAAGAAAGAGTAAATTTACTACAACAGGAAATGATGACAAAAACGAACGAAACTCAAAGTTAGGAGAATTCAGCGGAGCGTGGCATCGTGACCGAATCGTTAACATGACCCAATTATAATAATCTCGGATCAAATCTACTACCCGGAGCTCCCTATCTATAAAAATCATCGACCAGCTTACTTATAAAACACACATTCACTTTCCCGCAACAGAGTAAAATCTGGATTTTCAACGTTGCTGTAATGTGACCTACCTAATACCCAGCCCCCACAAAAAATCGGCTTAGCTAGAGGCAATATTATATCTCCGCCTATCTTTTGATCTCTGAAAACCCTGAACAAGTAGAAAATCTGGATATTTAAGCTTCCTTGTGAGGGGATTACTAAGAAGAGCTTAGTTTCAATTGTGTCCAATACCCCACCTTTACCAAATGTAAGATTTGAAACGCAGTAGAAAATACGTGATTTCAATGACTGAAAAAAGCTTGGAATTCAGAAAATAGAGTTGCAAAACATATTACATGTAACATGTAATATGACAAAACTGAGAATGAACGGTATTTTATAGATAGGTAAATATAATTTATGACGATTAATTATTATCCCTGCCCTTTCGCACATTCTAAACGGTTATTCATAGATCTAAGCAAATGTAGGCAACTATTATGTACTTACTTTGTCTTAATGGGTGGCGTCCCCACTCCTCCAGCAAAGCCTATTTAAGTTCCGCAACATTGGATGGGGCAGGATTCCGCTTCCGAACCCTTCTTTGTAGTTCTAGACTTTAGTATAAAGACCTACTAAAACTGACCTCGGCTTTTAAAGGTCACATCCAAGTTGTTACCTACAAGTATCAGAATATAACATTTAAGTGCATAATAAATAGGCAATAGGCAAGTAAGACTGGTACTAAGTTTATACCTACTAATGACGAAGTTTAATGAATGGATACGTAAAGTCAGCAGCAAAAGTAGTTCAGCAACCGACGCGTTCCCAATGATCTAAGTACGTTTCTATTGTTATAGACATAAGAGCTTGTGCAGAGCGGCTAGTGTAATCGCCGACCAGGCCAAGAAATACGTCTCGATCGCGTTCGCGTTATGCAATTCTCATACTATTTGACACTTTAACGCTAACGCGATCGAGACGTATTTTGTGCTTTTTGATTACACTAAGGGCACAGATCATTCTGACCGGTTCGATTACTTAGCTACTTCTACTGCTGACTGTACCTACTCACTAACATAATACCTTTTTTTTATACGAGTAAAAGTAAAAAAAAATCTGTACCTAGTCCTTTAATTAGGAACTAATATGTAAATTTTTAACCGACTTCAAAAAAAGGAGGAGGTTCTACGTTCCACTGTATGTATTTTATGTATGTACATCGATTACTCCGTCAATTGTAGACCGATTTTCAATTTTTATTTTTTATTTGAAAGGTTATACTCCTGAGGTGGTCCCATTGTCAACAAGTCATGACCTGATGATGGGATCCCAGGGAAATCGAGGGCAACCCTCAAATTTTACAAGCACGTACTATGT
This sequence comes from Clepsis dumicolana, assembly GCA_963691665.1. Lineage (NCBI taxonomy): Eukaryota > Metazoa > Arthropoda > Insecta > Lepidoptera > Tortricidae > Clepsis > Clepsis dumicolana. The sequence goes on along the minus strand of OY829520.1, from coordinate 7,087,496 downwards.
GTTTCATATATTTTCTAAGGTTATTCAAGTATTTGCGTCTGGTAGTCATCATCTCACGATGATGAAGGTACAACTCCTTAGCGGTTAGGAGTTGGAGGATAATTCTGAAAATGTTAAATCAACGTAAAATTGTGAAATAAAAACTTTTAACAAAAAAGTAAAACCGCCTTCAAAAAAAAACCTAACAAAAAAAGCGTAAAATAATCCTCTAAAATAATGATAAATAAATAAAATAAAATAAAATGCGTTTATTTCGGACAACAGAAACTAAAGCCTAAAGTTTTATGTCGGTGCTTCAATCAAAGAATATTCCGCTCGCACCGCACCGACTTCATATTTCTGCTGCTTAGTGCTAGGCCATAAAACTTTAGGCTTTAGTTTCTGTTGTCCGAAATAAACGCATTTTATTTTATTTTATTTTATTTATCATTATTTAAGAGGATTATTTTAAGTTTTTTTTCTAAGGTTTTTTTTTTAATTTACCTACCTATTTTTTGTCACTTTTTACATAATAATTCACTTTACCTAGATATATGTTTTCATACTTGACTAAAAGAAAAAAAAAACAATCCAAGATATCAACGGGCTCCCGGATTCGGGTTCCCGAACTTAGCCATATTGAAGACATCAACGGGCTCTGACATCTAGGATCTGGACTTGACACAAACCTCCGACATTTTCATTTCAAAATATACTATGTCAAAAGCGGCTGAACCGAATTTTATAAAACTTACCTAAGAACCAGCTCGATTAAACTAGCTTTCGATTAAAAAAGCCGCGTCCAAATCGGTTCATCTGTTTAGGAGCTACGATGCCACGGACAGATACACAGATATACAGGACAAACTAACAACATCCCTCTTTTTAAAAGGGGGTTAAAAAATAGTCCTCCGAATGCAACGCTGTCGTCTACTACTGTACTATATGTCCGGGTAGGTAATTATTCGTAGTATTGCATTTCGCCGTGGGAATTCCTTTACTGAAGAAGTCCATTACTTACCTAAGAAATAAAAATGTATAGGCACCCTTAGGTTACGTTTTATACTTAACGTAATAAAAAGGCACAAAATAAATTTCGTATAAACCACTCGAACGTTCAATAATCCACCCTACTAATAAAATTATTTAGTGTTCCTTTAGCGTAATGCGTATTCAAAGAGACAGATTTTAGGGAAGCATTTTGTAGAGCCCTAGTAGCTGTATTTTTAATATAATTCAATTAGGCTTTATTGGAAGAACCGAGTGCTTCCGAGTTCATATTGTTTCTACCCAAGTTGGAAAAGCTTGTTTGGCACAATTATATTACGTATAAAAAAAGGTAGATATGTCATCAGCACGCCGAAAATGAAGCGCAGAAAAAGCTACAAATTGTAGCCTCTTTGGCCACAATCTCTCTCAAATAAGGTCCAAACTTGCGTGCAAATGTCAATGTGTCCGGAACATGTTTTTCGATTGTCTTGTGAGCATATGACGTATCTTTACTTAGAATATCGTTGGTTTGGCAGTAAAAGTCGTGAAGCATATTTTTTTTTATAATACGTACATATGAGCTTTTCGGTGAAGGAAAACATCGCGAGGAAACCTGTACACTCCTGCGAAGCAATTCAATATGTGTGTAGTTTCCAATCCGCACTGGGCCCGCGTGGGAGCTATAGCCCAAGCCTCTCATTGTGAGGGGAGGCCTGTGCTCAGCAGCGGGACGTAAAAAAGTCTAGTGATGTGATGTAAGGTATTGTAAGGGAATGTACAGGGTGACTCGTGGTCCTGGGCCATCTTGTAGATGAGATTGTAATGCATCTATTGGTGTCAGGGCTACTCCCCCGGCGACAACTTGCTGCTGCCGCTGCTGGTGGCGGCGCTGTCCTCGATCGCGCTCGTGCTGCTGCTCGCGCTGGCGGTGCGCAAGCGCAAACGGACACACACCGCCGCCGCACACATCGGGGTAAGTTCAGCAATGATGTGCAGCAAGTTGCGGAAAGTTTCCAAATAAGCTGGAAAAGTTCTCGGAAATTTCATAGAAATATAAGAAATTTCCACTTTAAATTTTGGAAAGTTTCAAACCCCATACAAAAATGTGAGAAATTTCTGAAGCTTTCTCATGTGGAAAATTTCGCAGTTTTGGAAAGTTTCCGACGGCACATCAGTAGCTCAGAAGGACTACTAATAAAATAAATAAATAAAATAAAAATAGCCTTTATTCTCTGATGAGTGTTACAAAGAATTTATATTAATTAATTAACTTATTTAACACCAGCCTCATTCGCATCAGGTTGCCCATCCTGGACATAGGCCTCCTCCAGTTGTCGCCATTTCTCCCTGTCCCTGGCAGCTCTACGGAACCTCTTAGGTAGGTCATCCTCCCATCTCTTGTGCGGCCTTCCTTTACTTCTTTTGCCATCTCGGGGGTACCAAAATGAAAAGGACTACTACGAAGTCTGAAATTCGAAATTCGTACCGACCGTCCCGCTCACACCAACATAGATTGACACAAAAGCGAGAGGGAAGTTCGGAGGGTCGAGCACGACTTTACGAATGCTGCGTAACGTTACGGTTATCGTATCGAGATCGAGAAACCTCGTACTAAATTTTAGTTCCGAATACGCTCACGGGCGGGCGCTGTTCCAAACGTCATACAAACTCGACAGCGTTTACTATTCGCTTTTACGTGACACAGGTTTCGAAAAGTCGTGCTCGACCCTCGGATACGAACTTTTCGTAGTTGGAGCTCAGAAACGCAAGATTATACTCATCGCTGTAAGGGCCAGCGCAAACCGTTGGATAGGACGTCAGAGGATATTAAATTTTTCATTGTAGTTTAAGTACTATTGAACAAATTTATTCCTGACCCTCCGCGGAACCTTTTCTTAGAACGTCATATAGTGACACGCATTCCTTCGACTGTACCTAAATTGGCCTTTAGTTAATATTTACTTAATATCCCGGCGTGGTACCTAATACATAAGTGGCGCATGGGCATGGTGGATGGCGGCAAAGAACATTGTTGTCGAAGTACCTACCTACCACACAAAATAGTGACCGTTGACAGGTCCGTACCTACGTCAATGTTAATATGTCTAGTAAATATCTCGTCAGTATCGCATCAGTTGGGATAAAGGTTGAATTCATCTTTGTAGAGGCAAAACAATATCATTATATAGCTAGCACAATGATGTATACCCCAAGTTATCAAGGATTATGCCCTGGGGACCGGTGCCCGGGTTTAAGATCATGAGTAGGTACGACTATACAGGCTGAGTTTCTTGACGGTTCATTAAAATGCATATACCTACTTATTTATCTATTTATTACTTGTGTATTCCAAGTAGGTAGAGTCCAGTGCTTTACATGTTTTGACCAATGGTAAATAAATTGTTAGTAAGTAAATTGTGTACATTTTTCTCAGTGCGACAAAATAGGTTTAGCCGTTTAGGTTCGGTTGGTATTCACTAAACAAAGTATTAACTATCAGTATTAAATTGATCGTTAAGTTGAAAGAACGCAGAGATCGTAATGCAAAGGTAAACGACCACATAAGAGACTTTTAAAGCGCCTTATTGTCATTTCCAAAGGCAGAGTACTAAAGGCGTTATGAAAATGTTGCCATAGGTCAAGCGGATGAACTCTGACCCCCATTGTTAAAGTCGGAACCACCCACATGGCGTTAAGTCATACTCGAACAAAAATACACGTTTTAATTTTCATACCTAACATCCATTTGCTTCGACCAATGAGATACCTGTCTATACATATAGAAAATTGAATAGTCCTACATAATCCTAATCCGTAGTCTATAATCTCTAATTTTATACTTGAATTGTTAAGCTGCTTAGTGTTATTAAACATAATTAACTTTGTCCTTTGGGTAGGTAAATACTGGGTACTTATGTTTCTTACAAAGGATAAGCTCGCGTATTATGTTGATGCGCAGTGTGCGGATAGAATATCAAATTCAATCACATGAACTTCGTACAACGTACAATGTTTTATGTAAAATCAGATTAACAATATGATTGCGAATTGCGAATATATTTAATTCAATTAAGATTCGATTAAGCTTGCTTTCGGTGCGGTGGCACAATCGTATGCGAAAGGCGAATCGGACAGGATTTCTTTGCCACTCTCGCGAACAAGAGCCTGACCCCCGGGTCAATCGACCGATATAATGGAGGATTTACTTACTTGCTTCGTCGGGTTTTACTACTGAATTCTCTAACCTCTAGCGGATCAATTTAGCAGACTGGATTTATTGAAATATCCCATCGTGTACTTATTATTATTATTGGTTCGCGGTCTTTTTTAATCCCCGACGAAAAAGAGGGGTGTTATGAGTTTGACCTGTGTATCTGTGGACCGATTTCGATGCGGCTTTTTTAATCGAAAGCTAGCTTAATCGAGACGGTTCACAGCTAAGTTTCATTAAAATCGGTTCACCCGTATTTGATGTACTGAACTTTGTCGGGGGTTTTTCAACTTTTCTAAGTTGGTTAGGTTAGTAACCTTCGTTTATCAACGTCTTTTGAACCAACCGTATTATTCTTGTCCACAGCTGACCGCCGACTTGCAGGCTGATGACAATACCAACCTGCTGACCGCCGAGAACCCAGAGGACGCCGAGGAGTGAGCCGCAGTCACCACGCTTCAGTAGCTTGTTCAGCTCCATCTGAGAATGCCTTCTGTAGATATCGCGGGTAGCCACGGCGCAGCAACCAAGCTTTGTGAACAAGCCATGTTTCGGATATGGAAATGAGATGTGTAGAAGTCCTTTAAACGCTTTGGTTGGACGATGGGATTCGTAAAACGGTAACAGAAAGGCTAAAACATATTGTCACACCCGCCTCTTAGGACCACAAAACATAGCAATCTATTAATGTCTATACGCAACGATAATGAAATAGGAACGTAGACTGTCCTCGGATGTGCACGAGGCATTCGTCAACGCACTTTGTAATGATTTAGCTGCCATAGTGTTTCTCGGGCGCAGATTTAGTCGTGGACCGCGCAATTTCGTCCTCAGACTCGCCAACCGATCATATATCAAACTTTCAGTGCCTATTGTTTGTATATATAATGTGCGTTTTAGAGGTCTCCGTACCGACCGGCCGAGAGGACTTCATATTCAGAGATACGATATAATATGTAAGTATATTTTGTATTCACATTAAATATTGGACTGTAAATTAGGTATGCGTCAAATGCCAAAGTCGCTAACTTATTTTTGTTACGAAGTGTAATCTATAACTATTTATTGAAAGTAATTTGCCATCGTACTAAGAAGTATTAAGTACCTACCTATTACTAGATACGATATTATTGACATTAATGTAGTATACTCACGAGCTTGCTAGAATCTTAATTATTTAGAGCTTTCCTCAGTTCAGTTCATTTCCGGACATCGTGGTATAAACTTTTCGAACATATTGTTGTTTATAGATACTTAAATTAGATAAACGGTTAGGCAAGTTTAAACTTTTGATTTTGGATATGAACTCTTTAGAAGTGTTTTTTGCTGGTTTTAAAACGACTATAGTAAACCGTGCTTACACTAATTAACACTTTAAACAAACAAACTTTAATATAGTACAACCTTAAACTACAATTAATAATGAATCACTAGCATCATAATATACACATTCTCATACAGACGAAGGCAACACGTTCGTACCTACTATATAAGTATATCATATCTCTGAAAATTCGATTGTATGACTCGTCAGTATTAATAAAACCCTGTGGTATTAAGTCTACACTAAGCATACAATACTTGCCTATTAAATTTTTGTGTAGTATGACGGTAGGATAAGATGAAAATATCAATCTTGGTGTACCTAATAATATTATACCATTTAAAACTCACCCTTAATTATATATATTAATCTTTAACCCGGCCCGGGATGTATGCTTGCTGCATAAATTAATAAAGAAATACATAAAAAGAACAGTAAAAATGTCAATGCGTGGAACTGAAAAATAAAACTAATAAAGGAACAGCGGAGCCTGGTTAAGGATTAATTCCTTTTATATTGATTGGTCTTCAATTATTTTTAATAATAGGCATAAGACTGATATAGGATTGCGTTTGTATGATTTTAGTGTTCCTAGAAACGTAGCGATTCGTTGATAAGTACCTTTAATAACGGCACTATATGTTTCTGTTGTTTTACGCCAACGATGCGTTTTTCGTGTGCTATTTGATGTAAATCTATTTTTATGTATGTTATTCAATGTTAGAATACGAACGACAACTGGGGATAAGGTAGGACTAGTTAGAAATTCAAATGTGATACCTTCATAGTATCGTCGGATGTGATTCCCCTGTAGACGGCATTGTAAGTCAGCTTCGGCGCGAGGCAACCAGCTGCCTCGAGTCCAAGTAGTCGAAGTTATGTAACTAATAACTATAAACGTTTGGTATAAAATATATCGCCAAGAAAATCACTGTCTCAATCATGCTTGCAAGCATTTCACATCTTGCATAATGATTCGCACACTAATGTATCAATAGTAGTTAGGTTTTATTAGCTTTTGTGACGAAATTGTTTTTCTGTGATGCAATGAGCGCGATTTTATATTATACGCTGTTGTTTTACACCCACCATGTACATACGTAATGAAATAAACTGTGTTTTCCCACCTCAATGCCTAGTTTTACTTACTACTAATTTAATAAACTTAAGAAGAGAAGAAGGCACAACGTAGGCGTATTTTGGGGTGAAAAATTAAACCAATGAATATTTAAATTGACTTAATTATATTGCATTCCTAATTGAATTTCATGTCGAAACAGGTAATAATATGAAAACAACAAAATATAAATAATGATTCTGTTGTGACGTATTGCATCTGACGCGCAGATCATGCGGACGGCACCCCGTCGTAAATAAATAACATAAATATTCCATAATATCACTGCTATTATATACATAAAACACTATAATATACGTGTGATACGGGATATTTTAAACTTAAAAAAAAACTTTACAACTAATTAACACTTCTCATAAGCGTTTATACAAAAACTTTGCGGCTACGCTGCCATTTACAATGCAAATACTGGCTTTGTACATAAAAATTAATTTCATTTTAACAAGTATATACCCACTACCTAAGAGATGATATGAGTAAAACAGTTAATCCAGTTAGAGATGGAGAAAATAATGGCTTTACAAATTGTAAATTTTTGTACCAGTAGTAGTACACACACTCTGAGTGACAGAAAAGGATGGGCAGTTGTTGTTCTCGCGCGAGATAGAAGTCGCACTGTGAGTTGTGCTAGATGCATTCTGAGTGACAAAAAAGGATGGGCAGTTGTTCTCGCGCGAGATAGAAGTCGCACTGTGAGTTGTGCTAGATGCATTCTGAGTGACAAAAAAGGATGGGCAGTTGTTCTCGCGCGAGATAGAAGTCGCACTGTGAGTTGTGCTAGATGCATTCTGAGTGACAGAAAAGGATGGGCAGTTGTTCTCGCGCGAGATAGAAGTCGCACTGTGAGTTGTGCTATAGATCCACTGATTTTATATATAGGTACTAAAAATGTGCAATAAAACAAAAATACTGCTATAGATATTGATGATGGTTCAAAACAAAACATGTTTTAAGTAAACTTCTATTGCTAATGATACTTGGCATTTAATTACTTTGGTTTATGACATAATTTTGAACAGCAGAAAAATTCATACATGACGTTTGTGCTATGTACTGCCTACGTTCATCACGATGTACATTGTCAAATGATGAATGGTTAAGAATATTCTTACCAAAATTTAGTATGAAGTTTCTCGATTTCGATACGATAACGTTACGTTACGCAGGATTCGAATATTCATACTCGCGCCTCAGAAAACTGTTAACGTATCAACATCAACTTCTGAGGCCCGAGTACCAATATTCGAAACCTGCGTAACGTAATCGGGTCGAAACCTGCGTAACGTAATCGAGTATCCGTTACCGAGATCGGATCCTACGGACTCTGATACGTTACCGAGAAATTCGTATGACGTTTGGAACAGCGCTCGCCCGTGAGCGTAATTGGAACTAAAATTTAGTATGAGGTTTCTCGATCACGATACGATTACCGTATGATTACGCAGGATTAGAAAAGTTGTGCTCGACCCCTCTGGTCGGCGATTACACTAGGCGCTCTGAGGGTCGAGCACGACTTGTCGAATCCTGCGTAACGTTACGGTTATCGTATCGAGATCGAGAAAACCATACTAAAGTTTAGTTCCAAATACGCTCACGGGCGGGCGCTGTTCCAAACGTCATACAAACTCGATAACGTTTACTATTCGATTTTACGTGACGCAGGATTCGAAAAGTCGTGCTTGACCCTCTGTTAAACTCAGAAAACTGTTAACGTAACAACATAAACTTTTGCGCGAACGCATCGTTGTTTACGAGCGAGATGCCTGCTTCGAATGCTTACTTACAATGTTAAGAGTTAGTTGTTATTCTCCGATGACATTTTTATATAGCAACTGATACCGGACAAAGCAGACAATATTATAGATATAGATACAGATCTTTGTCACCGCACCACAAAGGGGGCGTCCATAAATTACAAGGGGGAAAGGGGGGGGGGGGGGGGGAGGTCGAGCCGAACCTCATATGGAGGAGGGTTTCAGGTATTTTTTTTCTCAAGATACAGTGAAATTAAGAAAAAAATATTGCCCACTACTTACGAACTAAACTAATATAAATAACTCTCGTATGCTGGTGCACTTACTCCAACGTCGACAAATCGACGGTATAGTAATAAATCGTTAGTTAAAAAACATTATCTCTGAGCACATACGTTTTTCTTTGATACACGATGTAAATCGCCATAATCGCCTCATGTAATTTTTGACGCCCCCAAAGTAAACACGATCTTTAAATGGGTAGCAAAAGTTTTTAACTGTTGTAACTGCAAAACCTGAATCGACCGACATAACTTTAAATGACATACAACTTCTAATACCTTAAAGTATTTTTACATTTGAAACAGGACCACTATATACAAGGCTTATTTATTGCAAGTGTACCTCAAAAAGGTACGCCAACGAAGAAAATGCCAATTAGGGCTTACTTAAAAGTACGTAACATAGAAATGTTAAGAGACTTCAAATACGAGATTTTTATATTTTCTCCTGGTCAAATTTTGACGTAATGTAAAAAGTATCGCCTCGTTCTTTTCATTCTTGAAAAAATCTCTGAAGAGCAGTCTAATGTCATATCCACTCTATTTTCAGAATTCGGTCAGAACTATAACAGATGTGAAAAGGACGCACTTAGCAACCGCCGAGCAACGTCTAACTATGGCAGTAATGCTGGTAAAAAATCAAGTAATATGAATATGTCATACAGTGGTTCACTGCGGGGGGTGCGCGGGGCGTAACAGCCTGGCGAGCACGTGGCGCCCTCCCACCAGTTTGAGCTGTTGGCCGTCCATGAGCACGCTTCGTACTGTGTTGACGGCGCTAGATGTCGCCACCGATGTAGCCAGGCCCGCCTGTGGTAACAACAAATCATACGAATAATTACTACAACATTCAAATCGGCGTTACTTGAAAAGTATCTTAGTGTTTCCAAGAACATTTTTAATGCATTTTTTTATTTCAAGTGGCATAAATAAAAGATGAAGTAATAATAGCTCACCTCAAACTTCCATCTTAAATGTATAGGAAGCAGAACTGAGGTTATGAATATACTACTATACTATAACTTTTCTGGAAGAGTGTAAGCAAGAGGCGATCAACATTTACTCTTGACAAAGCACGTAATTAACAACTATCTACATAGCTTTTCATAACACCACGAAAAGGGGTGTAGTTTTGAATCTACTATTAATTTTCAATGCAATTTATGACGTCATTTGAGAATAATTCTAAGCAATTTCGCAAAAGTCTGAAAACTAACCTCAGCGAAAAACTACTAACTACGAAAAAGAAAAAGAAAATAGATATTGGTTAATGCATGAAAATTAAAAAAAAAGCGTTGCATCCAGCGTTAGTATCAATTTATCCTGATCTATAATCGTTATTAAATTCATAAAGATATAAACTGCATTTTTTCGCTAAAACAGTACTGAACGACTTTTATAATCCAAATAAAAAAAAAGTGATAGTAAATACCGAAAAACCCTTAGGTTCTCACGTCTTAGTCAAAACTACGTCAAAATATATTTTGTATGTACAGTCGAGTTCTCCAATATCTGTACAGTCAACGGTTCATAAATATCTAAACACAGACCTTATGTAACTGGCATTAAGGTCTGTGTATAGATATTTTTGAACTGTTGACTGTATAGATATTGGAGAACTCGACTGTACATCACTCGTTCAAGTCTACCACATAGTTACCTAAAAAGTTAAGGAAATGTTACAAGAAAAAAATTGTATTAGTTCAATGCTATTCATACAATGTGTTAAAATGTACCAAGTATCAAACGTGCTCGGAAAACTTTAAATCCATGCTATTCAATGTTCTATTCAATTCACGCTGCAACCCAGAAAACCATTACCACAAAACATGCATACTGTCGATAATTCACCTGTTGTATTTTAATTCCTTGAGGAAGTTTTACTTGTTGTATCGGATTGACCTAAAATGCAATTTTATGGCTATTAGATATAATTCAAAATTTATTTTTTGGATGTATGACGTTGCCATACGATTACATCAATTTAATTCTTGTCTGCTTTATTCATACCTGTTGTAATTTCAACATGGGTGCAGAAGAACTTGGTGTTGTAACGGTCTGTGAACCTGAAATAAAAAATAAAATAATAACACACTACAATAAACATATGTATTAATGTATGTATGTATTAATTAATATTAGACATACCAATGTTGCTTAAAACTATAGTCTGCGACGAACTAACTGCGCCGCTCGACGTCACGCGAATAGCGCTGCCGTCACTTTGCTGAAGATAAAAACAAAATTAGATGATTACCTACATGAAAAAACTCAATATTTCAAAAACGTGTGAACCGATTTTAATGAAACTTAGCTAAGAACCATCTCGATTAAACTAGCTTTCAAATAAAAAAAACCGAGTCGAAATCGGTCCATCCGTTTGCGAGCTACGATGCCACAGACAGATACACAGGTCAAACTTATAACACCCATCTTTTTTGTCGGGGGTTAAAAAGGATACTAATAATACACAGTGCATAGGAAATATTGATTTCGATAAGTAATCTTACAACTGATAAGTAGTCTTTAAAATTTTCTGCCTACAAAATACCGTGTCATAAGGGTCGACTACATGTGAGTAATACACAAGGTATTTCCATACACAAGCACATCGCATCACATCGCTATCAACGGGACATCACAGGGTGTGCTTAAAAGAAATCTTGCGTTGCGTTGACAGTCACATGTCGATCGTAGAGTCTCAAATATGCCAAAGTATGATTGAAAAAGTGCCGAAATAATACACACACGGCATAAGAATAATATGGTGTGATCTACCACCACTATTATCAACTATGTTTACGAACGACAACACGCTAAAACGTCAAATTAAGCAGTTTTTTTAATGAAATTGTTTTGTTGATATTGACATAAATCAGCGAGCGCGCATCAGTCAATGTCAAATATTAAATTACGTAGCTTCGACTATGACATTCTCACACTGCTGCCTAATTGCCGAGCACACTTCCGTGAATAAGATTCAGGTTCAGTATCAGTCGAAGCATTTTGGGTGACTTTGGAAGAACGTGCCATATTTTATCTTTGATTTTGTATGAGGTGATAAGTCCCTGTGTTTAGAATGTCATTAGAATAATAATAGTCGTGCTTCAGTCTGCTGGTCACCACTATTCAACATGCTCGTTATCGGTGGATAACGAGCATGTTGTAGCCATTTTTGAATCGATTCTGAATACGGCGATTGCTTCACCTCCGTTCATGCACTGTCATGTGACTCGAGTAGCCAATCTTAATTAATAAATATCCGCACGGTACACAGTGAGTATACTATTTTCAGTGCCTGCCACTGGTGGTGATGGCCGGGCATTGACCTCGGCGGCCTACCTGCAGTATAATGTTGTGCAGCGGCTTGGCGGCGGCCAGCAGCAGCGGGCGCGCCGGCGCCAGCACACGCACCGCGCCGCGCGCGCGCGCCGCCGGCCCGCCCGCCGCGCTCACCACGCGCCCGCCCATCATGCTCTCCAGAGATATCATCTGTCCCTGTACACGATTAAAATTACAGTAGTGAATGGGGATGGGGCCCAATTGGTTATAACAGCATTTATTTCAAATTTCAAAACGAATGTTGTTATGAACTATACATTATTATAACATCATTTTTTTTTTCAGTGATCAATTTGACATCAGTCATCAACCCAATTCCAAATTAAACAGATGACAGTCTGACAACTTTCGTATGAAAAATATCCAAGACTCAATTCAACCCATTACCACAGCCGTTAAGAGTAACTTTTCAGTACTTACTAGTATAAATAGAAATCGTGTGATCTACAACTAAATGCCTCTCAAACGTGTTTAAGCTCATATTCAAAGCTAGAAACGCTGTGCACGCATGTTTTCGCCATTCGGTCATTTATGCTTCTTCACATTTTTTTTCTTTTTTTTTTGTTTATGGTGTAATAGTGTACTTCAAAAATTCAACTAATATTGACTAGGTACCTACTTAAAAACAGTTCAATTGTAATTTTTGGTCCATTTACCTGTGCATTAGTGAGAAGTTTGGCCACGATAGGTTGTGCGGGCTTGTCGGGCGCGGCCGCCTTGGGCGTGTGGCCGGCCAGCTGCACGGCCTGGGCGCCGGCCAGCTGCAGCGTCTGGCCGCCCGCCAGCTGCACGGTATGGCCGCCGGGCAGCTGCAGGGTCTGTCCGCCGGACAGCTGCACCGTCTGCCCGCCGGCCAGCTGCACGGTCTGCCCGGTCAGCTGGACCGTCTGGCCCCCCAGCTGGACTCCGCCCGGCATCTGCACGCTCTGCCCCGACAGATGCACGTTCTGTCCCCCCAGCTGCACAGTCTGCAGGTTTCTGCCGGCGAGCTGTACGGTCTGGCCGGCGGGCAGCCTGACGGTGTGCTGCGTGAGCTGCACGCTCTGGCCGGCGGGCGCCAGCTGCACGGTCTGCCCCGTGAGCTGCACGGCGGACGCGGGCAGCGGCGCGGCGCGCGCGCGCGCGGGCAGCAGCGCGGACAGCTGCAGCGCGCGCGCCGCCAGCTGCACGGCCTGGCCGCCCGGCAGCTGCACGGTCTGGCTGGTGGCCAGCTGCACGGTGCGCCCGCCCGCCAGCTGCACCGTGCGCGTGCCCCCCGCGCTCGCCGCGGTCGCCGCGCTGCCCGGGCCCTGCACATGCGTCATACACAACTCCGTTCGTTTAACATCGTTACGTTTTGTGCTTCTCGAGAAAACATTCATTTATGCTGCTGTGAAGTCTTAAGACAGTAAACGTTTTGCAATAAGTAAAAGTATTCTAACCTGAGCGAGAGTGGTGATGGAACTGCTGTTCGGAACTGATGGCCGCTTTTTTGCCGTCGTTGTAGAAGCTGTAATCAAAATAATAATTTACAATAATGCAAGAACGGATCTAGATTAATTCCTGGCCAGATATATAGCACACTCATTACATTCGTACTATTGATTGAGTCATTGGTAAAGAAATCGCCAGCCGATTATAGCCTACCTTGCTGCATTAACGCCCGCGGCGAGATAAGAGATTTGCCAGAGGCCGGCGTCGCAGGACTCAGCACCCTGACCACACCTCTCCTTGAGTTTGCGGGACCCTGGAACAAATATCCCAAATAATTATTCGTACACCACGCACACCGATGTTGTTTACGTAACGCAACGTAATATGTATTCAACAAGGCTATCAGTTTTTTAATTTTTTGGACACTGTATACAAAGTGTACACTTAAAAGAAAAGAAAACAAAGATATAACAAACCTGAGATATAGGTGAAGAGACAACTGCTGTTACGGTTGTTTGGACCGCAGGAGGTCTTATAAGCAGCGATCTTGTGCCTTGTGTTAACTGCTAAAAATAAATAGTACAATAATACAAACATATTAATACAATAACAACACATACACTAATAAAATAATCGAATTAAAATCAAAATCATAATTATGTAAAGTCTGTCTAACCTTGGTTTGACCAGGATGTAGCGTGATGGAGGTCACCGGCTGTACGACCGAAACCGCGGGTGGTGTTGGTTGGCACACAACCATTGAAACTGGAATCTAAAAAATAAAAGCACATTACAACATCCCAGAATCTTATGAGTTTAATTTTGTAAATTTACTTTTTTAGATTCGTTCGAATTGACATTTATAAAACATAGCGTACATGCTTTGACACTTTATTTTACTGTATCTTGCGTTAATTTATATTTTTCTTGGCGATCTACTTGTGAATTTCTTATATTTTTGACATTAAAAATGTAATAATTTTTACTAAGTAATAAATGAATCGAATTTAATCTGTAGTCGCAGAAACTACACTAGAATAAAAATGGCAATCATTAACACAGGAATTTTATAAAACTTGCACTCTTGTTATATCATAGTAGTAGTGGATATACGTATGTTCATGGTATATTGGTATAACACTAGCACAATACTTACTGGAGTCTGAGGCGCTTCAACTTTCTGCAGAGGTCGCTGCCTTATCAGCGGTGAGCTCTGAGGCGGCGGGACCACAGACGGTGAAGATTTCGGCAGTTGAACCACTTGGGCCACTTGCTTCACCACAGGGTTCGGCTTCGGCGAAGGGGGGAGCACATTTTGTTTCACATTCACTTTCACCGGTTGACTCACTGGTGACACGCTCGGTTTCTGCACTTGTTTCACAACATTCACAGGTTTAGGCGTTGTCTTTGTTGGCACTTGCTTAGGGGGTTGCGTGGTGACGTTCGCTTGTTTAGCCGCTTGCGCTATGAGGTTGCTTTTGACGGCTTGCGCGACCAAGCTAGCTTGTTTTGCCGACTGCGCCATTAGCGCCGGTTTCGGTTGGGGCGCCGGTTTTTGTATCGATTTCGGTTGCGGGGTGTTCGCTTTAGGCTGGGCGGGTGCGGTCTTCGCTTGCGTGACGTTTATTTTCGGGGGCTTGGGTTTCGTTTGTTTGGGTTTGGGGGCGGGCTTGGGCTTGGGCCTGGGCGGCGGCGCCCGCGCGGCCTGCATGAGCGGCTGCGCCCGCGCGGCCTGCATGAGCGGCTGCGCCCGCGCGGCCTGCATGAGCAGCTGCGCCGAGGAGAGCGCGGCGGCCGCGGGGGGCGCGCCGCTGTCGTCCACGTCCACGTCGCTGTCGGACACGTTGTCGATTACTTCTTCCACGGAGCCCACTTCCAACTCCATCTGTGGTGCAGAACACCAGCTGTACGGAATGCATCATACGAGTTCCAAAAAGAGGTTGAGATTGAGACATGCAGGAAAATGACAGAAAACTAACAGAAAGATCATCTCATTCTGAGAGGAGGCCTGTGCCCAGCTGTAGGACATGATGAACGGAAACAGACATTCCATCTCGGTTGTTTAGATCGGACTAAGCATTTGCAAACCCTCTGGTATCGCGCATGTTGACGGGTCGGTTACCTTTTCTCTGGCGCTGACGTCACCATTCCCAAGTGCAATAACATTATACAATAGACTGCAGATGATAAGATGGGCTGTATAAAACTTACGGCGGGGGCTGGGGTGAGCGGGCGCGGCTCGCGGGCGGCGGCGGCGGCGGGCTTGCTCCGCCCTCGCGCTGTCGACTTTATCCAGTCCTCCTCGGTCCTACACACGCGATTATACTGACATTCACAAATATGAAAGCAAAAAGTTAGTTGCACGGAAAGCTGTTTTTTGAACCAAAAAATATCATATATCACAGTAATTAAAGGTTAAAAAACATTATTCTTGTAATAATGGTATCTTGATAACCCAATGCTAATCAAGAGATGTAATTCTACTTATATTTGATTCTTACTTAAGTTATATTTGATTCTGAAGGACAAATAAAACAATACCTGTTCCGGTGGAGGTAAGTCCAGATGGCAGTTCTCTGATCGTACTTGACGACGGGGTCGCGCTTGGCCGAAAGTAAACGGTCGAGCGCCGTCGACAATGCGCTGAGCAACGCCTGGTCGCTGCACGCCGCTATCCACTGCGACATTCTATACGGAAAACAGATAGGTCACAGATACATAGATTTTTATCAGAGTAAAGAAGGTTTATTCGACAGCTATAAGTTTGCATGTATCGACTACTTGAAGTCACCTCTGGCGGCAAATCTACAGCTCTCGACGACTCGTAGTGGATTGACGCTACCACTATTGCACTGCCGAATGTGTCAGTGCAGTGTGTGCGACTCACTTGAGCAGCGTCAGCACGTCGTGGCGGGTGCCCTCGCCGTTGGGCAGCCGCGCCACGGCGTCGCGCACCAGCGCCAGCAGGCTGGCGTGCCGCGGCCGCGCCGCCAGCAGCAGCGCGCCCGCCGCGCCGCCCGCGCCTGCGCGCGCGCACGGGCCCACCACCGACCGGTACCTGCACAGAAAAAGATAAGTGGTATAGACAAGCGCAGTGAAAGGAGAGGTCAGGAGACGCCCCGCCCTAGGCGGTAGGAAAGTTTACGGACGCTTTCTTTCAAAATTTCCAGGATCACTGCCTCATGTGACAGAAGACTTTAAACCATTTACAGAATAGGTTATCGTATACGTGGCAAAGAATAACTACAACTTAGAAGACTTGAAAACCCACCGACATATTAATTTCAAAGTCACATATTTCAAAAACGGCTAAACCGAATTAAATTAAACTTATTTAAGAACCATCGCCATTACATTAGCTATCTGTGATGGTGATAAAAGTTAGCGCAGAACTAGTGGCAGATCCTGTTGTCGTACTTAGCAGTGTAAAAAATCGATAAATGATCGCGACTCACCCGTGCTGTACGTAAGTGAACGGTTTCGCAGCGGCGGCGTATCGTTTTCTCTCTTGAGCTCGGAAATCGGTGATCTCTGCGTTTGTCAGCGGACGTACTACCCACGACGTAGGATACCTTGAAATGTACACATTAAATTCACAATGGGCAAGTGATTTTAGGAAATGTTCTTTATAAAGCAATGGCGCCACGAGTCTAAACACCCTTAACAGAACTAAACAAAATAATAACATACCTCGGAGGCGGGGGTTCGTCCGCCGGCGGCGTGGGCGACACGGCGCGAAACCATCGCTCGCACAGCCGGCCCAGGATCGCGTCGCAATCCCGCCCCGCGCCGATCCACTGGTACATCTACAAGCCGATTGGTACTTGACATGTTTTGTCATTGACGAATTTCAACGTGTAACTTAGTGTTAGGACCTTTACATAGCTCGAAATGGCAGTGGGCGGGGCACCTAGCTCGCAGAACTGATGGCCGATGGGGTGGCGACGGGTGCGCCAAAGCTCACCGAATTTTCCAATACCGATTATTGGAAGTCCGAAAATGTTCGTCATACAATTTTTCATCATAATGATCACTGATCATAACTAATCTGTTCCGAACGCTCTCAACTCCGAATCATTCAACTTCATAATGTTAGAAAACATAAAATCTATTATCGTCTACAATCGTTTCTTATACTATTTTTCATGATCATATGTTTTTTATGTAGAAATGTTTTCGCACATAACTTTTTAACTCAGAATGTAATGTTATTCATAATCGTCGTTATTTCGTTTTTTTTTTTCGCCGAAACTAAGTATTTTTCTGAAATTTTTAAATGGTCGTCCTAGAACTCTATAGGTTAGGTTAGGGCCCCACAAAACTTACTTAGGCAGAAGGGGCAAGGGGGGACGGGGGGGCGGAGCCCCCCGCATTGAAAAAAAACTGCCTACACTGACTCGTACAACCCAGAGCGGAAATAGAAGCCCCGCAATAGCGGGGCTTCGTCGACTCGCCCTTGAACCCCTTGCCTGTGCACAAAACTAATTGCTACCAGAAATATAGGTTAGGTTATAACTGCGACCCCCCGCACAAAACGAACATGAAAAATGAAAACTTTCGGAAGAGTGATCATTCTGAATACAAATCGGTAGTAAGAGAAAAAATCGGGTAGTGAATTTTCGGTGAGCCAATATGGACCCGGTGGCGACGACCGGGTAAAGATCGCGGGACCGCGGTGGATGCGGAAAGCACAACACCGGTCAGAGTGGAGAGCCTTGGGGGAGGCCTATGTCCAGCAGTGGACGTTTTTCGGCTGACATGATGATGATGATGATAAGGCGATTTAAGCTATGGAAAGGTTCAGTATAGATTAGAAGTTGGGAAATTACCTGTGTCTCTGGTATATACTGTAAGTATGGCACAAAATCATCAGGGTGTGGTCCCCTTTCGCCAGCAAGAAAATCAAGTGACGAATCTAGTTCAGAGCACCAGTCATCTGACACTGTAAAAAAAATTCATTGCATTTTTATATCAAAATCAATACCTAACTTTCATTTTACAGTTGTATTCTTACCAAAATAAGAATATTTTTAAAGCATTGTCCATGGGATATAGAATTACGTGCTAGCTAAGGTATAGGAGAGGAATCGAATTAGCATGATACAATTTGTTTTCAACTTACAGCTATACCAGGTATTTAATGGCGCAATCGGCGACCGCATGACCGCCGTGCACCTCGCATGCAGCTGCTGTTTGGAGGCCCTGTGCGCAGCCCGGGCCGGGAAGAGCGCCCTGACCAGCGACAGGAAGTTGGCATGCGTCGTCTCCGTTAGGGCTTCGTCGGTGTCCGGCTCGTCTGCGTCCTCTGGGGGCAAGTCGCCTGTATCATCCGCTAGCTCCACGGGCAGTGCCATCATATCTGTTGAAGGTGATAGTTTTATTTCTACGCCCAACTAACTACAGTATGACAAGAAAGAGTAGAAATTAAACGAGGGCGCCACTTTCTTCGTAACTTTCACATTTTTGACGGCAACTTTGTTATTATACGGTATTTTTGTTCCTCTTATCCGTTTTCTACTCCTTAGTGTTGTAGTTCCCTAAGTAAGAGCCAATGACACACAATGAAAGATAACATTTTTTTTTCTCTGGCTTTCACAGTTGTTTTGGGATGGTGTATTTTACCAATGCAATGTTGATGTAGAGACATTGCACGCATTAGGAGATTACGTTTCAGCTTGAGATTTGAGAAATAATTTTGAACGGGATGTCCGAAAAAATAAAAATACAAAAGGCTGGTTAAAAATCAATGTGTAGCGCCATATCTAGCTAGTTGGTGAGCAGCATATGTTCCAAACTAAGATGTCAGTTCTCGTACAGAGATGTTATATATAGATAGCGCTAGAGAGTCAGTATTTGCTAAGTAATTTTAATTAAATTGAAACATGAATACATAAAGGAGATTTTCAAAGCGAGACGCCACGGTATGGTGGAAGTCCTAGGTTTGAATCCCAGTTCAAGAATTTATTTTTCTGGTCTTTCTGTATTAGATTATTTGTTACGTTATATTTGCTTGTAAAAATTAAATCTACTATAAGTGTATTTCTCCCATACCAATTCCATCCAGATCTTCAATTTTGATAGGCACTGGCTGGACATGTCGAACAGCATTTTGCAATGCTAAGGAAGGATCCATGGGCTCTTGCTTTATAAGACTATCCAGTTTAGGATCATTGTAATTTACACTGAAAAATTAAGTGGTACATTTTTTTTAGCTTGACTTGTATATCAAATCAGTTATAAAACTTGTCATGGAGAATAAATTGAAGATTGGATTAATAGTGTTTTTAACTTACTTGGCATTGTCTGAATACTTAGGGTCTACAATTTCTTGCTTGACTTCAACACTATCAACTGACTTTTTAGGATGCTTGGCAGCTGCTGGCTCCACAAAGGAGCTTTCAGAATCAGACTCTTCTTGTTCACATTTTATCTTAATATTTGGTAATAGGGGTTTAGTTTCAACACAGTCCTCCTCCTTTCTTTTAACTGCTTTAGCATCAGGCTTTATTTGTTTCTGGCTGGACTCTTTCTTTGGCCCCCTTTTTAATTTTTGCTGTGACATCTCAGATTTCTGTCCTCCAAACATTAGTTTCTTTGTACCATTGACAAGAGCTACTCTCTGTTTTATGTCTTCTAAAGTCAAACCAGTTGTGTTCAGTTCTGGGTGGTTCTGCAATAAATTAAGTATTAAGAGGTAGCCCACACACATATCAAATCCAAAAGTTTTGCACCTACTAGATGCACTGTGTTTTAACTATAAGCAGCAAAAGCAGGAATAGTAAATCCTGTTGCACACTAGGCCAATAGTGGCAGATACTTGACACCATTGATTGATGACCTAATGTGCAACAGTTTTTAACATCTGCATCAAATAAAAAAATAAAACATAAATGTCACATCAGTTTAAAACTTCTAAAAGCTAAACCAACTTGAATGTAATTTAAATTATTATTCATGGAACAATCTAAAACAAAACTCAATTACCTCTCTATACTGTCTCCTTGCTCTGTGAGCTGTAAGAACATTTTTAAGGCAGTCCAAAGAGGTTGGGTGTGAAGATTCTATCCCTCCAAGAGTGCCAGACACATTGCTGTCCATATTCTGCAAAAACCAAGGAGATATAAATTTTTCCTTATCAAATTAATTTATCAAAGAAACTTTTTCCAAAACTTCTTACCTGTCCACCATGCATCTGTCTCCGCTTTTTATTTGATGGTTCAGGAGGACCCTCAGGATAATTGTCATCCTCAGATTCATCACCCCCTACCTCACCTCGGATTGCAGCCAATTCCTCAAAATACCTCTGCCTAGCTCTCAAATACAGTGGTTTGTATGTATTCTTGCTTGAAGATTTTGGTGGCAATGGACCCAAGCAGGGTGTAGGGCCTGGAGGAGCAGCCCTAGTTGCAGCCAGCAAACGCTCCCGAGATATCAAAACTTCAGGCATCAGTTTAGCATAATAGGATTTTATCTGAAAGTAATCAGAAGAATGAGGCTACAGTAATCAAAATCTGTAGTTCAATTCAATGTTTTGTAAATAAATCACATTTTGTTTATTTAAATAACACATTACCTTATGCTTCTGTTGTTTAGTCCTAGCTTTATGCAAGAACTTTTTCATCTTAGCAATGTCTGGCCTGTAGTTACCCTGCTTTAAGTTATTGTAAAATACTTCTAGGGGTGAAGAGAAATGAAAGGGTTCATGGTCAAAAAGCATCTTGACAGTCTTCTCCTTTTCTTCTTCCTCATTTTGGGTGAATTGAGGCAGATACTTCATGAGATGCTCCTTGTGTTTATCTTCTAGAGCTTCCCAAGTCTTATAGGAGAAGAACTCTTTAAAGAGCGCGTGGTTCTCGCAGAGGTCCTGCGGCAGCTCGAGGCTTTGTCCGAGCACGCGTACGGGCTCCGTGGGCTCGTCCTCGGGCTCGGAGCTGCCGCTGCCGCTCGCGCTGCAGCTGTCCGACGAACTGCTACTCTCGCCGCTGTAGCTCTGCTCACTCTCCATCTTCTCCTCCATCAAGAAACCGCTTCGGCGACACCCGACCGCTCCCGTAACGAACAAATTACGTTGCTCACTCGCGATAACGACGATTCTCCGCACACTTCATTGAATAATCGCGTTGTTTTGCCAATGTTTACGAAATACCGAAAACAACGGTTCGCAGAAAAATCGTACAGATAGCCATGAAGTTATTTTGAACGGTGGTAGAATCTCGTCCAAAATAAAATAGAACGCGCACGCCAAATCGCAACGTTTCATACATACTATGCGCCAGAACGGCACATTACGATGAGAAAATAGCTTGACAGCCAAGTACAGCGACATTTTGCTCGTGTTCGTAGTGAAAATTTAAAAGATATTACATTTTGTCTATGTAGTTTGTTTGTGGATTTTACTGAATATTCGCACATGGCAGCACAGGCTCAGCATAAACAAAAATAATTATTTCCTACCACAGATAAATAACTATACATTTTAACAATTTTTTTTTTGCATTTGTTACATATTTTATTTAAATAGTTTGAAGATAAATGAAAAATAATTTGACACGAATTTAGTATTTTTCAAATTATTCGTTCCTACTTAAAAATTATTAATGTTGACACAGTGACAAGTCACAAGGCTTGGAAGTACTATGCCTTAGTCCATTTCTATTGGACGACCACAAGTTTGCTCGCGGCGGTGGATGTCGAGAGATTTTGACGTAAATTATTCGTGTAGTAAATATGGCTGACGAACTCAATGTTGACAGTCTAATTCACAGACTTTTAGAAGGTAATGTTTCATTTATTTACTTGTTACTGTGTAAAATTTTCTACCGAAATGGAAACATTAAAAATCTAAATAATATATCTAGTTCTCGTGCTGTTAGTTGCGTAATTTATCACAAGTATGTAGGTATAGAAACGTCAAACTCATAAATAAATCGATTATCCTCAATTCTTATCTGATTCTTCTTTTGATGATCGTCCGTCAGAGATGCTGACGACTATTCTCGTTGTCGCGACGGATTTACTCATTGAATAATGATTCGGCAGCCCAGCAACTCTATACTTTTGATCATTGATGTCAAATTATATGGAACACTTCCTTGGGCTTATTGTTATGCTTTGTTCGCATTGTATGTTACTTTACTTGATTTAAACATGTTTATTTCACTTTATTATGCTGCTTTTTGATGGGTTACAACAGTATACAGAGTGCAACAGGAAACTGCAAGGCGGAAAGGGAAATTGAAAGACATCTTTTCATCTGAATGTATGGTTATCTGCTTAGTTCTTGACCACAGTATTGCGCTAGATTCTTTTGGTTGATTTTATTCTTCTGTTTGATTCAATTTGACAAGTGGTTTGTTCCCGTACAAAAACATGTTACATTTCAGTTCTTTCCTTTTGCAATTTGATCTAAATTCCGATCATGCTAAAAATAACCTATTCTATGATCTAAATATTAAGTGTAAGTATATTTCTGGTTGGCTCCATTCTATGTACTCCCATAAACCTTGTGTAACAAACATTATTTGATTTTGTGAGTACTTATAAAGCAAAATGTGATATGGTATCACAATAAAATTATATTGTACCAAATTTAAAACTCTTTGTGATGGCAAAATCAACCCATTCATAATTTATTTTCCTATATCAGTAATATAAATTTCCTTTTATTTATTTTATTTAAAACTGCATTATGTAAGCATGTGCTTAAGATAATTGAATATTAATTTGTAAAGCTTATTTGAACCAATATGTAAATTGAGTTTTTATTTTTCCAAAATTTTAGAATGCTAAAATTATAGCATGCATTGTGGTTATGAATTTTAAGTATATGTGTATGAATAGTTGAAGGTCTTGCCTGAAAATGTCTATTGTTGTAAAATGTCTAATGGCTTCCTTACCATATCTCGCATATGGTAATTCTGCCGGTATTGTGGTATTGTCATGTATTTTTCATCTTGTGGTATCTAAGATTGATGTGTTCTACATAGTTATATTCACTAGGTGCCTTAAAAAGAAACAGTCTGAAAGGCTGCAGAAAATACATTGTAAGTACTTTACTTGAGGTGTGAAATATTGGGTCAAGACATGCAGGACCTAATAAAATAGTATGTTTTGCCTGCTTTAGAAATTATGTTTTCTTTGAGAACAATATTTCTTCTGAAGCCAATATCCATGGAAGAAATAAGAAAAACATTTTCATGGAGCTGTTAGAGGTATCATCTTCAAGTAGTTTACCGCAATACAGTTGTGGTTACTTATTTCTACAACATTAGCTGTATTAAGTTTTTCTTTGACTATACATACCTACCTATTTGCAGTTAGACAAGAGTGGTAATGAACACATTCTAATGCTCATAGAGAGTCAGTTTCACATGTATTTTGCTGCCAGCTCAGATTTCTGTATATGATATTAAAAGGTATAAGTCAATTCTTTGAACCTGCAATGAATCATTCTAAACACGTTGTGACATTGTTTTTGATGAAAAGATTACACAAGCTGTATATTTTTACTTAGCCAATTAAATGCTAGCCTTATTACAGGCAGGCTTCTCTGTAATCCACTTAACATGAATTGTATAATGTTGACACAGTTCGAGGATGCAGACCCGGCAAAACAGTGCAGATGTCAGAGTCGGAGGTGCGTGGACTCTGCACCAAGTCAAGGGAAATATTCCTGCAGCAGCCAATATTACTGGAACTGGAGGCACCACTCAAGATTTGTGGTAATGTTCCCTTATCTAACATATTCACACTTCAAATATTTCTGCATCAAAACACACATGAGAAGTTATGATGTGGTTGACCTCAGGACCCTTGATGCATGTAATTAGTTCTTACAACCAAAACAGTGACTCTTGACAGGTCAATTATGCATAATGAAAACTGCTAGTTTGCTAAAGTACCTAACTATATTAGGCGTAGACTTTCAGGCACTTATATACTTCCACACATCATTTAAGTTTTTTGTTTATATTGAACTTTCAATCCTGATAATCTGTTGGTGATCCTCAGCAAGAGATAAATTCCACTAAATGATCAGCTGTAATACATTTTAAGAACTACCTACTCAACAAATCCATCAAGTTTTCGTCCATGCACATTTTCCTAAATGTATGTAATTAATGAAGTTAAAAATTAATTACCTCCTTGCTTACTTCAAAAATTACTTTTAAGTCTGCCAAATGCTTTAGTGCTTAGCAAAATATATTCTAACCATGCTGATACCTACAGTAAAACATTTGAGTCCTGGAGCCTGCATCCATACTTAAACATAATTAAACAAGGTCTTAAATAATGTAATGTATGAAGCATAATATAAGACAAGTTTATGAATAGTGGCTGCAAATTTTAATTCTTGAAAACCAGTAAGATAAACAACCAATGTTTGGTTGTTTAAAACTAAATTGGATATTTATGAGTTTTAAAGTGTAAAATGGTTTATAACTCAACCAACTGATATGTACAGCAAATAAAGAAGGTACAAGATGGGATTTTTCCCCAAAAGCTTTAAGTGAAGGCCGAAGTTTGGCAGTGATAAATAAAACTTGGTATCTCTAAAACATCCAAATTTTTTAGGTGACATACACGGCCAGTACACAGATTTGTTACGTCTCTTTGAGTATGGGGGTTTCCCGCCCGAGGCCAACTATCTATTCCTCGGAGACTATGTGGACCGCGGCAAACAGTCCTTGGAAACCATATGCCTCCTGTTGGCTTATAAAATCAAATATCCCGAGAACTTCTTCCTTCTACGAGGCAATCATGAGTGCGCGAGTATAAACCGCATCTATGGTAATTATCCTTTCACATATGTTATCTTTAAATTGTGATTAATAATTTACTTATTATTGAGACATTGCTGTGATTGATCTTGTAAATGAAATGTAAGTAATTAACAGGTATTTATAAACTGTCCTATTAGCCAATGTCAGTGATGTCCATAAAACCCCTTTTAAGGCTTCTCTTGCAACAGGTTTCTATGATGAGTGCAAACGCCGATACAACATAAAACTATGGAAGACTTTTACGGATTGCTTCAATTGCCTGCCGATAGCTGCTATTATTGACGAGAAGATATTCTGCTGCCACGGCGGCCTCTCGCCAGACTTACAGGGCATGGAGCAGATCCGGAGGATAATGAGACCCACTGACGTGCCTGATACAGGTTCATATTACCACATTATCTACCAGTTTGAGTTATTACTATTTTAAATCAGATTAATAATTATGTAACTTTTTCAACAGGTTTGTTATGCGACCTGCTTTGGTCAGATCCAGACAAGGATGTGCAAGGATGGGGCGAAAACGATCGTGGGGTATCTTTCACGTTCGGCCCTGATGTTGTCAGCAAATTTCTCAATAGACATGACTTGGATCTCATTTGTCGAGCTCATCAGGTAGGTACCTGACTTATAGAAAATTACAGATGTTGCTTAGTTATGATTTTGTTCTTGAGCAAATAATTATTATTTTCAGGTGGTCGAAGATGGATATGAATTCTTTGCGAAAAGACAACTTGTGACCCTATTCTCGGCACCTAACTACTGTGGAGAATTTGACAATGCTGGAGGCATGATGTCTGTTGACGAAACACTTATGTGCTCTTTCCAGGTACACAGAACTCACATTTAATTTTGAATTAATGCTTTTTTTTGACTAATCAACTAATATCACCAATCCCTTCATAGATATTGAAACCCTCTGAGAAGAAGTTGGTTAAAAAGGATCGCTAGTTTACCACTGATGCTTTTTTTTTTCAACCAAGAAACTAATATCGACAATCCCTTCATATAGATATTGAAACCATCTGAGAAAAAGGCGAAATACCAATACAATGGTATCAACAGTGGGAGACCAGCCACGCCACAACGGTCACTACCTAAAAAGAAATAACTGACGTTTGGGATCCAGTGTGCTGCACAGTGAGAGGAATGCTACAAATAACTGATTATATCATGTATTATAATTATTACTTTAGTGCGGTCGCTGGACAGAGCCGAGTATGTCATGGATTGTTAAAATTATTTATCAATTTGCTTGTGCCTTCTTATTTTTAATTTTTATTATTAATGTGAGTGATATTAATTTATGAATTTAGTTCTACAGAGATTTTGTGGAGATTGAGCAAACATGATCTATTCGGCGATGCCTCGTGACTCTTTGCTTTTTCGATCCCTCATAAAAACTGTCTCAGATCGGATTGTCCCCTTTTGTGTTGTTCACGTTGGTGTTCTAGTTAAATTAATTGTTGATATTAAAGAGCTTTGAAGTGGCAAGCTATCTTAAAGATGCGGGCATTGGACAGAAAATCGTAGTTACATTTTCACTTTACAAGTTTATTGAGTTGTAGTGGATCGAAAGCACATTCGCTTTGTTTATTATGTAACTAATGTGCCTATAAATGTAAAGTATATTATTATAGGTCTCGTATAAGTGACGATAATAGTTGATTGAAAGATTTTTATTTAAATTTAATTTGGTTTTATTAAAAAGTCGTCCCTTGGATTTCTATTTACTAAACAACTTTTGGTGTAACTTATAAAGTACTGAAGCATGTTGTTTAGAACTGGTGCAGTGTAACTCAGCTCAGACTCATAGCAAGCACTACAACACAACAGTCCCAGTGAAATTAATGTTATTTTGCACACCAGTATTACTCTTACAAAATAAGTAGATATTCTTAAATTTGTTTGTTACAAATTGGCATCTTGATCTCCTAATTGAGGCTTTCCCTTCGCAGCTTACAGTAATATGAAGTCTAGTTAAATCATTATCATTTGAGGTGATAGGCGCAGTGTAGTCCTCGCAACAATAGTGCAATTGCTATAATATATTATAACATAAAATTATATGCAAATAAAATTTTGCATTGTACAATTTTATTTTTTAGCTATGTTAACAATGTCAAATAATTTTCATGAATAAATATTACTATTAAAATAATAAGGAGTTTATTTTTGTTTTATTTTCAGTTAGATTTGCATTTAAGAAAAGTTTTTTTTATAACATGTAATGGGTGTGAACATTTTTAAACTCTATTCTATTACATAATTTTAATTTTGTCTTTTAAGGCTTATGAGTATCATTATCATTCACTGGAAAGCTTTTTCTTTATCAATTTAATATTACTATCAAATTCGAGTAAGCTTTGTTCTTATTTTGTGTACCTTGATCTAAGTAATTAGCTCTTAAAACATTCACTGCAAAATTCAACTTCTGTTAATACAGTGTGATGTTGAATACATATAAATTTTTATTATCTATTTTCATCTACATCTTAGTAGCAATATAATAATCACATAGTTTCTGAAGTCATTGAGTTTAAATACATTTATTATTAAAATTCACTGTACTTTTTCTCAGGTGTGTACAATTTTCTGAAATATAAATTTTATTCCAATAATCTTGTCATGCATTTTCAATTTTCATATCAACTTCCAAATCATTTATTATCCAATCTATCTCAATGTCTGGCTTAGTGGCAATGATTTTAATGAGGTGGTGATGGTTTTCTAGCTTCTCGCTGATTTTGGACACAGTGTTATCATTTTTCTTTTGATACTTTTGTACATCCATCTGTAAAGCTTTGATGTAACCCCTTTTGGCTGATAGAATCTTCTTCAACCTGCTGACTCGGGCTTCATATTCTTTTGCGAGGCTTTCTAGTACATTTTTCTGTTTTTGCAAGTTAGCAGCATCATGAGCTTTTAATTGAGTCTTCACGTTGCCTAGCATAGGTCTCCTATAAAAAGATGATATAATTTATTTTATTAGTAAACATTGATTTAGTAGTCTACATACAAAATTGCCTATATGAGGGCCACATTTTTTGCTGCCGAGTTTATTTTATGCAGCAAACTGTACACTCCAATTACTTTTCCTAGACCAAGCAAACCCAAAGACAACAAGTGTGTTAAGTTATGATTATATCCTCTTTTATTTATAATACAAATATGGAAAAAAATCACAAGGGGAACTAACAAGTATGAAATTTATATGTGCTGGTACAAAAAGCCAAACACTGAACCAAAGTGTTTTATGTGAATGTGTGAAAGTTAACATTAATAATATTAAAGCTAACTTACAACAACCTGGGTTAGACTTTAACAATAACAGATTACCTACATAAACATTTCAAGTTAACCCTGGGTTAGTGTCTAACAAATCTCGGTGCAAGACTGTCTTAAGAGTACTTAATGCATTGATGGTTATGTTATGCCTAGCTTCTAATAAATATGATTTTGATTATGGTATAAGAACTGGACAAGAACATTCGTTTTTACCATAATACTGTAGCTGTTTCCAAGTGGCTGTATTTCCCTCGTTGTTTCTGTAAGATCTCCAGCTTTTGATGCAAGTTTTCTGAAGCCCACATTGAATTCATTTCCTGAATCATCTCATCAAGAATGCCTTGTTTTAGACAATTGAACATTGGTATCCATTTTACTCTCTTCATTTTTGATTTAGGCACTGTCTGAAGAAACTCTTCATCGCTAAAATAATTGAGATAAATATAAGTCAACTTTTATAACAACAAAATCCTTTTCCATGTAAAAATGCACTACACTCGACACACCTTACGTGATTAACAATATTACTGAACTCTTTTAAGATAACTAAGTTGTCGATCGTTATTTCTGATTTGTTCATTATTTCACTAATGTTTTCTAAATCTCTTTCTTCCATATTAACACAAATAATATGAATATACAATCAAATGTAATTATTTATGTTTTGAAATTTGAAACTATGGAAATTTCAAACATCAACGATCAAATCCAAATCAAATCAAATGATTTTATTTTTATTTAATTCATCCCATAAGGGATAGGCAAAGGAACTGAGTCCATACAGCCACGTCTGATGTGTTTTGTAAATTTCTGTATATTAAAGTCCTGTCACCGTCAGAGTTGTCAGTCTGTCCTAGTCACGTCCTGTCAGCTGCTCATGCCTTCCGTAAAGCGATAGTGTACTTTACGGCGAGCTACGGCGAGCAGCAGCCGGCGGATATTTGGGGGTCACAGAGGGAATACGCGTTTTCACTTGAATTCTTCATTTGTCAAATCAAATGAAATAATCACGCTTAGGTTTCTGACGCAAACGTCAGTTTTCATCTCATAAATTGAAACTTAAGATTACTTACTTAAGGTCCGCTTTCACTTACTCCATTGCAAAATAACATAGTTTAAAGATGGCAACATTTTTTCTTAAGTTTCTCGCGTATGTTGGCTTAAAAGACCTAGCATCCAGGCCATAAAATCTTTAAAAAAAATCTCGCCTGTGATGTGACGTCAAAAATAAAGCGTCTATCACACGGTATTTCCGGTAGAGTAAGACGGTCCAAAGTCTACACGAATCATAAAGCAGACGGGAGACACCTTCGGCTTATCTATGCACTACAGTTTTTCTTCTACTTTTCGAGGGGGACGAGGTCGTAGAAAGAGGATGAGGTACACACAAGGTACACATGTATATACTTAAGACATGAATCATTCAAATCCAATCCAATTATAGCATTGAGATAGGAAAGTGGAGGCGCTGTATTCTTCTATATGAAGCGTGACTTATACAAATATCTGCCATATCGACACATACATGTCAAATGGCATTTTATCTCTTTTTAACTTACTGACAGCTGCATATGAGTAGGAGAGCCAAATAGTATTTGTTGGTTACTAAATTTGGCAACACTCTCTAAGTGACGTCACGAGTTTACGACAGCGTGGCAGGTGCCACCATATTCCGTGCCAAGTTTCGTGGTAGATGTGCTGTCAAACGGTAGCCGGCTCCGAATATATTTTGCTGTTTTTGTGAGGATTACTCTAAGAAACGAGTTATCATGGTGTGCAGGGCTTT
The DNA here is from genome assembly GCA_963691665.1 of Clepsis dumicolana. NCBI lineage: Eukaryota > Metazoa > Arthropoda > Insecta > Lepidoptera > Tortricidae > Clepsis > Clepsis dumicolana. The sequence continues at coordinate 7,057,210 of OY829520.1, read as the reverse complement.
GTCTTTTATAGGACAATCATGCCCTAGTGCTGCGTCAGACAGTGTAGTGTTAAAAAAAACATTAATCAACCTGAATTGACCCTTCAAAGGTTAGTAACCAGTTACCTTGAATAATTCGAATGTTTTATTGTATTTTGGCATGTATCGTAACATAATGATCTTATAAAATGAGTACGAACGTCTGTTTAAGTACGATTTGTTTTATTTTCCAATGATTTTATTTATTTCAACAGAAATAATTTGCATGATTTTAGCATATTAGCTTATGCGGTGTTAATTATCGAGATAGGTATCGATGGAATTCTAAACATTGTTTGAATTTTTTTCCGTCAGATTTCCTGTGAATGAAACTGCCAAAAAGAAAAGGATTGGAATTGAAAATATAAACCCACGACATAAGACATGGCTTGTCTGCTCGATGCACTTCGACATGTCATGCTTCAACAGAACTCTTAATGTGACGAGATTGATGACGTGACGGAGCAATTCAGGTAATTATTAGATCTAAACATATAAAATAAAACCGTGACTTACTGACTGACACAACGCACAGCCTGAACCAGATTTGAGATTTGGAAAAAATGTCCCTTGAGTAGGCTAGAGATAAACTTATAGATATTTAATGTTCTTCTTTTTCAGTCTACTCGTGCCTGTCACCTGTGTTGCCTTGTACATCAAGTGTGAGGGTAAGGTAATGTCTGTAATCAAAATGATTATAGATTTGAGGTTTCGCTATCACGGAAAAAGAAGTTGTGAGTGTTGTGACAAAGTATCTTTCAGAAACTATTAGAAATGAATAAAAACTTTGGAGATGCCTAAGGCAAATGTTTTTTATTTTCACTTTTGTGGTTAGTAGGACCTTGTGCGAGGTCCGTCCCGATCACTACCACCATCTTACTCGCTAATCCTGCCGCTAAGTAACAGTGCTTGCACTGTTGTGTCCCGGTGTGGAGAGTAAGACAGCCGGTGTAATTACGGGCACAAGAGGAATTCCATCTTAGCTCTCTAGGTTGGCAACGCATCTGCAAACCCATATACACACATGTCATAACTCCTCTATAATGCGTTCAAAAACCGTAGAAAATATGAAATATCTGCAAAAACCAACATAATTTACAAAAAAAACAGTCTATACGAAACGTCAGCTCGGTATTTTTACTTATCTATGATAAAAACAACAGTCAAATTGGTGACAGTATGGATATGATAATGCCTTCTGCTTCTGAACGTGTCTTAGAGTACTTATAATATGTGTGTAGATAAAAGTAATGTATGCTACTCTAGATAATTAGGCCTTAAAACACTCGTAATATAACAGTTGCGTAAACTAATATAGCGTAGATTTTATCGATATCTGCATACGTTTAACAGTCCCAACCATAGGAAAAGCAGCCATGTTACGTGCCAAATTTAAGTAGGTATGCACGCTAATTCTGTAGGTAACGCCGGTCCACTTGCTATTAGGTCTGTGAATTATAGCTTCAATTCGCCAAAGGTGGACCCTATCGGCACTAATATGTGGCAACTACTTAACTAACTAAACTAAACCATAGACAACCACCAAGGTGGCCTCTATCGGCATACCAGTGCAACTAACACACATGGCAACTCAAGAGGGCTATCGTTAGTCCTAAATCCGCTAGGATCGATAGTCTCGTCTCGAGTGAGGTTTAACTGTCAATTTTCACCACTCATAGGCCGGTAGCTCGTCTCTCATTAGTGGATATGGTAGCGAGAATGACAGTTATACCTCATTCAACACTAGCAATCCTAGCGGATCTTTGACTAGCGACAGCCCTTATTATACCCGAGAACACAACTTTGTTTAGTATTTCACACAACAATGTCAAAGTTTTTGCAAAATAAAACTAGATGGCGCTGTCAGTCCGCAAAACAGGGGGACGACTACGAAAATCGAAAATCGAAGTTCGTATCGTATCGTCCCGCTCGCTCTCGTATTAAATCATATTAGCGTGAGCGGGACGGCACGACACGAAGTTCGAATTTTGCACTTCATAGTTTAGGGCCAGTCTGGAAAATCCTTGGTGCGCGTTGTAGGTAAGGTTTTCCATAGATCCGAAAATCCATAGATATTACCCATCTGAGTGCGACTCAGACTCGCGCACTGAGAGTTCCGTCCGTATCTATCGCCCGTATCGTTTTTCTGTTTTTTTCCATGACTTGGTGCCAAATGACTCTATTGACTCTAGGTCAATGGGTTTACAGACAAGTATTTTTTTGGCTGGGTAATTTCTGAATCTACCTAAGTGTAAGTACTTATTTTTAGGGTACGTGTAGGGGACACGTAAAGTGGGGATGATTTTTTTAAGGTTCCGTAACGAAAATGGCAAAAACGGAACCCGTATAATTTCGTAATGTCCGTCTGTCTGTCTGTCTGTCTGTCTGCCGGAGGCTTAGCTTAGAGACTATTGGTACTAGAAAGCTGTAATTTAGGTCACAGGTAAAATAGTCCATCAAAGTACATACCTACTTAGAATAAAATGTTGAAAAAAAATTTTTTTTGGTTACTTACTTACCTCCCCTACACGTAAAATGGGAATAATTTCTTAATTTTTTTCTTGTCTGTCTACCCCGTAGTGTGTGTACGCCGTGGTAGCCTAGTGGTTTGAACTGTGGCCTCTCAAGCAGAAGGTCGTATGGGTTCGAGCCCAGCTCGCACCTCTTGAGTTTTTCGGAATTATGTGCAGAATAGCATTTGTATATTATCATGAGCAAAGACTACAGTGTAATATAGGGTATGAGCTTTTCGGTGAAGGAAAACATCGCGAGTAAATCTGCACACTCCTGCGAAGCAATTCAACGGTGCGTGTGAAATTTCCAATCCATACTGAGCCTGCATGGGAACTATAGCCCAAACCCTCTCATTGTGAGAGGAGGCCTGTGGCCAGTGAAATAAATTTATTAGCGTTACCTTTGTAATTTTTCCATAGTTTTTGAACCTACTGTTTAGAAGATACGGGGGACACAATTTATGCAACTTTCGGACCGATTATAATTCCGAAAATATTCGCTTTCAAAAAAATTGCTTAGGAACCTAAGCGTGTTTTTTTAAAAGAGCTGTTGAAATATGTGCCAATGGGTCTTGACAGACAGACAGACGGACAACGAAGTGATCCCATAAGGTTTTCGTTTTTTCCATTTGAGGTACGGAACCCTAAAAAACACCTAGGTATTAAGAATATTTATAATGCAAGGACTTTTTCGTAACAGCTAGGGGATCCTACCTATCCTTAGCATGTCCTACACGCTTTGCTCAAGTGGAGGATGGTACTGACATATTTCTCAAGTTTTTGTTTATCTACATCTACACTAATCTACACTAATATTATAAAGAGGAAAGATTTGTACCTATTTTTGTATGTTTGTATGTTTGTAATGAATAGGCTCCAAAAGTACTGGGCCGATTTAAAAAATTCTTTCACCAATAGAATGCTACATTCTTCTAATTTGACATAGGCTACATTTCATTTTGAAAAAAATTAGGGATCCTTGGTAAAATTTGAACAATGTAACCGAAGGTGTAGAAAAATGAGTCTTAAAATGTCTTTCGTCGAATGCGCTGCCGAAACTATTGGCGATAGAACAAAATAATGTACAACAATATTGAAGAACATCATAATGTCTACAAAAAACTCCGCGGTAGCATATGTCCAACTATTGTAGTTATGTCACTACAACAACTTTTTTCATTTTATAATTGTCTACCCCGTGCGAAGCCGGGACGGGCTGCTAGTGAGGGTATAAAGTCCTACTAATAGGTTAGGTAGTACTACTAGGTAGTAGGTATTAGTATGGTAGGTAGGTACCTGATAAAGGGGACATTAAAAACACATTGTTTTTTCAGTGTTTATTTTGTTTTGTTTTTTTAGTTTTGAAATACATAAAAATATAATTTATAATAAAAACAAGATTTGAGTAACAAATATTTCAATTTCCGCGGCAATGACTATGTTATTGCAGTCTTTGAGATCTTTAATTAAGTAAGTATTTATTTTCCAACACTAGAAAACGAACATTTTAGTAATGTGACCATGAATATTACTTAATTATGTTGTCATATTTTGATAACATAGTCATAGCTATGACTCTTCGAATATGTAGATAGGTATTATAAAAATTGTATAATGTACTCATAGGTATATTCTTATAGTAGAAGGTTCGATGCTCGCCCTTTAAAAAGCAGCAGCTGAAAAAATTAATCATAATTAATACAGACATTTCACTGTCTTGGGAGACACTAGAGTTTAATACGGAAATAAATAAATCATCCCTTTCGTTAAATTGGAATCAATTTCCTTTATATCCGCGTTAAAACCTAGCTGGCTAGGCTCTCCACCACTTGCGCCATGGAGTGACTGGATGAGGGCTCTCGCGAGTCCAAGATCCGCTAGATCGCGTCGAGTGAGGTTTATCTCTCATTCCCCACCAATCAAGCTATATATCTATAGCTACTGGCCTATAATCATCCCACGATAACTCTGCATAAGATATTAATTGGCAACCCAGAAAAATCACGCTGTGGTAATACGTTTTTCATGACATTCAGACATTTATTTATTATAAATAATAAATGATATTAGTAATCAAAAGTCGCTGTTTTTTTTTTAATATGGCTCTGTCCATTGGAGGACAATTTTGCCAGTGTTTAGTAGGTTTTGTCGTTGTACGGTAAAAAAATCTATAAAACGAAATTTGAGAGGTATTTTAATGGTGGATGGTGGATGAACGATGACCTGTTTATGTTTAAATCTAATCAAAAGTTCAAAACGTGTTGTTTGACTATAAATCAGTGTTGCCATAAACAAACTTAGATTTCTACTGTTGTCAGTTCGTTGCAGAGTTATCGTGGGACGACTATATGACTGGCGGAAATTGACAGAGAGACCCCCTTGACACTAGCAACCCTGGCGGATCTTTGACTCGCGATAGCCCTCGTCACAGTGTTTGAAAGTTCCGCTTGGAAATTAAAATAGAACGATGACCAAAGTAAAATACCGGGGTATTGGAAGATATTTTATTTTCCCTTCACAAGAATAAATTAGGTACGTATTTGTATTAGTAGAAAAGTCATGCGAAAATGGCAAAGGAGCTTCATGAAACATTGCATTAGGACGAAATTGAGATCTCATTACCGTAATAAAACTTTTCCCTGATAGATCTTTTATCAATAAGTATAGATTAATACGAAACTTTGAAGCAATTTGAAACTGAAAACATCAATCACCTCACGGCAAAATAATATTATTTTATCCCATCTCGACAATATTACGATTAGGCAACAACTCGATTGAAAATGGTGGACTACGGGAAATATTAAAATTATTTGATTGAATTTAACGTTGCTTTGCGGAGGTCCCAGGGAGGTCCACATTCATGAACTAAAAACAATTGTCTTGCGCGACCACACTCCTCTCTCCTGTAGAGTCCGAATAATTGTTTTTAATTCATGCCATGATTTGAAATTATTATCAAGGTATTTATTTATGTACTTGTATTTTTGTAAGTAGGTAGCGTCCAAAAACATATGAGGTTTAAGATCAGATAGTGTCAGAATAATTCTGTAGTATCTATTTATTGTCCATAGTAGAGACAAATAGACACATATAAGTAGAGACAATTATACCAACTGTGTTAGGAAATTATCTAAAACTCATCCTGGGTAAGACAATAAGTTCTAAGGAACTGAACCAATCTGTATTGTTTGAACTCTGTTACTTAACAATTACATATATTTAGGTGGAATAAAAGTGAATTGCCCATTTGCCGTTCTAGCATTTGGTGGTATCTTATAAATATTCATCAAAGTAGAGATTTATTAGTCTAATTTAACTCTGAACGCAACTCCAATGTGTTTCGGTTTACTTAAGTTAGGTGTCGTAGATGTAGACCCAATACACATAAATAGAACTTTGTCATTTATTATTTAGTCACCCTTTTACACGAAAATGGAAGTATGCTTAGAAAATGCCTAATTTGTATGTGATCGTACACACCGTCGGTGAGCGGTCAGATTTAGATTAGACGATTTCTCTACAAAAAAAGTGCGGTAAGTAGAAATTACCAACGTGAAATGTCGAATAGTTACGTGAAGGCTATTTGCGATTTATGAAGAACCAATAAAATTAGTTGAGTAAGTTTTGTACAATAACGATAAATAACTAATGATTTATGGATAAATGAGTAAGAGCAAAACGTGAAGGAAATAGATGAAATGACGATGATCCCTCTGTATGTTTCCAACTAGGGGATATCAAAGGCACTGGCGACTAGATATACGTATATTACATGGAAGTATCTGTTGTCTACGCTGGGTAGGTATCTAATGCAATGAAAATAGGCAATAGCTTGTGAAATAGTAACATAACGTAAAATAATTATTCAATCTCTGTCCTTTAAGGTTTAAAAGAGTGCAGGATTATAAGGGTATAGGAAATAATTCTGTTTTCAAATAGGATAACTAAATTTTATTATCTTCAAACACTACGATCTAGAAGAAAAGGTAAAGGTACTATTATTAAACGATAGTTCTTTGTTTCAGCGCCAGATACCTGATATTATGTACTTATAGACTACGCATGAAGGGCATAGTGCAGCTTAGGTCACCCACGGTGAGTGCGTCGTCGACCATTAAATCTGTTACGATACAAGAGGACCATCTATAATTCAGTAAATTCATTTCGGGCATCACAAATAATCCTAGAAAAATCATTAATTTAATGTCAATTAATATGAGTATTCCAAATGCATTTAGAGGCCAGTTTTTACAGCTCATAAGCAAGCTGTGAATCGTCGGCATGTTTATAGCGGTCCACTAACCTAGCGGCCTGATGGGGTGCTTGTCCCAGAGGAAGGTGCGTTTGACGGGCGACAGGTAGGAGTCGCGGATGTAGGAGGGGCTGCGGTCCCACCGCGCCACGGGCTTCAGCTCGGGCCAGTCGTACCAGAAGGGGTCCCGCGTGATCGCCGAGATTGGCAGAGAAGGGCTCGGGTTGAAAATGTCAGCCCACGGCCTGCGGCGCAGCCCGCTGGCGGACCACAACGGCGCACCTACACGCCACACACGTCAGTATCCGGACAGCAGACACGCTGTACTTCGTCATCGCCCACAACATGTTAACAAGCTTCATACACATTGACGTACATTGCATGCCAACGATAAACGATTAAATTATACAGTATGGCTGAAGTGGTAATGAAACATTTATAAATGTTTTATGTACAGTCACGTCGATGACGTCACTTGACGTCGCATGCGGTGCTATTACACCTATGGTAATTGATGCATGCAGCATGCTTGAAGTTATGTGCTGATCGAAGACTTTTTTGTTTCTTTGCCAAAGAACACATACACTCGAAGGATATCATGTCACAACTGTCACAAGTAACGGTACAGAAGAATTAAAGATGTGAATAAAGATGTCTCAATGTCTCATTCACTACGAATACTCGAGGTAAGAAATACCCTCTATCTAATGAAATGGAAGCGATACTGATATAGCTTGCAAAATCCTCTATCTACTCAACAGAGTTGTTCTTCGCTTGTTTCTTAAATGTTCCAGCTGGGGTATTGAGCTAGGGGAGCTGACGAGGTACAGTCGGGTGCCTGCTGCCCTTACCGTCGGCGTCGTAAGCGACTTCGCAGTCCCGCGGGGGGCTGATCCTGGGCTTGACGGGTGTGGGCGACATCCCTCGGAGCGAACGATCGAAACCCGCCCATTTTTCGGCTTCAGCGAAAAAGGGATCCGTTTTGATCGCATCCGATATCCGCTCCGGCAACGCTCCTTCATACCAAGTCTTACAATCAGTACCAATCAGAATATCACTGGCTCAGAAACAAGAATATTTGCGAGATTTGCTCTAGGTAAATGTTTCTTCCAAATTGATTAGACTGGGAAACAGCGCTTCTTTGAATTCGAAACGAACTGCCAAAAGCTTATGCCAAATGGTTCAAATTATTTACTACTTTATAGATCATTCGAATATTTCAGAGTGTAGTTGTTCTTATAATTTAGAGGATATGAATTGCTTTGCATATTTACAAATGCGGCTTCATGCATGTGCTTATAGGTATTGCTAAATGAAGTCGATTTTTGTGCCGTTTCACTGAGCAGGTAACCGATTTGACGTTGCAGCTAACTTATGTGTAAATCAGAAGGTACTAAACTACTAAATCAAAAACACTAATTGGTCTTCATGTTTTAATACAAATTCGTATCGTGTTAGTTAAAGTAATAATTGTTTGAACTAGATATAGAATAAATTTATGATGTGTATATGTATATAAACAATGACTAGTTTCTGATATCAAGAAATTCATTATTATATCGCTTTGTTACTTTACAACCTATATAGATAACATGAACTAATATACAATGGTAAATACAAAATAATTTAGAATTTGGTATTTAACCCTAGGAGTTACATTTCAGATGAAACAATATATTTATACAGATGTTTTGATGGTAAGAAAAAATATATAGATCAGTAGATTACTTCAGGTACTAATCATAGAATTGTTGTCAACATAACTCTAATAAGTTAAGACGGACGTCTACAATTCAACTCAAATCAGGTTCAATGATGATCGAAGCTGATAGGTGAACGGAGTCGCCACTAGCTTTAACGATACACTGATCCCACATGATACACTACGGGCGACAATTCCAACATAGAATTTAAGTACCTCTTAAAAGATATAGTTAATAAAAGTTGGACGCATTCGAATCACAGTTTATAATGTGGATCAGATGCTGAACCACAGCCAGCCTGTTTGTAATTACTAAAATAATCAGTCTTCCCGAGACACCAAGGAAGGACTTGACGGATTGTTTTTGTAAGGAACAAACTGACCAACTGTAGTGGCACTTTAACACTAATGATTGCTGCACACGTCACCCGCGAGGCTGAAGCTCTCCGTTGGACGTAAGAGTCATGAAAGAAGTTTCTGAATGGTTATTAATACAATTTAATAGCCTTCAGGTGGAGCGTCGTCCTCGAGGATGACGCGTAGAGCTCGTGACTTATCCTAAGGGCGTATCGTGCAGGTTTTAATAGTATTTACCTGTTCCCCAGTGAGGCTTGTTGTCGGGCTCATATTCGATTCCTTTCAGGCTGTCGAGGGGCTTCAGCAGGGGCTTGGTGTAGTCGGTGGGCGCGCTCAGGTCGGTGATGGGGTAGGCCCGGTCCTTGAGGTAGAGGCCGTAGCGAGAGGGGTACAGGCGGTCGATGGCGGCCAGGCGGTCGAGGTGGTCCTGCCACGCCTTGTGCGCGTCGAACGGGTCGACGCCGCGGCGCGCGCGCCTCGGGACGTGGTACACTGCGCAACCAATAACTCATTTACGAAGGCCATATACAAGCAACACGGGAATATGAAGAAGGTTGCCTCAAACACACGCGGATGAGTCCTTTGAATAGGACTTTACAGATAGATAGGTACTGTGAGTTTTATTCTACATATGAGTTTGGTAAGAAGATACTCGTTTATTTTAGTGGTAGAATTTGAAACCTCATTTTCTAACCATTTTCATATGGGATTTTAAGATAATGTCATACGGTAACAAGTAGTAACAACTAAATATTAGAGGGGCGTCCGTTAGTAAGGTTTTATCAGCATAAGCGTTAGAATAAATGATAATGAATATCTGTACATAAATAATTAAATATATACAGTTTCGTAGAACTCACCTCTTGATCAGGTCCGTAGCAAGACAGTGTGCAAGTAATGGGGATATTAATTTATATATTTACACAAATAGAGGGTATATACAGCGATAGACAAAATGCGTCGCCTGACAAACGCTGGAAGATCGGTAGAATACAATAAACAGTGAAGTCGATATAACATACATGGACCATGTGTGGAGTGATGTTATGTATAAGAGGTGGTTTCTAATATATGACACATGCGATTATTAGCTATGATAGCTTAAATATATGTAAGTTGCAACCCGCAAGCAAACATCTAATGCCAACATAAGTATTATCACGGGGGTGCTGCAGAAGCGATGGCATCGTAAAATGATTGTGACAGAATAACGATATGTACTTAACAGACAATTTATTCATCAATGATATCGGACAAGTACAGAGCATTTCATTGAACTAAGTTCATAATTACGGACACAGAGATGTAAAACGTTCCGGACAAATAAACAATGTTGTAAACATGTCGCATCGATTGAAAAATTATATTGTAGTGTTTGTATTGACTCCATGTAGTGTTAATCGAACTTTCGAATCATCGTTATCAATACTTTCGAATCATCGTTAAAATCAGCGTTATCTTCAAGCCTCCGACAGGGGTGCACATCAATATATGAATTTCCAACTATTTATTTATAAAACATTATTACAAAGTAAAATGTGATAACAGCAGGGTAATCCGCAATGTTAAAGAGGACTTCCTCATATTATAATGATCTTACGTAGTGACAGCCACTTGGTTAAAACGATGTAAAAAATTACTTAATGTTGACTTTATTTCAGATAACAAGTTGATTCCGACTCAAGATGAAGTCACAGAATGACAACAACTAGAGTCGCGCAGCGACCGTGAAAGATGTTCCAAATTATAATATATCTGGCCGTGGATGTTTTATGCTGAAACAATTAAAGTTAAATGCCAATGTGAACTAACTTTACACTGTTATGGGTAGTGTGCCTGCGTCCGCTTGTTAATGTCACAGTTAAAGCACGCTTTCCATATGCTGACGCTAAAGCTCTAGGCTTTGTACATGTTAAAATGTGTGCACTTTTATCTACAAGTATAAATTTCAATCAATGTGAGTGTGGAGTTAGATTTGTGTTGATTGCCAAATACCTACCGAGTTTGTTATTGTTGTTAAGATGCACTAGCCAATCAATTACAGATTTCCTGTGTCGTAAATGCGTCATCTTTCAACAGTTCAGAACAATGTTCTATTTTCGTGTTGGATATGTTTACAGTACGGACTGACCTTTTGTACAGAGCAACAAGTCATTTGTGTTGCAATCGTAATGACTGAGTGGCGTGAGGAAAAATTTAGTGTCCTCAAAATTTCAAGCGTTTTCTTTTCTTCAATAAAGTCAACGTATTTCAGCTACCATTTGGACTGATGCCTCTTTATTTCGAAACCAATATCCGAAATCATTGCACCGTTTCACAGAGTCGACTTGCCTACTCCTAAATATTTAGAATTCTGATAAATAGATTGGCTACCATCGTGTTAAGTTAATGTTAGCGTATTGCGTGTACGTGTTACAGATAGATTCAAAAGTTACCACCAGCCGAGGAGGCTTAGTCGGAAGCTTTCGGACCTCCCATTCTGTGTGCAAATATACCTTGACATTGTACTAACCTGGCCTGTATCGGTCGAGGGAGCGAGGGTAGTTGTGGGCGTAGATGGGGCGTGGGGAGTACCCGTACACGTCACGGTGGACCGGCAGGTAGCGGTAGCCGGGCACGGTGATGCGCTCGGCGGCAGCCACGGGGTCGTCGTAGATGGACTTGGTGTAGGGGTAGCTCAGCTCCGGGAATACGCTGCGGCGAGTGGGCTTGTACCTCTCCTCGGCTCTGATGTCTTCCGATCCTGGAGGCGAAGCGAGTTAGTGGTATGTTTTTTCTGTGTTGATGAGAGGGATCGTTTGGATATGCGATGCGATTGTGGTTTAGGGAAATTGTCTAGGTTGTGTTTTTATTTTTTTTGTGGCTGTTCAATTAACAATTAGCTCGTAGAATATGAACTCTGCCAAGGTTGGAATCATCTAGATTTTTTTAGAAACTTTGGAGCGGACATCGTGGAATGGGTTCTGCTACTACTATTAAAGTTTCATGATAAAATATTGCCATAATGAAATGCTGTGGTGTTTAGATTATATGGAGAGAGATTATTTTCTTCATGTAAGTTGGTCTAAACTAAGTAGAAGAGTTTAAAGGGAAATAAGAATAAGATCGTTGCATTTCTTACCTTTAAGAGATCGGACGAAGGATTGCCAAAATCTGGCTTTCTTCGATGCCGTCTCATTTCTGCCAATCATTTCTAAATGACTTTTAAACATTTTGATGGTTTATGTCGAGCTCGTATTCTGTAACGAAATAGAAAACGTTTTCATGTAGCGCGTTAAGTTCCGTCAAAGGGGATTACACCCATCTGTTTATGTTTGGTTAGTATTGTGTTAGACTTCCAGTCATTAACCTTGTGCGGCGCGTTATATACGTCGAAGAGCTATGTTCAGGTGACATAATTGAGTACAATAGCGTGCTCGTTCCTCGTAAATAGAGCAGTGACGTGTGGAGAGGTGTCGTGGGGCCGAAAATAGCCGCTCGGAGCCGCGGCGGCGTGCTCTTGGGCCGCGGCCAACTCGCCTCGTCGGGAGAAACTTGAAAACGCCCGTTTTTACGAATGTCTGCTCGTCGCTCAGCTATTTTCGAGTTTGTCGCGACCTTGTTGCGAGTTTCACCGCGGACAAGTCAGCGGCCTGCCGCAATTTCTATTACGCAAGCTCTGTTTTTGGAGCGATGACAAATGAATGGGGTTTGCTAATCGGTTCTCGTCTTATTTCGGGCTTTAGAGTAGCTACCTTGAAATTATTTTCATATTCTCAGGTTTCAGTTCAGTAGTAAATATTGAATCCGAAGCTACGAGCATATACGTATCTTTTTGAAGTTATACCTAGATATCTAACTGACTAAAGCGCACACGAACTTTAACTGAAATCCTAGAGTTTGTTTCACTTAGCAAATAGAGCATGCATAACTTCAGTAACACGTAGGTTACTTGATGTTTAGTTACGCGTCTGTAAACATAATGAATCCTCATTTGTTTATACTTCGCGTCACGCCCAAGCACCAATCGTATCCATTAAGCCATAAAGTTGTTTAACATTACGAAAATATCCACACGCTATCGCTAAATGGGCAATGATTCTCACCCACTAGATGCCATGGGTTCTGCATCGTTCCATGGCGACTGGTATACGTCATTGGTTCGGATATAGAACAGCTACCATTCATCAGTGTTTCAAGTCAAGACGGGTCGATAGATACGAGCGAGCCTGGAATGCATCCACTGACGGTCTTGAAGTTGCAGGTAGCTAGGTATTTATGTAGAGAAAACAAACTAAAGAACAGTTTACTCGATGTAAAAGATAATTGACTAAAAAGTGCACGGTTTTTCTGTTTTCTTTTTTTAATGCACGTTCGTCTTATCTTTTTCTTAAAAATCTATGATTTTTTTTGTTGGTCGTAGCAGTCTACGAAAGTGCTACGCTAAGCTTCGTTTGGTAGGCTCTACGCTACGCAGCAATCTGGATACTTTTAATAGTTTTGAAATACATATTTTGTTTTGTTTGTAGCTATGAACTAAAAAACAATTACTTTGCTCACCATATTTGCATTTTGCCGCGGGTGAGCAAAGTAATTGTTTTTTAGTTCATAAATATGGACCTCCGCAAAGTAACGCCTGATTCATTAAATTGTTTGTAGCTAGTTTCGTAATTGTAAAAAAAATACTAAACATAATATTCTGTTCACCAGCAGGTACATTTTTTATTTAATAAATTTACTAAATAGTTTTTTTATATGAAAAGTGACAGCCGTTAATTTAAAAATAAAGTAAGACTGAGTTAAGACCGGAAACAACAATAATAGATAACGGTTACCTATTTCCTCTTCCTTTTATAAGCGACTGTAAAAAGTAATCTTATTCGTCATCAAATCAAATCTTCATCCAAGTATATACCTACATACGAAGGCCAATGTCAATTATGTTTTTGGGCTTTTGTAGCCCCGCTACGGGCAGACCTGCCCAATAGGAAGGAAGTAGATCAAAGATAAAACCCAGTCGCATTTTCTTTAATCTAATATACAAGAAGAAAAGCTGGTTGTGAAACGATTACGAAAATACACAAGGCGCGTCGATTTGGCGGGATCGCAAATTTGGCGCGCGCCGAGAGCCGACGAAAATAGCGCTCGGATCGGATTCTCCGCATACTGCGGACAGGTGCATCGATATCTGATATCGAGCCGAGATATCGAGTCCTCGTATTGAGCCACTTGAGAGCCCCATATTACTTAGAAACAGTCACATTTTTGACGCATAATCGAATTGGGCACGAATTTTGGAAATGTTGTTCATTGATGACAATGATAATTTACATAATAAATTGGTTGAGAAGATAATTAAGTAGGTCATTTTTGATAAATTACGTATGCACTTTATGTCTGTTAAAAAAATAACACTTTAAACCAGGTAAATGTTCCAAAACAAGTTTTCATGAGACGGCGTACCACACGGTTACGTAGTTGCTTCACTGTTTGCTAGATTAAAACAATCGAATTCCAGAATCTTTAAAATCCAGGACCACTAGCGCTCGGCACTGTTAATAACATTCGAGACTTACCGCTGCTGTACCAAACTGTCGTACTGAACTCTGATGCCCTAGCACCGCGCACACTTTGGGGTTAGCATGGCTTAGGTAATTCACTTATTTCTTACCGATATTAAAATGGTCGTTAATAAAAGGTTGTGTGTTCGTTGACGAGCCGACGTCGAGTGTCGGACCGGGGCAGGCGCGCACTGGCCGGCGGCGGAGCGCCCGCGGGCTCCCGCCCGCCCCGCTGTGACGCCCGCCCGCCCAACTGCCCAAGGCTGTACCTTGTCAACAAGCGATTGGACTACGCTTGACCACTGCAGAAATCAGGGGTTTCTTTATCTTTTTCCGTAAACATTGAACAAATGAACGGAAAAGTGCAAGGTCAACCAAAATTAAGAAAACTTTGAAGGTTTGTCTAGTTTAATTTATATCCTACATTTTCATCTTACACGGCGACAATACCATTTTCACTCCGCTTCTGTTAGCATGTAGAGAACAATGTCAAATAGAGACTCTCAATCTTCCATTCCAGGACAGAAAACAATAGGAAAGAAAATATTCTCTCGATGGTTTGTATAATTTGTAAATTTAAGAATATCGTCCCAATGAAAGCAATCTCGAAAAGCACAAAAGCAAATTTTAGTTTGACCTAAAAAAAATAGGGGCACCGAAGTATCTTCTTAGCTACACTTTCTCGTAGCAATGGATGGATGCACTTTTTGAGCATACAATTATTTACTGAATGAAAGAGTTCAATTGTATGTTGCACATTACACATACGAAACAAAAGTTTATCGCTATCCCTAAAACCCCAGCCTTACATCGAAAACAAGAGTAAAACTGACCGCTATGCATTTAGCATCTGCACATTAATAGGAATATTATGCATATATCCTTCGAGATCTACAGTAGACCATAAACTATCTTTGAAGTTTTGAAAAATAATAAAAAGTTTGAAATCTGTCTGCCGTGTTGTCTTCCTGGCCTTGTGAGGGGAATGCGGAAACAGCTTTGTCCTAGAAAACAACAAATAGAATTAGATCTAGACGCACGCACTGTCACCCTTGACATAATTTCTTCTGTACTGACTCCATGTTCATTGCAATGCATAAGCGGTAGGTAGGTACTATTGTCACTTAGATCAGACAGGCTTAAATTCTTTATACCTACTTATACAATCGTCTAACGGCCATTATTACTTAGGATGCAAAAAGCAATCGAAATTGTGTCTGAATAGCAGTTGTTGTCACCATTGGTTTTCCCCCGCCGTAGACTTAATTCACCGGGGTTAATTCATTAATTATGAGTACTCAACATTTCTTTATCATACTTTTCTAAGTGGCCAGGTACCCATGTGAAAAGATCGCGTATCAAATCACTGAAAGTTGATAATTCATTTACCAAGCCAGGGTATTCAAATCTACAAAGGAGTGTAGGTACTTAATTCGCCTCAAATCACCTTTAGAGCAGTTAAATCGACTAAATACCTAGTACCTCACCTCACCTAGGTGAATTAAGTTTACGGCGGGCGTTTTCCCCACATCGCTCCCACGAGCTAACGGTCCCGGATTCTACGCCTGTCAAGTAATCAGTTTACCTTAACTCTACATCACAACATCTACAAAAATAAACTTTGAAGTTCAGCCAGCAAAGTTCCTTTTCCCAGTTAACGCTCAAGCATCCATACGTAACAGAGTTATATCCAGATTTTGCACTCGCACTTTTACTCTATTTATTTAAGAACAAACAAGACGTTAGGTTAGAACGTAAACATGGCATCACAAACGTTAATTTACGAGTTTATTTGCCGTCATAAGGTTATTTTTATTAATATTAATGATTGTTTATTTTTTTACTCGGTAGAAAAGCTTTTTAAATATTAATGGGTATTGGTTTGCCTATAAAAAAATTTAATGACGCAGGACGCAGATCACAAAATTGAAAATAGTCTGCTAAAAACTTGAGCTAAGTAAGTATATCTATAGTAACTATAGCATAACTCAATAAAATTACTGAACATCGTGAGGAAACCTGCACATTCCTGCGAAGCAATTCAATGATGTGTGTGAAGTTCCCAATCCGCACTGGGCAGTGGGAACTGTTGCCCAAGCCCTCTCATTCTGAGAGAAGGCCTGTGCCCAGCAGTGGGACTTATCTAAATAAAGATGGTGATGCTGATGGAAATTGCTGAAAATCAGGCAAAAAATCGTTGCTTATGACAAAACCTAAAATAGACATTACTAGTCGGCAATGTTCTTAGTCGACATTGTAGGCATCTACGACTTACGTTTAATTTTATGCTTCATTCTCTTCGCACTTCTAATTATACTTCCAGCCGTCATGACATAATGTTAGTCACTTCATGCTTACGATACAGTAAAGATTTATGTCTAAAACAAATGGAGTTTCTTCTGAGCGTAATTATGATTTCAATATTAGGTTTTGTCATGTATATTAGAGGGTGAAAACAAGCAAGCGGGTCATCTGATGGAAAGCGATCAACTTTGTATCAAAGGTGTATCTCCGCCCCTTTTAGGAATATAGACAGGCTCGTTTTTTATAAATATCTAAAGTTGTATACCTAGCTCTGGGAATGTTGTCGTAACAATAGAGCTTCGTCGTTCGAGAGAAAAAGTTCCTGCCTACCCTCTAGGTGGTGAAGATAAATAAATAAATGTCATGGGACAATTGACACCAATTGACCTAGTCCCAAACTAGGCAAAGCCTGTACTATGAAGACATGGAACATGGATGGAAGGACAGACGGCTCCGCAAAGTGCGGAAGTGGAACTTAATCGCAGGCAACAACTCAAACAGTTCGTCAGAACTCTCCTCATGATAGTTATACTTATACGGTAGGTATAAAATGCAGACATTCCACATTTCTCCGCATATTATATCCAGTATTTCCTCCAATGACGATAATGATTACAATAATTTCAGATCATTGCTAGCTACCTATTTTTTTTTGGTTTTTGCTTTTTGCTCGTATTCTCCTATTTTTCTGGCATATGACATTAGTAACATTTTACTACGAACATAATCATCCCCTTCGCACTCTCTTACTTGTTACAAAAACTTAGAAAAGTTGAGAAACCCTCGACGTTTTTATTTCCAAAGTACAGTATCTTAAAAACGATCTCAGAATCGTTACTCCGTTTAGGAGCTACGATGCCACAGACAGAGACAGATACACTCGTCAAACTCCATTTTGAGTTGTATATTAAAAAGGGATAGATATATTTAATTTTATGTCCAACGACCAAAACTAATACTGTTCCTAAAGATATGTAAAGGACTCCCACGCATGATACTTGGTGAACTGCTGGCCCAAAATAGTCCCGTTTCACCTGAAAGCGGATCCAAGTTCACGGATGATTCACCTGCATACCGTTCCGTGACTCACGAACGTCTATGGTGTGGGATCGGCTTCAGGGGCACTTTCGATTCAATGAAACATGACTTTTTTCGTGGGTGGAAGACAGGGATCCCTGGAGAATAATGCTAAGCGTTTGTAGTTTATTTATAAAGTAAGGTAAAATCAGTTTATACAATACACTAATCAGTCATAGAGCTATTGTGGCTGCTACGCTGCCTTTGTTATAAAGTGAACTATAGAGCTATGACCCGCGACGTCGTCTGCGTAGAATTCGTTTATCATTATCCCGCGGGAACCATGAAATTTTTCGGAAAAAAAGTAGCATGTGATATTCTAAGGTGCAAGCTACAATACTGTGAAGTTTCATCAAAATGCCGTTCAGTAATTTTTGCGTGAAAGATCCAAACATCCGTCCTCACAAACTTTCGCGTATACAAAAGTAAAGAACAGTTCTTACTTATTTAAGTACTTAGGTGACTGTTATAGCTACATATTAGGTACCCGTAGAGTTTTTTGAAATGTAGAATTACCTATTTTGCAATAGTCAACACTTGTTTTTTTTTATTTAAGAAACACATCGTTCGGCGTTTAGATGTAAAATGGTTAGACTAAATATAATTTTATTTCTCGAATGAGGACATTAAAATTAATCAACCTTGAACTATATATTGATCTCATTTCATTTCGTTGGCCTCATTTTGGAGCTTTTTGACGACTTAGCATTTATTCTGACATTTTTACAGTTATTAAAAAAATGTTTTCGATTAAAATCCTGCTTTCATATACTTATAATAAATTGATCGTAGACATCGTAGTACGTCAAAGGCTGTGATATAGCACCGGATGTTATCGTTATATTAATTTATGATGAGAATATACGTCGTTTCAGCTAATTTGATGTTTTCTTTATTTTTCTTAGACGCCGGCAAGGTCAAAACCATCGATCAGAATAACCTCCATGTCGACTTCTGTTACTATTTCTTTTTGAAGGGCATTCAGATTATCTTTCACGATTTTATTTCACAAAAGTGCTTAGCGAAGTGGATTGATATGTCGTTTTTAAGCCATACCTAATAACTGTACACAATACAGGTTGTATGTACAGTATTTAACGATACAAGCAAAGTTCTTAGTACAGACCTACTTACTTACTCAAAATTTTGTTTATTGTCCTTTATATTTTCAGGATTCCGTAGCCAAAATGGCATTAATGGAACATTTATAGTTTCGTCATGTCCATCTATCTGTCTGTCTGTTCAGTAATAAAAGTGTTTAGCGAAAATAATGCGCTCTTTGGGATTCCGTCTACGCGACGGACTTTAATTTATTGAGTTAATCCGCATAGTGCACAGTTTATTGTATATACGAAGTAAATTAGAAGAAGCCAACATCGCATATAGGTAGTAAATTGCTAAACAATTTCCCGCTGGTTTATTGCCTATTGAGTAGATTTGGTGTAAACAGAAAGCACAAGTTTACACTTCTTTATTACATGGTATTACATATTTAGGCACAAAGCCTTTGGGGCACTCGAGAAACGGCACATGTGTATTTTTACACCGAAATATCACGTTTTATCGAATTTTGGCTCGCGATCAAATAAATAAAAATAGCATTTAGAATCTCAAGAACAGACATTGATATTTAGCAAATTCCAGAGTAACAAACGTAATTTCCGCTGGGAGAGCAAAATTGTTTTTTTTTTGTACCTGCCAAATTATGGCCTGAATTTTGTCTCAAACACAGTAAGTACATTCCTATTCTCGTTACCTATGCATGGAAACAGATACACTAATTGTAAGACAGTGCCTTTTTCAGATCGCGACCCCCTTCGTACTGAAAAAAAAAATTTGGCGATTTGGAGGTCACTGCGACCCCGTGAAGTGAAGAGACTCACAAGTTGAAAAGTTCAGCACTAATAAAATGGTATTTTAGAAGCTTTAGCTCCAAAGAAGGAAACTCGGTCTATATCCTGTTCGAGCATTGGAATCTAAATGTAAACATGACCAGACACTGGAAGTGAGAAAGATCGAATGACGTCATTTTGGCGCCTTCAACATCAACATCAACGGGGCACGGCACGTGTTGTGTTGCCATTCGCTTTAGTTACACGTAGTATGCCTTCTATGACGTTGAGGCGAAGCTAGAGGTAGCCAAAACAAAAGATATATTATTAGAAATAAGACATCATCTTGAAAATTAATGATACTTTTTATAAATGTACCGTTACGATTAATGTTTAGGGCCGAACCGTCGAATGTTTATTTATTATTTTTACATCGATGCATTTGTTAATCTTTATAGAGTCATTCATTAGGAGTTTTTGGCTAGGCCTACCCTCTGCACCTGGCACGCAGACCGTTGTTATGAAGCATTGTAGTAATGACTGGTAACGTTGCTAAGAGTAATTAATAGTTTGTTGCGTTGAATATATTAATTAGGCTTGATTCTGATAGAGCGGTGCACCTTGCGATGCTAATTACAGTGCTCGCAGTGCTATTTAAAACTAAGAAGCTTAAACTGTCCTTTAATCCTTGCAATTAGGATTAAGAGCACTTGGCTCACTTGCTAATGAGAACAATCTTTAATCTCTTGATGTGTTTGTGGCTATAATTTCACTAATTTTATTTATATTTATGTTTTCAGGTTTATCTATATCAGATGCCAGAGTTTCCTCATCCCTCCTTAAAGTTAAAACAAGCGTTTAATACCTACATTCTATCGCTTTAACTCTTTTGTTTATTGCCTTTGGTGGCAGATAATTGCTGTTGTTAAAGCGACAAAGTACTGCAGTGTCCAGATAATTTATGATGCAGCTCCTACATAATATGTGGATATAAATATTATTTGTGTTCTGGTATGAATAGTTAAAATGCAAACGAGCCCACAGTTACAACTAAAAAACCTCTTTCGAAACATCCATTTCAGCTAATTGTACTATATTAGAGCATTGTGGTTGTTACTTTATGAACCTGCCAAATAAAACAGGTTAAAATAAAAATCGTCTACCAGTATTTGATTACATACTCAGTTAAAAATTGTATTAAAATATTTTATTCGATATGAAGTTAAATATCCACAACGCATTCTTCGTCACATAAATGCAGACTTAGGTGTATTTGTATTGAAAATAAGTGAAGCTAATTATAAGGGTGTAAGCAATTACATATCTTCTTGTAACTGGTAGACTTGTTATTGAAACAAGCAGATGATTTCTGAAGTGGTAGTTAGGTAGATTATACAGCCAGTAGTGCCAACAGACAGCGTGCATAACAGATTTTATTAGCGGTAAATACATGTAAAACAGACTGGGCCTTTGCTCGTAAATCTCGGATGCAATGCGGACGCCGAGACGCTGTGGATTCAGGGAACAGTTTCAGGAACTTCAATATTAGCTGCTATATACTTGTTAGCCACATTCTTTAAAAAGTGAAGTACTGACTGGCTGCCGCACTAACATTAAGAATTCAGTCTGCTCGTATGCACAACCGTGGAAGGTGCTGAGTTTACCGATTTTCTATATCAAGGTGCCGTTCTTCCTTCTACGTGTTAACTTACATAAGAATCATATTTTTTCTTTTTAAATGATTCGTGGTTAATTAGACATAACGAAAGATGTTTGCCCGTGGTCATGATTCATGATGCATGTAACTGCATCGAAATATCGGGAGCTCATCAAACCTATAATGTAATCGCGGTCAATATCCCGTTTTCATTATGTCCAATATTTTTTCTTGACCTTAAACAGGATAAAATAATAAGCCGAATATTTTGTTGATTCTACTTTTTGCTGGTTGTACTTAATACATAACTTTATTGTCATGCAACTTACGTGATGTCTCCAAATTCCAAGTCGGTTCCATTAACCTTTAATGAGTTCCCTCCTGCGGAGACGATTCTGACCAGGCCATCAGAATTTCACTGCCAGATTACTGTATTGTCACCGAACCAAATTTCAGCTGCATCGGATACAAAGTCTATGTGGGCAGTGGTGATCACTTATCATCAGGTGACCCACTTGCCTTCCCCGTTGTATAAAAACCAACAAAACATAAACAAAACAAACATGGTAATACTTAAACGAAAAAAGAAATGGAAATTAGCTCAAGGAAAATTTATTAAATTTGTAGCGAAATTAGAAACACAAAACTTCTTCATGATCATTTCGGCGCACCGTAATCTCCACAAATAGTCCCACTTCGCATATTCCAAAATATTGTTTACAAACAATAAAAAGCTGTCGTCATGGCGACCGCATCAATGAGACGCTGCGGTATGGCTTGTTTGTTTTAGGCTGGGTTTGGCACTGGCGTTGCGGCTGGTCCCGTTTTAGGACTTAGAGGAGAAAGACAGGAGCAGCCTTTAGCTCATCTTTGCAATACATTTTTTAACCGGCTGAAGCATCCTTCTTTGAAAAGAAGGATGAAGTTCTTTACTCGACTGTATGTTTTTTTTATGTATGTTACTCGATTACTCTGCCAGTTGTGAATGGATTTTAGAACACGCTAATATCGTAGCTCTGCTGTGGTCTGTGGTACGGATGCAAATTAAAAAAAAAAAAAGTCAGCTGGCGAGTTTCTGATTATGCAAAACGTAGTGATTATATTCTCTTTGATTGATGCAAAAATTGCACTTAATTAGTTATCGGATTGGTTTCGGTTTAGTAAAAGAAATTCTAAATGAGCGATGAAAATGAGATAGGTACTGTGTACTACCGAAGAAATTAAAATAATGGCGCAAACAGTGATGGAAAATGTGCTGCGGGAAAAGTCCAAAAACTTTATAATAAAAACAGATAAGTAAACAACTTCGTGAAATGGTGAATTGAAAAAAGTGTTACATCTTTTTCATGATTTATCGTTACTTTTCTCATTGTCAATGAATTAAAGATGTGTTGGTCTGTAAAGTTTTATTTGAATGAGTTATATTCAATGAGAAAACTTTACACTGAACTTAAGGAAAACTTACCTGATGTACTTAAGTAAACAAAGAAACGACATTTACCGCTATTTACTCACATTGTCAATTCCTATATAGATCTTTTTGCAATAATCTAAACAAATTAAATTAAGTAAATAAGGTTTAGTCATCGCCATTATCATCATCTTTTTATTTACAATCTTTTTATAACCTCTAAAACTATTCCGTCTTACTGACTACTCTGCTTTACCGACCGGGCAGGTAGTCTGCTGACTGCTTTAACGACAAACTTAAAATTGGAAAATGAAGAAATGTTTTAACTATTTCTTTACAAATATTTCTTATTTCTACAATGAAGTCGTAGAAAAAGTAATGTATGCAACGGTACATAACTGGTCATGTTACAGTTGTATAAAATACTATTTTTTGGCAGAGCGTTAACATCTTCTTTTGTTGAAATGCTCTGTTTTAGATATTTGAGAATAGCCGGTGACGGAATATGTTATGGCGTAGAATACGCCCATGGCAATATGCTTGATCACGTCAAATGATGGATGCCATTTTATTAGCGTGGACGTTGTTATTTTGAGCTTTTTGTTTGTGCCAGGAAGGGTTGTCGATGAATAGAAAAACAGCTCATTCATGTCCGATAATTTGAGCTCAAAGGGCGCAATCGCTAGAAAACCTATTACCTAAGTATTGTTATGGTGTGTTTATTTTTAACCGACTTCAAAAAAGAAGGAGGTTCTACGTTCCACTGTAGGTATGTATGTTTTTTTTTTCTTAGGCAAAAATTCCAGGGCCCGTGTACATGTCTTGCCGTTGACGCAAAAATGACGTACCTACCTAATTTCACGTATGGGGAGTTGTTTTATAACATTACAGATGAGTTAATTAATCTATCGACGCGTAGAAAAATAAATCCGTAGTATGTGAAACTTAAATAAAACAGTTTGCTTTGTATTTTGTTTCGATTCATTATTATTTTAATAAATAGTATTGTTACCACATTTCAACGAATAAGTGCCTACCAAAAAGCATTGGTCTCTAATCTAAAGCATGCTAGCTTTTTTGCTCTAAATCCCATACAGAGAAAATCTGGTTCACCTTCATTTTCATAGGTACTTAATGAAATATTTACAAAAATACCTTTGTTGTGTAATAACATTTTTATTTGTTGTGTCTCACATTTGACTTATTATTCCAACTTCCCTGTTACGAAAAAAAAATCGAATTGCGTTTTTTCTGATTTTTACAATCATCATTTTTTTATTTATCAATCAATTTTCAATTATAATCATACTCTATGTAGCGTGACGTCTTTTTGCGTCAGCGGCATGATATACAGGCTCTGAAGATTACCTTGGCCTCCTCGAAACTACAGACATTATAAGATAAGGTATTCCAAGTTTTCTTCCATCTGAATTCATTTGTATCTTAATTCTTGCAAATTCCGGCTCTCAGTATTTTTAATTTTTCTGTCATTTTATTTACACTCTGCGCTTGCAAATTCAAAAATACTCCTAAATAGCCCAGTCGCAAACATCAAAACAGCACTGCATCATCTCCGCATGAAAAATTTATTATCAGAAGAGGTCACATTAGAAAGCGTAAACATAACGACGCCTTTGATTTACTCGTACATTATACAATTTAATAAAAACCGTCCATTTATCCGGCGTGACGCGTGGCGATGGCGTGGGAAGCGCTCTCGCTGCCAATATCATTGATCTCTCAGTTCCGTGAAGCCAGCGGGAAATAGATGAGGCGGGGAAAGGCAGCACGGCTGGCGAAGGTCTGCGCTGGCTGGTCGTAGTAAGCTGTAACACAATATCGCGCGACCTTGCCGCGAATAGCGCCCGCCCACGCCGCGCGGCTCAATGTTAGTTAGTTTTCTTTATCTTCATGAGATATTAAAACCTGTAGGTACGGAGCTTTGTAAACACTAGAAATAAAGGTTAGGGTTACGCAGAGCCTGTTATATTACTTAAACACAATACCTAGGAGAAGGCTAAGCCAGGTCTGCAATGAACCGGAATTTACATCTGCATTGAATTTATAATCGGTCAAACTATGAATGCTATGGATTTAGTTGAATTTCGCGAAGGGTTATTTGTGATTGTAGACTTAAATTTCGCTTCAGTCATTGTTTTAACTGCGAAGTAGCATTTTGCTTGCGGCCCAATTTATGTACTATCGAACAAATTGATTCCTGGCCCACAATAGAACGGCTTCAGACCTTAGAGCAGGAAATAAATGGAGATGTTAACGCGCCATTTCCCCTCTGCCAAATCTCTAACATAAAGTCTGACCAAAATGATCAGGGTCTGTTGATTGTGTGCGTGTTTTCGGCATTTGTGTGACAGTTTAGTTTTAGTGTGTGTTTGCAGGAACGTAACAAATTTTGACAGGAGCGTAGACGTGTGCTGTACGTGTGTGTTCTTCGTCCCCCTCAAAAAGTGACAAAAAATTGTAGGGCCTCCCGTCTGTCTGCTTTATGCTTCACACTACCTAAACAGCATAACTTTTTTTCTTCACAAACAATGCGATGTCAATTATATTTTTAATAAACCCACTGAAACATGAATACACAGAAAAAAACCAGAAAAATGCTAACCCCGGGATTCAAACCCGGATCCTCGACACTCCGGGTCGTGTGCCATTCCTCTACACCACGATAATCAATCAATATGTCATTTAAATATGGCGTGTTTCTGGTTTTTTCTGTGTGTTCATAATTTAGTGAGTTTATTAAAAATATAAGTGATATTCACGGGAAAACCGTAAAAAAAAAACTCCAACTGAGATCATGAATGCGAACTGCGAAAAGATCACGGTGGGTCAGGAATCAATTTGTTCGAACTATGGAACTATCTTTACGACTGTACTAACCTAGTCGTAAAGATAGGTACCTAGTTACACTATGCTCTATCTCCATAGAACATTGAAAGTATCTCTTTGAATAAAACGAAGTTTACTAGGTAACTCCTATTGTTGTAAATAGTATGTTTCAATGCTCGTCTTTAGAGTTCGTTTTGGAGGTGAAATGAATCGGCCCGAGTTATTTATAATCTACATATATATTCAGGCTCTTCCACACAGCCAAGCAGGCCCGACTTAATCCTAGGTAACTAGCAAATGACTTTTTAGTGACCATCCATACCTACTCATACAGCTGTACTTCATAATTTTTTGCAAAGGTACCAATGTCGATTTTATACAACGGTTCTAACTTGATCCACTGACTGGTTTAAAAAAGTAGTAAAGTATTTTTATGACAATTAAGACCGATAAGAGGTTCAATCCAACATAGGTACAGTCAAGTGCAAAAATATGGGTGCATTCAACTTACTAAAAAAATATGTCCCATTCCCATGGCTCTTATGTCGGCGAATATTTAAGGTTGTGGTATTGTTGTTGTGGTGGATTCATTCGATACATATTTTTGCGCTTGACCGTACCGTCTGTTCTAACTTTCTACATTTCAAAACTAATCAATTAGGTACCTACAAGCTTGGTCGTATCGTTCTGCTCATCAACAAAATGTTTTACGAGGGCTGTTTGATAAGTACCCGTTTATGGAAAAAAAAACATTTTTTTTTGTATATATGCATTTATTTTTCTACGTAGTCACCTTTTAACTCTATTCATTTGTTCCACCTATACTCAAGCTTCAATAAACCATCCAAAAAGTATGATTTTGGAAAGTCATTAAAATAGGCCTCTGTGGCGGCAATGACTTCGTCATTTGATCCAAATCGCTTGCCACCGAGCCAATTTTTTAGGTTGGGAAACAAAAAGAAATCGCATGGGGCCAAATCTGGAGAATACGGGGGGTGAGACAATAGTTCGTAGCGTAACTGTGCTAATTTAGCCGTCACAACTCTGGACGAATGAGCCGGGGCGTTGTCGTGATGAAACAGTACTTTTTTCTTTTTTAAATGGGGTCGTTTGTCCTTCAACACGGCGTCAAATTCATCCAATAAATTGGCATAGTACTGCCCTGTTATTGTTTTTCCCTTTTCTAAATAGTCAATATGCATAATACCCTGCGAATCCCAAAAAACGGTCGCCATGACCTTTCCAGCCGATGGGACAGTTTTTGCTTTCTTTGGAGCAGGTTCACCCGGTAAAATCCACTGCTTCGACTGCTCTTTCATTTCCGGGGTGTAGTGGTGGACCCACGTTTCGTCCACGGTCACGAAACGATGCAGAAACTGCTCCGAAGTAGTCAGTCGGTTCCGTTTTTGCTCCTCCGTGAGTAAACGCGGCACCCACCTCGCCGATACTTTCTTCATACCCAATTTTTCTTCTAATATGTGTTGTACCCTCTCGATTGAAACGTTTACAGCATCAACGATTTCTCGAAGTTTAATTCGGCGGTCGGCTAAAACGATATTTTCAATTTTCTTAACCATATCGTCTGTAGTCACCTCAACTGGCCGGCCTGGGCGATCCTCATCAAAGACGGTTGTTCTCCCCCGCTTAAACTCGTTATACCAATATCTGACGGTTGTCATAGAAGGAGCACATTCATGGTAAACCGCTTGCATTCTTACTTTTATTTCATCACATGTTTTTCCTTCCAAAAATAAGAATCTAATTACAGACCGATACTGTTCTTTCTCCATTTTAACAATTTTAAGTTCACGCCTTCACTGAATCGTTGTCAAATGAGAAAGAAAAACAAAAGAATGCCATTTTTTTTTTAATTTTCCCGCCTCTGAAAAATGGCTTAAAAGGGTGGTATACTTATTTGCGGCCAGTGATATTAATATATTTAGAAAACGGGTACTTATCAAACAGTCGTCGTAACGTATGTAGTGTACCTAGTACCTACCTCTGAGTAATGAAGATATTTTCAGGTGTCGAGTCGTTTCAAGCCACATGAAATGTGGGTAAATTGGGTCACATTGCAGCTCCACTTGACCATGGCCAGTCACCAGTCGAGAGGAGCATTTCAGATTCTAGCGATCTTATAATAGTTCATTTGGAGGTTACGCCGGTTGCAGTGGTTACAGTATGGATTTAAGAAGGAAGGAAGTAACTAAGTAGGTATTTAGATTGTTGGGCCAACCTGATTAATTAAAATTGGCTCCGATGTTCCAGACTTTTTACGTTGTGTCACATTTTTAATGCGGCATCAGGAGTAAGGTCTATAATAATAAAAAAACTCATAGATTGACCTCACCATTACCTCGCAGAGTTCGTGAAAATGTTATACTTAGTTAAAATTTCGGATACTATGAAAAATAAAGTTACAAAATCAGGATTTTAGGAAAGCAAAAACAGGCAATTCAGATCATGTTTCAGATATTAGGTAAGTACCTATCTTAACAAGATCTTTATCGCCTCCTGTAAAACATGTATACAATAGATTTCTTAGGTTAACAACTTTCAACATTTCCTACACCAAATTATTCCTATTGGGTACTTCTTGGCAATGACATCATTCGGGTATACTTACACGCAACAATATGCCTCTAACCCTCAAAACAAACAAATAAATCTTTGAGAATAAAATGAATAAAAAGACCCTCAAGGAAACTAGAAGGCATCCCCTCAATCTTGACAGCTCAAGACGCTTTGAGGAGAGCCCGGAAACACGTCAGTGGTTCGGACAGTTGTAGATGGCGCCACAATGGCAACTTGCGCAATCCCTCGCCTCGCTTCCGCCGGAGTTTCGCATACAAATGGCAACATTACACATTGTTAGCGCAAACTTTTCCGACATAATGCTCGTACTCGTATGAGTTAATTCGGAGCGGTTCCGTGCGTCCGACAAGCGCTATAAACAACGTCATTGTGTAAGCCGTATTTTATAACCAATGTTTTTTTTAAGGATCTCTTGAGTTTATTTTTTGTCAGATAAAAGAAAACCGGAATGGCAAATAAACATTAGAATACACATGGCACAAGTGTAGGTTTTTTAATGCTCTATAAATTTGAGTTTCTTGCTAAACAAAACATAAGAATACTAAATTCTGTAACAAAGTCGTCCACTGCATAATTCCAAATTCTTGTCCCTTTAGGTTACTATTACACATTATCCACCAATTATAATAAGGCCTGTGGTGAAGGAAAATCAAAGTGATTACACAGCATGATTAATCAAGGTAGGTACACGCACGAGCGTGCGCGGGCGCGCCTCCGCAAATGTTTGCCGTGACATGCCGCTATTGGCCCCGGCGGTTGGCATCCACACCTTATAAATGCATACAAACTATACAGTAGGTAGACTAACCCACAACAAGTAAGCATATTTAATCAAAATAACGTAGTCTTGTTGTTGTTAAATCTAGAATACTCATTGTGGAAGTATTATAAGAGACCCTATAGGTAAAGAGGACGAAAATAAATTTATACGGAAAAAGGCTGACGTCATTGATTAGACAGCAAAAGTGTCAATGCTGTACAATTTTAGCCTGAGACACCAATTTAAATCTTTATAACTCATAACACATTCATTGTTAAGTAGTAAATCAGAAATCCATTACAAAATTAATCATCTGCATTGTTTGAATATTTTGTAAGATTTTTATATTTTTTTTATGCAGTCATAGCATCTACCGCCATATTAAATCTCTAAATTGTATTTAAAAATTAAACCATCACTCCGTAGCGCGCTGTAGCGTCCCACCCCCGTGGCTATGTTTGCTCCGTTCGTTACAATAATGGTTGCAGTAATTGCTCTCCGTAGGTCAACTGCTGTTTGTCTTGAGCTGAGTTGTAGCGTGTCCTAACATGGCCCGTGGGATGCACCGACAACTGTGGTGTATATTGAAATGGAGTGACTTGTAAAGCAGTTGAATATAAGGAAATCGAAAAATAATGTTTAGTAGGCAGTCGTAGTCGTAGGTAGTCGTTGATTTACGAATAATAATTTTAAAAAAATGGCTCCATAAAATAGGTGCCGTTGTGGGTGTGCAAAATATATGAACAAACTCTGCGCGTCAGTCAGCCGTGACATTCGTGACGTGCGGGCTTGTGTCACGGGAGCATCGATTGTGAACACTATTATGTTTTGCAAATATACTTACTTTTTAAAAACCCATCCTTCATGACACACCGTCATGGCTGAGCTGAATAGTTCGATGGTTCGACCGAACTTTGTCGAGAAATGCCTAGCGCCGCCGACGCTTGTCGCCGCTCATTGGCGAGCTACTATTTTCGATGTGCGAGTGCATGTGTACGTGTGTCGTAGTTGTGCGTGTTATAGTATCATGCGCATAGGGTCGAGCACGACTTTACGAATACTGCGTAACGTTACGGTTATTGTATCGAGATCGAGAAACCTCATACAAAATTTTAGTTCCAATTACGCTCACGGGCGGGCGCTGTTCCAAACGTCATACAAACTCGATAACGTTTACTATTCGATTTTACGTGACGCAGGTTTCGAAAAGTCGTGCTCGACCCTCTGTAGTTATGCTTCCATAGGCATTCCATAGTTCGCTGAGTATGATGCACTGCAGCTACCAGGTTTCTCTATTTTTTTTCTTTTGCTGTATTCAAAATATAAATACTTTGCTGATGCCATTTTCATAACTTTAATAAATCAACCACCCGAATGTAAGTATGTACATGATTTTCATTTTAAATAATATCCTCTGCATACGTCCAATAATTTCATACACGCAGTGGCAACACGTTCCAAATAATAACCATCAACACCCATTAGTATGACGTGTGACAGATAAAACAATCAATTTTTTAAATGCATCAACTGAAATATTCAAACTAAGCAAGATAATGTAGACCTTGGCGTCCAACGTTCATAAATCTGAATCGCGTGAAAATAGCTTTTAAAGTTAATGTTTATTTGTAGCTGGCAACACCGGTGATTGTTGTAGGGTGTAATTCAAAGATGGCGCGCCACGTGTCGGAAGCTACGCGGAAGCGCGGGGACGCCGCCCTCCCAACGAAACAATACGGCTCGTGTAAATTGAAATAAATTGAGGATTCTCATTGTTTCGTCTTTCAATAACTTTAAAGGATTATCGCTGGGCGTTCATTGCATAAATTTAAGTTAGCAATTTGATGATACTGTTTTTGATTTTTGACCTCTAACAGTAACGTTTATCTTTGATTGACGGACAGGCACATAAGTTTTAAAAATATTATTCTTGTAAATTTCAGTAAACTGACAAAGAGCGTTTTCATTTTATATAATGCATTCTATGAAGCATCAGGTGTTTAGTAAATAAGTTAGGATTGATTTTTAAATAATTAGAACTCCAGGAGGTACCACCTGCCTTTTACTTATCTAAATAATGCGCACAATACCTGTGAAAAAGTTAAGTTCCCACTTATTAAGTCAAAGCAATCATGTCGACAAATATAATTCAGTAAAATTGACACCAAAGCAAACATTAGTAATTAAATAGTCCCACGGGTGCGGTAAAAAACAAACCGAGGGCGAGCAATTCCCGCGCCCTCTGTGGCCCGTCGCGCTAATTACGCAATCAGTTCTCACAATTACGTGACACCATTAGCTTCTCTTCCGAATTGGTATCGCGACATCTAAGTTAGTTAACCGATATTGGGCAATTATTGTTTTTTTGATGTTATTTCTCCGGGAAATGCGTCATTTTCCAGGATTTTATGACCTTTGCACAAGTTACAGTCAAAATACGCACCTGTATTATATTAGTCGGACTCTTTTAATTCGATAAAACTAGCTATTAATTTATTACTTATGATCTGTAAAAAATATTTATTATACTAAGTATATTATTATTAAACTAACCAAGTGCCAGTTTGCACAGTCAAAGCTCATTAAGTCCGACCTGAAAGTGCTCTTCTCCATAATAATTATGGTGAGGGAGACCCCACTGGTATTAATCTCTGCTCCGACCGGTAACGACGGCTTGGTAGTAAACGGATTACGAATATGATGCCAATACGAAATCCATGGAAAAGGTCATGTCTAAAATTATACTGTGAGAGTTATTTTTAGTGTTGCTTATAGTAACTTGTGAGAATTATTTTTAGAGGTGATTTATATGCAAATACATATAGGAATCTCGTGTTTGTTTGTACCTATAAGCTTTTATAGTTACCTACTATTTGGTAAAAACATAAATAATACAACTTGCTTGTTTCGCTTTGAGAAAAATAAATTTCTGACGGTTTCTTCTTTCTTTGACATAAGCTTTAATTAATCGTATTAAGTATAACGAAATCAATGTGATTGCTATTTTTTTATATTTTTGTCTAAACAATGGCTACTCCATGGAGTTGTGACATAGAAATGACAAATACGCACCGGAAGCGATCCATTTTGGCGGGAAACAGTGCACAGGAAGTCGATTCGTCGACCACGAATTCTGCCGGCGCCACCGTCGACCGAGTTGCCATATTTGAAAAGAAGCTTTTCTTTTTTAATTCATCGTCCTTTTGTTTAGGCTCTTAAAAATAAAGTGTTGTGGATTGTATTATGTTTGTGGTGAATTATTTTTTTATTTTCAATGGTGCCGTTAGACGAGTTGTCATAAGTCATAAACTTCTTCGCGTAAGTACTATCCTTTGTGCGAAAACATTGAAATACATAAACCCAAAGCAGGGGAAGCTCGCATCTGCCATTTATCCCCGCCTCCCTGCATCTGCACATATTTGAGGAACTACTTAAACAACATTTGAAGATCACATAATATAAATTAAACAATCATATTGACAATAGGCGACGCGTCGCGAATCTGCAAAGGCAACCTCAATGGGTGAGGGGTCGCGCGAGGCCAGGTGCCTCCAAGTCATTCTTCGATGACAAATTATCATTGTGTTTTTTAGAGTACGGATTTATTTTTGAATGCCACAATGACAATAAAACTCGAAAACGCTTTAGATAGTTGACGCATCCCTTTGGCGCGATGACGGTAGTTTTTAACCGACTTCAAAAAAGGAGGAGGTTCTACGTTCCACTGTATTTTTTATTTTTTTTATGTATGTACATCGATCACTCCGTCAATTGTAGACTGATTTTCAAAATTATTTTTTATTTGAAAGGGTATACTCCTGAGATAGTCCCATTGTCACAAGTCATGATCTGATGATGGGATCCCAGGGAAATCGAGGGCAACCCTCAAATTTTACAGGCACGTACTATGTGTTTCATATATTTTCTAAGGTTATTCAAGTATTTGCGTCTGGTAATCATCATTTCATGATGATGAGCTGATGATGGAAGGTACAACTCCTTAGCGGTTAGGAGTTGGAGGATAATTCTGAAAATGTTAAATCATTATTCGAAAGGGTATACTCCTGAGGTGGTCCCACTGTCACCAAGTCATGATCTGATTATGGGATCTCAGGGAAATCGAGGGCAACCCTCAAATTTTATAGGCACGTATCATGTGTTTCATATATTTTCTAAGGCTATTCAAGTATTTGCGTCCGGTAGTCATCATCTCATGTTGATGAGTTGATGATGGAAGGTACAACTCCTTAAGGGTTAGGAATTGGAGGATAATTCTGAAAATGTTAAATCAACGTAAAATTGTGAAATAAAAATCTTTTAACAAAAAAGTAAAACCGCCTTCAAAAAAAACCTTACCTTAAGGTGTTTTTTTTAAGGCGGTTTTTGACATATATCTACCTCTATTACTGATTTGAATGTTGTCAGAATATTTGGATCATTATTGATCGACCTCACCTTGATTTAACTTTTGAAAAACTAGCTTTTAGTCATTTATTTCATAATACAAAGTTCGGTTTTTCAGAATATTTCCAAAAGCTCTTAGAAATTGTCTGCCTTATACGTACTTAGACAATTACTTTACGGAGATAATTATTGAATGGCACAGGTCATTTTAGAGGTGATTAAATGGTGCGTACTGTTAGCCTAGTGCCTATATAGACACTGATATTCGGGAAGTGTAGCGGTAGTACTTAGCTACTGCTTGGCTGTGAGACGAGCAATCCTTATAATAATGATCTGCCCTTCTTTGATTAACTTGGTTTTGTTTCGAGGGTCAATTTTGTTTTGTTTGATCAAGGAGTCAGATTTGTTTGTTTGCATGAGAGCCTCTTTTAAATTCAGACAACGAATGATCTATTCATTGGTTGGCACCATTAACAAACAGGCAGCGACCTCCTTACAGTAAGTACCTCTACTCAGTGTACCTCATTATCTATAGGCATACATATTCAATTATCCTTCCCAGACATCAACCGAGTTCAAGAAACGTCAGTAAATGTAATCACGTTCGACGTTGTATCGTTTACCTTTCTTTTTCAATTAAGCTGTAATTAAGTCTGCCAGTTCTGTTAGCTTCACTCCCGCTCCCGCTGGCTTGAGCCAAGCCGACGGCAGCCTACTTAGCGTGTTACTAACAAACAATTACCTTTGCTTGCTTCATGCCACAATAGCCCCGTACGATTTGAATGCATAAAGTAGTTGAATTATTAAAGCAGTAATATTTTTGTGTTTTTTTTTTAGTTTCAATTTGTATTCTTTTTATTTGCTACTACCTGCGACGCTTCAGTAAAGCCTCTAACTTGCTCTACTACTCTGGCTAAGTCACTTGTGTCATTAACAGCAATTCAAAATGTCTCTTATTCTTTTTTTGAAACCCATTCGAAACAATTATTTATCTTCGTCACGAGGCCTTCGCCACAACTTTAAGTAGGTATAATAAGCTGCTTATAAGCATTGTTCTTTACTCACCAACCACCAACCAATCGTTTAGTCCCGATGATGGTGAGATATTGTTTAGGTTTCCTATTAGGATCTCTCGTATAATCAAAACTACATGCATTATTACAACTGACAACCGAATAGCCTAGTGGTTAGAGACCCTGACTATGAAGCTTGAGGTCCCGGGTGCGAATCCCGGTCGGGGCAGATGTTTGTATGATGAATACGAATATTTGTTCTCGGGTCTTGGATGTTTAATATGTATATAAGTATGTATTTATCTATATAAGTATGTTTATCCGTTGTCTAGTACCCATAGAACAGGATTTGCCTAGTTTGGGACTAGGTCAATTGGTGTCAATTTGTCCCATGACACTTAAAAAAAAAAATCGGTAGTGCGATTTGCTTTCTAAAATTCCAAGTCATGTCGCTTTCTGCTTGTTCACCAACATTAACATTTGAATGTGCTACCAGTTTTTTCCCTTGCGCAATGGCTGCAGTATCTTTGTAGTTCGCCGACTAAAGAGCTAATCGAAGAAAGACTATTTACTTCCTTCCTTTGGCTACTAAACTTCTTGTGAGGAGAATGCATTGTTGGTCGGGAGATGGTAAGGGCCAGCAGCCGTCTTTGAGGGCGTATCTTTGTAACATCTTGACTTTTAAATTGATTGAAGTTATGAAGGTATTTAAGTGAAAATAGTATACTGTACGAAATAAAAGTACCGAATTCTTATTTTTACGAGTAAGTACCAGTACGAGTATTTGATAATAATATGTTAAATTTCTTATTAGGCATCCATGAATTGAAAGTTGAAAACGAAAGTACAAACTGATCCAGATTTCATACTTGCACTAAAAGTAATACGGTTTGACCTCAGTTTGACGTACATTTATTTAGGGCAATTCAAACAATAACAATTTTGTAAGGCTAGACTACGTACAATCTTCTCTAATGTACGTAACTTTTATTTTATCGCAATAAAAAGCTAATATACATCCCCCTCATGACATTGACATGAATGGTGAACCGAAAAATCAATTGTGTAGACATGCCCATCGTATTGTTGCGATGACTAACTGACGGTTTATATCTGCCACTCGGAATCCACGTGCAATTACTTACGAGGCGTGATAAATGTTTTGTACGCTTCCCATTGCGTAGTTACCTTACTAGCGGTATCGTGCTTGCGTGTTTGAAGCCAGCAATGGTGTTTGAGGTCGCTGGTTCTGTTGGTTCGTGCTTAGGGGTGAGAGTGACCGTGGTAATGAGCGAGTTCCCATTGTGGACTAATTACACGGTGCACGATGAGCGGCGTTACGATATGCGATAACAGTAAAAGTCCAATAATGGCCGCCGTCGCCGTGTGTGTCAACGTTGGCACCGTTAATGGTCCACATCACGCTATTAATTGGTCAGCGCACCTATAAATTTTGTACCAACTTTATGGTCTCCAATCTGCGCCAATTTATCAAAAATGGTTCTTGTTTAACTTGTTATGCACACACCGTCATTGCAACGACAAAATTAGGAAAATCTGTCATTCGAAGGGCAGAAGCGTATACCCTGTGTTCAAAGCAAATATAATCGTACGTACCTAATGGATCGGAAAGGACGGCACACCTGTGTGTATCCTTGCACAATTCAAATTTTGCACAATGCGAGCCAATAATCACCAACAAAATCAAAGTACAAGTGGCTCTAAAGGTTCCGAAAGTTCGTAAGTCATTTCCGATTGTCGGCGGCAATGAGCGATGAGGCTGGCGAGTTGTGGGTGGAAACATCACGCAACAATCGAAGAAGCTTTGTTAAGCAGAGATTGCGTAAAAAAACGTAGCGTTGCGTTTGTCGGCGGCGAGACGACGCGAATCGCATCCGGTCTTCCGACTTTTGTCGGCGCACCGGACTATTGTCGCGCCCGATATTTTTGATAAAATTACGTGACACAATGACACAGACGCTCTATAGCTTGTTGTGCGATTGTTGTAACCTCATTGAGCGAATGATGTATGGTCGGGGGTCCATTCTGTAGTGAGCCGTTCCTTCCGATCTCATTTGGCTTGGTAATGTTATTGTACAATACGATATTTACTGAACATTACGGATTATCTATTGCAGAGAAGCGCATTAAAGTTGAAATTACATGGCAAATACCATTATACGCATTCTCCTCGATACAAAATTCAGATTCATTTTGACGAATTGTTTATCTGTAGTTATATGTCTTCATACCCCATCTTCTCTGCCATCATAACCTGGTTTATTTTCAAAGTAGCGTTACTCGAACATAAAGTGGGTTTGCAGGTAATTTTTATAGAAAGAAACATAGCCACATGCAATTACTAAAAAAGGCTAAATTACCCGCGGGAAATCACGTCACAATATTTCAGAGGACCGTCGTCAACCCTTTTACGCTTTGTCAGGATTAATAACCCGTGAATGCGGGCCGTTCAGGCCGACGCTACTTTTCTGAATCTCCGATTGTTTTACGCATTATTAACTTGGCAATTCAATTACTCAAATAAGAACGAGGAGGATTAACTCGACTGTGTTCACTGTTACGGAAATTGTTCCGAAATATGGAGATTGTGTTTAAATAGAAGCGATTAGCCTATTTTATTTTGTTAACCGGTGTTTATCAGGTATGGCAAAATAGGGAGTATGCATCTTTGTTACCTACACTTTGTATAGAACAAGGCACTAAATTTAAACTTTAGTAATGCTATGACTTCAGGCACATGTAATAGTTACTTTTATGGACTGAAAAGAATACAGAATATCTGTCACTTCGGGCTATTTTTGGGTTCTCCTATCGAAATGCAGAATAGCAACATAGCGTACTCTTATATCAACAATGATTAGTGTACATTATCCATTACAGAGAAACAAAACATTGCAAAACGGCTTAAGCGCCCCTAAAAAATAAGCTAAGCCTTAATTTAACAAATCAGTGTTAATTCATCGTTTCAGTGAATCGTTCCAGCTTTACAATGGGGTATCGCATGTGTTGGGGCAGGGTGTAAAGCGATGAATGCTAAAACAACTGGCAGTTAGGGTGTGAACGCGGGGATGATTAGGCAATATCCTGTGACCCTCCGGCCTCGCCCTCTACCATTACGTCTTACTTAATGCTCTGCGGGACCTCTGGTTTTCGATAGATTCTGTTGATGTTAAGCAATCTGATTTAATAGGCATTGAACGCATGTAGCGTTGGTTTTTGATCTAATCTGACGGTGTGCCTTTCGTAGGTGTGCCTAAGTGACTGTCTATATCTAGTCATGATATAGTAATATAACAATGCAACGCAACGAATTTGAACAACGTGTTCTTTATGCATTTGCTATTTCAATTTGAAAGATTCTAAAATGCATTTGACCGTTTCAGAATGCCTATTTATTATTTGGTGCCACTGGAAGTCAAGTCAAGTCAAACAGACGCTAAACGAAAGCCATATCGTATCCCTAGTTTTAGCTGGATGCCAACATCGCTTAGACCATAATTATGATAAAAAACCTTAACATATTCCTTGTTCCTGATAACAAAATGTCATAAAGCATTTAAATTAAGTCACCACGTGCTCACTCCGTAAACCAATTACCGCCTCAACTTTACGGTAATGAAGATAGATCATTTTGCAGCTTTTTAATATATTTAAGATTTAATTTAAACCAGGGCGAGGTGGTCTAGGCGGGAGCTCTATATTAAACGGATCCATCACCCAGGCTTTGCGGTGCCACCCTTTATTTGGTTAATTACACAGACATTGTCACAGCTTGAGGGTAACATTTAGTGTTTGTGCTTAATCTGCTTAGGTCAAATCACAACTGTTAGGTTTGAACAGGATGACGAACTGTTCCGTTAAATACTTAATGTTTTTTTTGTCCGAGTTATATTCTAGCAGCTCTATCTAGACCAATGTATAAGATTGTGCGACATGTCGAACTTTTTTTTTAAATTGCGACGTATAAAATTGATGAAATTTTTGTGAAACCTAACCTAACCAAAGTAGGTATTTATTTCAGTAAAACCGAGTGTCGCGTTTTTAGGAAGTCAGGTCAAGTAGTTTTGTGTCTAACTTTCATCGAGCATATTTCAACAAATACTTTAGTTCGTAACCATCCAAACAATAACATTATTGGTAGGTAGGTAGGTACATTGTACATTTTAATAAAGTCAGTTAGCACTGTTCTGCGAGACGCGGACATGAGCTAGGATTACCGGCAAATCCGAGCATGGGTTAGCATACTAGGAGGGCACTCCCTGCAGGGCCACGGGGGCGCGACGCAAGCGACAGGAGTCCGCGGAAAGCGAATGGATAGGTACCGAAGACGCAAACGTTTCTGGTCATAATTAGACGATGCTTTTTTAAAAAGATCGAAACTTTTTAACTTGCTGTCATACTCATCAAATCAGTGTCAATCCTTCCTTTGTGGAAACGGTACGCTTCGTTTGGTTTTTGCTAAAATTTATTTTAATGTACATTCGAATAGTCTAGTGTCAAAGTCGTTACTTTATTTTATCTACTTGCATAGTACTTACTATGAATTGCAAGTGCTTGTATATCTTTAAATTTGTGACTAGATGTAAAAAAAATAATTCATGCGAATTAAGAACCTCCTCCTTCTTTTGAAGTCGGTTAAAAAATATAAAGTTATGTATTGCACGTAATTACCTAACTGCGTGTATAATTTTCATGGTTATTTTATATATACGAGTATGTATAGGTATTGAGATTGTTGTTATACGTTCTTAACAAACCGCTCGCACCTTTGACTTGCACCAACCCTAATAGCACAGGGGTGACTCCAACACAACAATCAAAATGTACTAGCGGTTTTAATATTGTCGACGATTTATAAGGATAAGTCGGTGAGAGTAAATATTAAATTTGTTAGCGATACTCCGAGATTAAGTGGGAGGGACGACTTATTGGTCTCGAGGGTGAAATATGTTATTTGGAATCAATTGGATTTTAAAATGCAGTTTCGAAAGATTACTATACATTGACAAATAACGTGCAGATATACCTAAACTTAGCATAACCTATTCTATTCTATCTTCCTTGATAGCGGCCAAAAGGCTTGGGCCAATGTCAGTTTTTTTTAATGACTGTTCGGTTGATTCTGCTCCGGAACGTCAACGGATAGGCAGCAGCAAGGAAATGAGCATAACCTACCTGAAAACGATATTTATTTTGCTTTAGACATAATAATACTTCAAAGTATATCTTGCAGAAGGATTCGGAAGGAACGAACTGAACAGAAGTTGGCGTCAGCGGAATAGTGGTTGTCTACAAATCGTAATTGTAATCGTAACTTCGTAGCTAATATTATAAATGCGAAAGTAACTCTGTCTCTCTGTCTGTCTGTTTGTTACCTCTTCACGGGAAAACCGCTGAACCCATCTAGATGAAATTTAGTAAGACGATAGTTTGAATATTGAGGACCAACATAGGCTACTATTTATCCGGGAAAATTAATACAGTTCCCGCGGGATAGCGATAACCGAAATCTACGCGGACGAAGTCGCGGGCAACAGCTAGTAATAATATAAAATCTTTATAGTTCGCTGGTGGTTGTTGAGTTGTGTTTTAACCAAAATAAACCTGCACTAAAGAGATTGTTATTGTTAAGGATCACCGCAGGATTAATTAAGTCCACTTCCCTGTCTCAAGTGACATGAAAAAGGCTGCTCTACGATTGTCCTCTAGCATCAACAAATTAATTGCAATTTTAATGCTAAGTCCAGTTTAGTTGTGTCAAAATGTACAGAACTGTCAAGCTTAAGCCTGGTTTTAAGACTTGAACTAGATTTAAATTACTGCAAGTGGCCCTAAGCAATAATAATAAATTTGTGACCTTTTATAAATG
The DNA here is from genome assembly GCA_963691665.1 of Clepsis dumicolana. Lineage (NCBI taxonomy): Eukaryota > Metazoa > Arthropoda > Insecta > Lepidoptera > Tortricidae > Clepsis > Clepsis dumicolana. The sequence goes on along the minus strand of OY829520.1, from coordinate 7,017,035 downwards.
AAAAATTGACTGGTAGAGGTCCCATAAAGGGATAAGTCCCGCTTTGTACTCGAATTAGATTGTTGTAACATGTGTTTTTATCCTGTTTTTTGTACAATAAAGTGTTTACTTAGGTACTCTGTTATTTATAGGTTGAACATTGATATAAATCAGCGTGAACAAGATACCTGCTGAAGGCTTAATGATGCGATCGGTTTCAGCATTGACGAACGCGCTTAATCACGCCCTAGCTAGGTGAGGCAGCCCTTACCACGGGTCTATAGAGGCCCGAGTACGAATATTCGAAACCTGCGTCACGTAAAATCGAATAGTAAAAGTTATCGAGTTTGTATGACGTTTGGAACACCGCCCGCCAGTCAGCGTATTTGGTACTAAAATTTAGTATAAGGTTTCTCGATCTTGATACGATAACCGTAACGTTATGCAGGATTCGAAAACTCGTGCTCGACCCTCTGGTGGAACACAATTAACATAGTGACTCGCTTCGTCTGTATGCAGTTTGGGCTTCCAATGATTGTTAGCCAGCTGTTTATATTTTACTGTTTCAAAAATATTAATAGCATCAGCACAATCGAATTTTTATAGCTGGCCTCTTGCACATTGCAATTCAAATGATCTCTCTTCTCGACTACATTTTGGCAAGCTGACAATTTCCTAACTAATATTATAAATGCGAAAGTAACTCTGTCTGGTCTGTCTCTCTGTCTGTCTGTTTGTTACCTCTTCACGAAAAAACCGCTACACCAATCTGGATGAAATTTGGTAAGAAGATAGTTTGAATATTGAGGAATAACACAGGCTACTTTTTATTCGGGAAAATTGTATAGTTCCCGCGAAATAGCGATAACCGAAATCTACGCGGACGAAGTCGCGGGCAACAGCTAGTTGCTTAAATAAAATTGCAAATTGGGCGATGCCTAGTCGGTGAAATCAGCCACTTTTTTGAAATGTAAAAACGATGGGTTAGTTTGTATTGAATTACTCAACTACGTAACGTCATAATTTTCGGTGATCAGATTGTCTCCTTTTCATATTTTTTGTTAAAGTAAAAATCTTCTTAATTGCAGTAGGTAATACTCGTAAGTGAGGAATCGATTTTTACGAGTATTTTCGCAAGCTTGATTAAGTAAGTGAAAATGTAAAATGTTTTATTTTGAGATCAGTCATCAACCCAGACCCAATACCATAGACTAATAGTTAGTCTATGCTAATGCACAACCATGGCTTGTCCTCATAGTAAGGGCCAGGGCGTGGGATTGCCGTGCAATACCGGCTCCATCCATCCTCGTTAGCCGCCCTTAATACAATAAAGACGCTTAATTCGACAGCTCGCGTCATAGAGACGACTCATTTAAAGTTCTACTCCATCTAAATATACCGATATATACTTAGGTACAAAGCGCGCATCGTTAGACGCATAATCGCATTGTTAGACGCATGCGATAAATTTTTGCCTTGTTTCTTCAATGCTGCGTTCACCGCGTAAAACAATGTTTGGTCATGAGATTACCAATTATATTTTTTATAAACTCACTGAAACATGAATACACAGAAAAAAAACCAGAAAAATGCCAACCTCGGGAATCGAACCCGGATCCTCGACACTCCGGGTCGTGTGCTTTTCCCCTACAACACGGCTGGACATAGAGGAAAGGCTGAATTTTTTCCATGTATTCAAATCTTAGCTTGTTTTTATCACTTTTTGCAGTGACTAGTCACTCAGCTAAGATTCCCATTCCATTCCCATTTCCAAGATTAAGAAGAAGGTTCGATTCCCGGGGTTTGCATTTTTCTGGTTTTTTTCTGTGTATTCATGTTTCAGTGAGTTTATAAAAAATATAATTGATATTCACGGGAAAACCGTAAAAATAAAAAATTGGGAGAAAAAATACAAAAAGATACTCCTACTGACATCATGAGATTACCAATGATGTGCGTCAAATGCATCGTGTTAGATGCAGATTTATCGCATAAATCAACCGCGCGCTTAACTGACTGATTTTTCAGTGTGACCTCGAAGAGATTAAAGAACATATTGGCTAACATAACTCCTCTCATGGTAAAAATACTGAAAAGTTATTATTACTAGCACCAACTACCTAGCTCTAAGTTATTTGACAGTTTTATTGACAAAACTTATTATCTACTACAAAATTAACTAGATAGGTACCTAATGATTCCTAGGCAAGGCAACGCTGAAAAGTAAGTTTGTTAAGCGTGTATGTGACTTAAAACGCAAATATACCTGCTGTCAGATAAGTACGAATTGACAGTTTTTTAATTTTGTCTTATATCACCCCTGCGATTATCGTAAATTCTTTTGCATGCTGATGCTGACAGTTCAGTGCTTTTCCAGCAGCGCCGTTCAATTGTTTTAATAACATCGATCCCACGCAAACAATGCATATAAATCCTGAAACAATGGAAATAAAGCTGCGTCGTAAGACTTCCTCGTAAGTATGGTCGGTACATGGCGGCGCACATAAATCTCCACATATTGCCTGCCGCCGTAAGAGAAACAGCCAACCCTTGGACGCCTCGTTATTGAGCTCTCACTCCCGTGGCTTGCGTCCTGCTCGCACTTGGAGCGAGCAATGAGGGCCCCGGTGCGTGCCGTCTCTCTCCAGTTTCAATTTACTCGAGACGGATTTTCAGGCCTTCATAAGATCGTTTAAGGCAGAATATGAAGAGAAAGAAGAGGCGAAATGTTAGGTATTATTTAATTGTGCTTGACTTTTTAAGGGTGTAAGGCGCTTTTGAGAAGACACCCTGTACCTTAATTTGTATTTAAGAACTCACAAATGTACATTTCTGTTTTAGGTAATTAGCAGAAAATATTTGAGAAAAGCGTAATAAATATAACAAACAATCTTTAAATTATCAGTATGTGATCAGCATTCATTAGCTCTACATGAAATCAGAATAGACAAAAAGGCACGAACTCATGAAATCCTTTATTTTTTGACTTAGTGAGCGCGAAGCGCGAGCCAAGCGTCTCCGTCTCAGCTTCGGTAAAAATGCTTTCGTATGTCCGGGTGTCCGGCTGGCTGTTATCTTTTACAGGTTGCATTTCTCAACCGATTCTCGTAAAACTTTGTGAGCAGGTTTGATATTGATTTTTTGTCAATTCAGTATTTGGAAATTATTAAAAAAAAATCAAGCAGTGTTCAAAATTGAGCTCGCAGGGTGTAGACCTTGTAGAGCTCACAGAGTCACTAGTTTTAAGCTTTTCACCATATTTTTGAGCAAATGTCACCTGAAAATAAAATTAGAACTTACTGCGCACAACATCCATTATTCATACTACTACTACTAAAAAACACAAATAAATCATCGAGGGCGTTATAATTAGGTACCAAGTGAAAGCAAACCGATATGAAAAACAAGTGTTTATCTCACTATCTGGCGTATACTACGCCCCCTGATCCGTTAGGTAATAGCGACGACAGCCTTTTGTTCTTGTTAGATTGTGAGTGCGCGTGCCGTCTCGCTCGCACACAATGGCGGCGCGTCTATCAACTGCTTTACTGAAGGCACTGAAACTGAAGCGGTTGCTGAAAATGTTGCGTAAAATTTTTGCGTGCTCTTGCAAAAAAAATACGGTTTTTAACTGAAGGTAATGTTTGAAAGGGACTGTGCTTTCGTGACTTACTTGAGTAAGTCATTTAAGTACTAGTTTCAGGAGCATTATCCAAATTTCAATACTCAGTGCATACGTTTCGTAGTTAGAGTAGCTCTGTTTGTATTCACCACAAAACTGCTAGACTCATCTTCATAAATTTCCACTACGAGTGCTTCTTAGTTTGTATCCCAAAAAAAATGCTACACGTACCTACGCGAGATATAGGTAGCTACAAATTAATTCATGATAAGTCATTAGGTACTTTGTGTAAAATACCTAGGTACTTGTTTTGTTTGTTAGCAACCATGATTTTATGGCCAAAGTAGTATGTTGACGCGAGATACCATAGAACATTATTTTGTTTAGCTTTCTAGCTAAATGACAAGGTAAAAGTACAGAAGGTACAGTCGTGGAAATTAATTCTTGACCCACCATAGAACGTTTTCATAGTAAACGTCATAACGATTTTCCTTGTCAAGCAATGCGATGTCTCTGACGTCTACTGTGAAAAGGTTCCATGCTGACTCAGGAATTAATTTCCTAGACTGTATCCAATCTTATTTTAATTATCATATCTCTAACGATTTTTGCTGTTTTTTTTACAAGTCTGTAAAAAGTTTTGAAAGGTTTTTGATAATAATCATTATTTTTAACTTTAAAAATATTCTGTTTACTTACTAGTTGAAAATGTGATTCGTTTTGTTTGTAAGTTTGTACATCAAAAACAATATTTTTTTGCACATTCATCGCTTTTATAATGTTTATAATCGTGTAGCATTTGTCGAATGGATACTTACAAAGCAAAGTCATTTTATTAGAGCAAAAATAAGAGTTTAAGCAATGTTTAAGGCCATTTGTATAAATTCATGTACTTAAGTACCTATGTGCTTATTTATTCATTAACTTTTTGAATAAATCTATTCATTACTTTTTGACTGAACAGGTATGTTCACCTTTTTCATTCGAAAGCCAACGTGCCTTCCTGCGTCTGTGGACAGATACTCTACTTGTATGGGCCAGTTAGTAGCAGATGGTTTCTATTCTTCAACTATCCCAAGGGCGTGAACTTGCATTCGGCGGTGGATATAAAAAAATCGACCGTGTTATTGAAATACATCATGACCTAGTAGGAGGCGGAGAAGTCATCATTCAGAAGTGGGTGTGAGCGGTTACGTGAATCAACCACAAAGCAATTCTTCGAGATGACAAATTGCTCATACCTATACCAGTTAGCTGGGCGTCTAAAAGTTCCTCTTTCAGAGACGAAACTGCGCGTCACCGCCATGGGTCCAGCGGCTTTCCCGTCGAACTAAAATAAAAATAAAATCGAAGAAGCAGTCCGACGTCATCGGAGAAACTTTTTCATAAATAACCCGACAAGTTTAGCTACCTACTCGACTAAATTCGTTACTAGGTATACGAGGGGCGGCTGATAAGTAATCTCCTTGGTCAGAAATATATACAAAAATAATGCTGGCTGGTATGGATTTATATCCGTTTGTTATTCTATTTTCAAAATGTATTACATTCATTTGTTTATTGCATCACGTTTATTTGTCTCCTACAATTGTTTCAAACATGTCGGTAGAAAAAGTGAAAATGGATAAAATCGAGCAGCGTGCAGTGATTAAGTTTTTGACTAAAGAAGGGAATACACCTTCGGAGATCAGACAGCTTATGTTACGTGTGTTTGGCAGTTCGTGTTCTTCCGAATTTGTTATAAAGTTTTGGTCAAAGCAGTTTAAGTTTGGTCGTGAGAGCCTGGAAGATGATCCTCGTAGCGGAAGACCAGTTTCGGCCGTCACGATGAACATGTAGCCAGGGTGAAAAAAAAAAAATTAGAGGACCGACGAGTGAAGCAGTGGGAGATAGCTAGAGATGTGGGTGTCAGTAAAGAGCGAGTCAATGAAATAATTAATGAGCATTTGAACATGTCCAAGGTTAGTGCACGTTGGGTCCCCAGAATGTTGACTGCATTTGACATGGAGAGGCATGTCAAATGTTGCGAAGAGTTTTGGACATGAGTCGAGGGAAAGAGGAAGAAATAATTTCTAGAATTGTAACATGTGATGAGACTTGGATTCGACAATGGGACCCGGAAAGTAAGCAAGAGTCGTTACAGTGGAAATTTAAGGATGAGAAGCCGCCTCGGAAATTCAAGGTCGGTCCATCGGCAGGTAAACTTATGGCTACAATCTTTTGGGACACAGAAGGGATTTTGCTCATAGATTATTTACCGAAGAAAACTACAATGAATGCTGATTATTACTCAAACTTACTATATCAACTAAGAGAGACAATAAAAGAAAAACGGCGAGGTAAACTAAGCAAAGGAATTCTGATTTTGCACGATAACGCACCAGTGCATACCGCCCGCACAACGAACCTAGCAATTAAAGACAATGGCTTCGAAACCATTGACCACCCCCCTTATAGTCCAGATTTAGCCCCCTGTGACTATTTTCTGTTTAGACTTCTCAAGAAAAACCTCAGGGGACGAAGGTTTATGACCGATGACGAAATGAAGGCTGCGGTTACTGACTTTTTTGACGACAAACCGAAAGTTTTTTTTTTAATATTCAATATTTGAAAATATATAGAAAAATAAAAAAAATTTAGCCACGACAGTCTCTTGTTTCATTGTTAGGTAGATTACTTTTCAGCCGCCCCTCGTATATATATGAAATAAATGGTTGCTGAAAGTTCAGATCTACCATCTGCAGCAAAATATGCTGCAGGAAGAAACCTTTTCGTTTCTGGAAGTAGCAGGAATATGAAGTCGGTGCTTCATTCAAAGAATATTCCGCTCGCACCGCACCGACTTCATATTTCTGCTACTTAGTGCTAGGCCATAAAACTTTAGGCTTTAGAGGATTATTTTACGTTTTTTTTTCTAAGGGTTTTTTTGGAGGCGGTTTTATAGACGATACACTCTTACGTACCGGAGGTTTCAAATATTTGCTTTGCGAGGTACATGATGTACCTTCTATGATTACCCTTTGTACCTACGTACTTACGTGACGATATCACTCTAAATTTAAATAATGTGATACCTATATGTAATTTACTGTATAATTTAGGTGATAAATAATGGTGATAACAGTGATAGAAGATTTTAAAGCAAAACCGGTGCAATGACGTCACAATGACATACGACAGTGACCTAGCAGTAAGCACTGTACCAAAAATGTTGGAAAATCTACGATCACCGTGATGAATTACATTTTTATCTTATATACTGAATGCGACGTTCAACAATGTTAAAGCCATTGCTAACAGTAATAGTAAGTAGCTACTCGTATGTACTACACCTAATCTTAACTGACAAAGTATAAGATGCCTATAGATATTTTGCTACAGCTATCATGCTGTTACGATTCTAGTTCAGCAACGTTTTTTTCTTTTTTTTATACAACATAGAAGGCAAACGAGCAAGTGGGTCACCTGGTGGTAAGTGATCACCACTGCCCATAGACACCCGCAACCTCAGGGAGTTTGCAGATAAGATGAAAATGCCTCTTGTGGCCGTAATTAAACGGCTTCAACACCGGAACACAACAGTGCAAGCACTGCTGCTTAGAGGCAGGATTAGCTAGTAAGATGGTGGTAGCGATCCGGACAGACCTCGCACAAGGTCCTACCACCCTCAATTCTGTGTATCATCCTCATCATCTTCAGCAGGAAAACATCCACTAAGTTGTAGTACCTATAGGTCTCGATCAAAAAGTGCCTAACGATCATTCAGCATTCAAGCACGAATAAGCAAGCACGCAAGACTTAGGCAAGTCGTATTAAATAGAATAAATTAAGTACCTATTTACTAACCCCTTAAAATAGGTATTACTTGTGAAATCGTATACAGAAATCATCAGTCAGTTTTAGCAGATGTCCATGGGTACAGACTGGTTGAAGGAGTCGCAAGGGAAGACACGCGGAAGGTATTCTGGAAGCTCCAAAGACGCACGATGCAAAGCTTTCTACTTACGACGACGTTGAGGGACTTATGCCCGTTTTCACCAACGACTCCTAAAATTTAAGGGATCCCTTAGCTCTTTTAGGGGACACCTAAGATCAATTTCCGTTTCACCAACGCTTAAGTAACACCTAACTGCTTAGGGGGTCCCGTAAATTTAGGGGGTCGAATATTGACCCCCTAGCGCTAAGTGACAGTTCGCGCAGTCTTGATTTTTTATTGATTGATTTACAAATTGATTTAATATTCACATCAAAGTTATTTAGATCAGACTGAAGATCAGATGATTTATCAAAGTATGATAGGTATTAAAGATTTTTCATAAGATATACCTACTCGTAGAATGTCGAAAGAAAACGTGCTTTTCATACTTGAAAAAATTTAACATTAGAGGTATTTGGAATATAAGAATAACCCAAAACAGAAGAAGAATAGTTCTGTATAAAGAAAGGCCTCATCGCAGTTGGACGAATGCCTAATACTAATTATCCATCATCAGTCTATTCTTGACCCTCAGAATACAAAACAAACCAGAAGCCGCGTTCAATCATAACGCCGCGCACTGTGTCAATTTATTATTGATTTCGCTATCCGTTTACACTTAAAATAATAATCCTATTCTGTTTTTTTATAAACCCAACGGCATTTCGGCATGTAGGAACTACATGAGAAGCGATTAATTAACATGCGCGCTCGCGGGTTCTGGTCTGTTCTTTATTATACGGGTTTCAAAGAAATCAAATAACACAATACTTTGAAAATATGTACAGTTCATGAATAAATTATCAGATAACTAATCATTCCAGTTTCAGTCAGTGAATGCTCGCTAATAAACTACAATCATCGCACCGAAAGTTCGAAAAAAATTTGATAGTTATAAACTGTTCTGATTTTTCTGGATGGCAAAGATAATGCCATACAGCCTAGTCAACATTTAAAAATAAGAAATAAGACGTCAATTCAGTATTAATTATATATCTGTATAGTTTTTCTATGTTTTTATAATGTTGGTTTAATTTTTTACACACGATTTTTGAAGTTATTTCTCTTAAAATAATTTATCGATAGAAAACCCGTTTTAGAAATCTCTATAGCTAAAACAAACCGTCACTTAGTTAAGTAACCCCTATTAAGGCGTTACATAAGATGGTGAAAACGAAATTAGGTTAGGGAGAGATAGATATAAGGGGCCACTTAGGATAGGGGTCCCCTGACTAGGTGATGACTTAGGTGTCGTTGGTGAAAACGGGCATTAGCTAACTATAGTTGCGATTACTACAACAAGTGAAATACGTATCCCTTGTCTCTTTTCTCTATTAGAATAGTCGAAAATTACTCAACATTTTAATTCCAAAGTATCTCTAGAACTGATAAACCAATTTTATTGAAAATGTTTCCGTTTTATATGTTAAGACTATAGAAGAACCTTCTCGATTAAACAACTTCTGATTAAATAAAACCGCTTCCGAATCTGTCTACAGACAGATACCTACACAGAACTATAGATGCACAGATACACAAGTGAAACTTATAATACCCCTCTTTTTGCTTCAGGAGTTAAAAATTACAGGCTTGTTAATAATTAACACGGGTATCTGCGAACTTTATCACACACTTACGTAAGACTTTATAAACGCACTTAAACATTGATCTATATGCTTGATTTAGTAATACCGTAAACAAAATATGCGTAATAAATAAACAAATCGAAAAGTTATTGTCATTGTACGAGTACACAAATGCTAAACCAGAAGTCGGTGACATTCCGATTTCGGCTAACGACGGCAATCGGCCTTGTATTTAATCTTATCTGGGACTAGCTTTAGCCTGCGACTTCGTAGGCGGAAAAATACTTCGTGTTGAATTCGTGTGTTCCTTTACCTCAATCGAATAAAATAAAAATTAAAGGCCCGCTGTGTTGAACAGCTAACTATACGTCCGACCATACCAACACGTCGAGTTAACCCATGTTCGCAGTTCTAAGTTTTGTCATATTAAGTTACGACTCTATTTAGGGATAGAATGAATTTTTGAAACATAAATTATTTTATTTCCACTGAGAAGTATATTTACAAAGATTCTTAACTTTACGTTTAAGAAATAAATAACATTTTCCAATTCAAACTTCCACCCCCGACGACGCTTTTTAGCCACTTTAGGGGATTTTTGTTTAAAAGCAGTAAAACATGGGTTCCTAAGGTTCTTCTGAAAGGTACATTTACTAAGTTTCATAACTTATATAACGCTTTGAATATAACGCTTTCCTGTTCTAACTTCTCCGCACCTTTTCATCCCATAAGGGGTAGAATTTGCATAAATGTTTTTTTGTCTTTTATTTCTTTTGAAAAATGCATTAACATAATATCATGATCGCAACTTCAAAAAATAACGTTTACTCATAGGTTCAAACCGTCACCCCCCTTTACACTCCCTTAACTTTTGTACATTATAAAAAGGAATCTCTATGCCAAATTTCAGCTTTATAGAACCAAGGGTTTGGGCTGGGCGATGATCAGTCAGTTAGCCAGTACTTTCCTTTTTATATTTATGTAGAAAAGACTTACGATGTTTTAAATAATTAACTGATATAACTTGTAATAATAATTCGCTTTCACGGCGAGCAGCAACTAATTAAGGAGCATGATAACTATCAGTGGAATAAATGAGTCACATTGATTGTGTTAAACTGCGCGTAATTGCATTCTGACTCATAGTCTTGGTGGTGTAAAATGCTGAAAAAGAAAGTATACTTAATATAATGTCACATTAACACTGGGAAAGCTGCATAATATAACACTAATAAGGGAGCCGATTTCACAAATATCACTCACAGAGTGATATAAAACTGCACCGCTCGAATTTAACTTGACTGGTATTTAAATTTCATTGGAGCGATAGTTTTTCCGAACTCCACTCGTATTTTAATTTAAGATAGATTTTTTTGACTTTAGAATGGTATTTTTAACCAACTTCAAAAAAGAAGGAAGTTCGCAATTCATCGAAATCTTTTTACATGCGTAACTGCAAAATCGACCCCCAAGGTAATATTCTAATAATTGGATTTGGTTATTGGAATGTCTCGGAAGAATAACTATGTGTTATTCTTCCGAGACATTTCCATCTACGGCAGCTTTCAATATTTTATTTCAATCAAGTGCACTTAGGTTAGATATGAGAGAAAAAATTTAAGCGTTAATGAAACCGCAAGAAATAGTATTTCCTCAATAAAACCCAGAAGCCTCCTATGGCTCCGAGGGCCACAATTTGTCCACCACCACTTATAAGCGCGGTCATTGCAATAATTTATAAGCGTAGGTACTTCGACTTGATCGTGGACCGAGTGTGCGGTCCATTCAAGATCATCCCTTATTGTCCCTTTGTCCGTCTGTCAGTAGCGGCCCAAACATGTATTCTCTCTGGTAGCGGGAAAAAATCAATGTTTACCTTTATACTCGAGCGCATATTTTTATACAAAGTGTGGTTTCATAATGAGGAGCGTTTACAGAATAACGCCTGTTCACAATGGCTTGTGTGGGCTGGAATTAAAGGTGTCGTGATAAATGGACGTGGTTAGCCAATAGAAGCCCGATGGATGCTGTATGGGTACAAGAAAGTACGCGATTTTTCAATTCCTAAGTTGATAATCTCTTATTACATAACTACCTACTGCTCTATAGGTACGAGTTACTTGAGATTAGAAAAACTGAAAAGTCGGCCTTATAGAGGACTTATAACATGGTGATTAAAACAAAAATGTATTATTATACTTAAGTGTGTAAGTGCAAAACGATTAATTCGAGGACTTCGGTCAGGGTCATCTGGACTTGACTAATCTAATCAATGTTTTTTTTTTCAGTAGCCACGAGCGTGATAGCGAATATTTGACTGTCATTCAAAGACTAGTGCGTAATACGTAAGCTCAGTAAAGATTAAAAATAATTTATTTGGCCGTCAAACAACTGTGTTTATTATCGCAGGGTCGAAGAAATGTTGGCACGCTTCAATGCCGAATACATGGGCGCGAAACTTACTGAAAATGTGTTTCTGTCGTTGAAATAATCAATTAAAATTAATTTGTCAGGCTGCCAGCGTGTCCTGTTATCGATGGTAACATGGTACTGACACCAGCTAAAAATATAATGTACTGAAGTTGTTCCCTAGAAGAAATTGGGCTTTGCAGTGCAGTTAGTATTTTAATTTTTCTGTTCTGTTCAAGTCTATGTATTAAAAAGATTATAGAAATGTTTTTTGACAAAATACTTGATCAGATTAGAGAATTATTAAATTGACCATAAATGTATTCAAATTACAATTACACCTTGATGTTAAGGTTCGTATAGTTGCTTAGTGATCCCTAGCTATCTAGTAAGTAATAAACCCAAGCGTATTTTTGTCGGTATATTTTAAAGGCTATTCAGAGTTGCTTTCTTTAATTGACTGTAGCAATGATTAGGTAGGCGTTAAATAGTGATTTTAACTTGTTTGGTTTTGATTATTTTTAAAAGACATAATAATAATAATAATTTATTCAATAAATTTGCAGTACAATATGGGATTTTTTTTTTTTCTAAAATCTACGTAACACGTGTGCCTGAACTAAGGTTACTAATAAAACCCTGTATCTCAGGCTAAACAAGCTAACAATTATAAGCTAAAATAATCACCCTAGGGTAAACAAATCAGTGTACGGTATGTGAAAGTAGTTAGTTTAACAAATTATATAAAGTCAATACAATAAAATGACAAATTGTAATTCTACTTCAAAACCTAATATTAATTTATAATTTATCTAATAGGTCAAGTATGTATACCTACAAAACTGTGACTCAGTGAAGTTTTTACTGGGTCAAAATCGATGCTAAAACTGCAGACTAAGACATCTTTACTTATACTTATTTGCTTAGTTTAGAAATTGTGCGAGTGTTACTTAGTGTATGTTATTTATAATTAAGGTTAGTAGGACATTATTGCGGCTAGTTAAAGATTGACTCCAGCTGCCCCTGTCAAGGGCATTCATAATTTACAGAGTTGATGTACCTTTTTTCAGCCATCATTTTCGCAGGGCAGTCAACGGCACCTGTAGTGTGGTTGGTTGGTTTAGTATTTTATTCAATTCACAAAGTTTAGTTATTGTTTTTTGAAAGTGTTGTGAAGCAGGGACTAAACTTATTTTTATTTAATTTAATTAAAAATCTAATTCATGAAATATGACCATTAAATAAATGAACACTTTATTTGCAGCACGCTACCAGTAATTTCCTCCACCCGTGCACCCGCGACCGGCCACAGCCTCTCTGGGTGGCCGCGGCATTGTGCGCGCACGCATCGCCGGACACTTCCGAACGGATGTCGGAAGACGATCCATCGATATTTGAGGGTAGATAAATAAATAACTAGAAAATTGTTTTGATGTGATTCACCTTTTTTGCGGAGAAATAGGCGAGAAAGTAAAGGTACTATTTGTTTTCTATTTAAGGATTATAATAGCGGGTATTAAAAACTACATGTATTGTCCTAATTGGGATCGAAATTTTTCCTTATAAATTGTATAAGAAAGAAAAATTATGATTTTTATAAATACATTACTGCGGTTAATCTCAAACTAGCCTCGTGAAAAAAAAAAATACTGTCCTATCTTTTTGCACTTACAGGCGAACCGTGAACACGCAAAAGCCCAAAACCCTTAGGCAGTAAACAATAAACAGTCAAAACTTTTGCTCAACACAAATCTCTATCTTCATTTGTTTTTAACACCGATAACGCGTCAGAACAAGCTGGACCTCAACAGATGTTGGCCAAATTACCTCATCCCGGCACACGTGGCGCTTTGTTCTTCCAACAATTGAATTCCAGCAAACAAAGATGAATAAACAAGTGAAGTCCGCACTTAATAGACTAACTGTCGTCCAGCGTGGGAAAGCAGCGTCCTTAGCATTCGCATCCGGACGGTACCTGACTTTGACCAAGTTTTTTGCATCGTAAAACACTTGGTACAAATAGGCGACCATTGAGATGCTCGTGTTTGGAGTACCCGCCTTTTCACTTGAATGGGCTAGGAGTGAACGTTTGAGGAATTACTCATCTGCCCCCCGCTGTGTTTTAGTTTCAATAGTTCACTCAAGAGTGGATTTGCGAACTCTGAAACAACTAACACAGATTTATCTTTCTGTGGACTTTCCTATCATTTATAATGTGCTTGAATTCAGTAATAAATACAAACATGTAAGTAAGCTATCTAAGCTATGATTCTAAATACGCATAATGTAAAAAATCGTTAATGGGAAAAAGAACTGTGTTAAATGTACCCACCCACATTAAAGTGGCTGACTGTTAGTTTGTTATAAAAGTTATCATGATCAATTGACAGAAGAGTGAGTAAATTTGTAATTTTGTATTCATTCATAAATTTCGCCTACCTGCTCACACGCAGCTCGTACGAAGTAGTAACCCGTATGAATAGACATGCCTTATGAATGGAGGTGCCCAGGGATACTCTTCCGCTGTTCAAAACCTACAATTTCACGGTTCTACGCCGTTGCATAAAACTGCATTCGATGCAACAAATGAGTCCGTGAAATCAGTTCTCAGTGCGGTTTCCGTAAATTCCCCTGTGATTTGGCAGGAATAACAAATTATATGATTGAACGCCTCGCGTAAAGAGATCAATGCGAAACATGGGATCGATTGAGTCTATTTACCCAATAAACTGCCATTTCAGGGGGAATGGCTGAGTATTATTGTTAAATGCTCCTGTTATTATTATTTAATCTTTGACGTAACATACACGAATTATTATGTCGAAAATCCTATTCAATATGAGTTGTAATCATAACTGAATTTAGTGATATTAGCTATGTAATTAGACCATAAGAGTTAGGCACTACATTATAGTAGGTAGCCTAAGAGTTTTAATCGAGGTATTACTGATAAACGTTATCAAACAATACACATAGATAGACATTAAATCTTTGTTATCAATATTGCTTATTATCTTTAAATATTGTAAAAGTACTCCACAATAATATAGATAAAATCAGCATTTCTTATCAAAACAATACCTAGGCACTTTACGCGTCTTCACGTGAAGGTTTCTCGCGCTATGTGTGCTAAAAACTTCCAGTTACTTACTTACCTGCTGCTTAGCAAGTAATTAATGCCATAACTGCCCCACATAAAACAAGTGCCCCATGTATTATCGAATTCAAGATGACGCCAATTATAATGCCACTATGTACTTACATTAAAACAAACGCCAACGTCAATACTATCAAATTCTTTTTGAATTTGGACCTCCACAGTCACAAAAAAAAACCAAGCGCGTCTATGATTCCACAGAGCCGGCGACAATCTGTCTGCCCTGAATGTCTATTCAGCCAGATTCACGGGTAATTTTTGCTACTACTAATGCCTTTAGGTGTGATACATTGACGTGGGTCCTTTCCGGTGATATCCACAATAGACAACCAATTATAAGAATTACGCGTCGCTGTCTCCTAAAAGGCGGTCCACTTCGGCTTCCGAGTTTCAAAGAAAATATTTAATACCGGATTAACTTAATGTAGTTTATTAATAGAAATTATCACAATACTAATGGCAGACGCCCAAGCGTGACGATGAGTTATTAACGAAGATATACAAATAGAAAATAAGGAAGATTTAACGAAGTTAGATTAGATTTTTAGTTGCTATGTTTTTTGCAAAAAACCGTAGTGTAGCGAGAACTTTTTAGTAGTGCGACATCCAGGGACGCCCCCCCGTTGCGATGTAATTTCGCTCTAACTAAACTCTCCTTTTTGTGTCACTCCTATATTTTGTTAAACTCTTAAAACAAATACTTTGTACTGAAAAAGGGACAGCGTCAGAAATAATCCTTGTGAGTATTTTAGTTTTATGTTGTCATTGAAATCAGATTATGTGAATTGGAATTTGCTAGGCAAGCGTGCTTCATCTTAGACCACAGACACTGTACTTATTATCATTGGTCAATAACAAGAAAGGAAGAAAAAAAAACAGAGTACAGTAGCAGGGCATCACAAATCTGTTGATGCATCTGACGGCCGTTTAATATTCATAAGAAATTCTATAGACGTCATTAACGTCGTAATAGGTGCCGAAATAGGTCTATTCAAAGGCGGCTTGATTAAATTATTCAAGTGAATACTTACATTGAATACAATCTCAAAACCTTTTTATTTCATATAATTTTATATCAACATGAATGGTTGTTGGCCACTTTCAATTATGAAATCAGTAAAAATATTTCTAAATATTAAGTTTTCCTAATCATATTACCCTGCTCAGTGCTCATTACTGTGGAAGGCAATGGTTTTCCTAACAAAACTCAGGGACCCCTTAATCCTTTCAAACTCATCAACCACTACCTGTATTAAATCTGGGTGCGCTGCCATCATAGAGCCATCAGCTTCCTGATAAGGGTAATTAATCATGCCAACAAACCGATGACCATTAGCGGCTGCTGACTCACGGCCGGCCACTATCACCCGGCTTCAATGGAGTATTGGTTAAATACCGTTTATACCGATTAGCTCCAAAATACGAGCATTAAGCGGCAAATAATTTATATGGATGACCACCTTGACCGCAGCAGAATATTATACAGTGTGTTTTAAACCATTTACCCTGACCTCTCTTGGTGGTCGAAAATGATCAACCGGTAGGCACTAGGCATACATGTATTTGGGCTACCTAATTCAATAGACAGGTGCCTTATAAAGAATTAAAATGCAAACGTTTGTGAGTGTGCACTTACCTATGTATGTTTGTTACTTTTACTTCTTCACGGTGAAACGGCTGGACGAGTTTGGTTCAAATTTGGACTGGAGATAGCTTAGATTTAAAATAAAAACATAGTCTATTTGGTGCCGAAAAATTGTTTAGCGATGACCTAATTCTACGCAGGCGAAGTCGCAACATCTAGTATTTAATGTGTTAAATGGATGTATTACTTGTCTCTTTTTACTTGCTAAAGTAGGTACTAGGTCAGTATGAAAACATCCCGATGAATTGAGAACCGCCTCCTTATTTCAAGTCGGTTAAAAAGGAAAGCTTTGATAACAGCTTAGTTTTGACAGCATCTCATGCCAGCTGCCGGTCGGTCAGCCACGTGTGCTCAAGTACATTGACAACCGTCGAGGCCGTCGAGTAATAAAGGTAATTCATTAACCGCAATAAATCGACTACCCGGTGTTAAGTAAGACGTCACTCATTAAGCGACGGGGATGACGTCTCTTTCACAACAATCAGCGGGACGCCATTTTGCTGGAATCAGCCGGAACTCGCACTATATTGGACCAATCAATTCCTAACTTCCTGTGGGTTCCTAGCTGCATTTTTTTTGTTATTAGACAAGCTGCTTTCATTGAGATGCCGTTTAATGTACGAAGTACCTCGTACTTTGCCTTGCCTGTACCTTGGTGCAAGTGCAAAACTGCAATCACCAAGTTCACTTTGAAAATAATTATATGATGTGCCTACCTAATGCCTACCAATGCCGCATTTTGCAATCAGATCAGAAGCAAAAAGTTTTTCCGAACACAATGAACGTAGATCCTACGATTATGTCGCAATACTCGAAATTAAACATTACACATCTCTTACTTCTTTTAGCTACACATTTCTCTATCGTCATTAAATAGTAATTTCTTCCCAAAACACCAGCTTTAAGGGCAAGTAACATTTTATTTTGGTTTCACGTTTTGAAATTGACTAAAAACAACTCATCATCCTTCATTCATCATTGTAACTTTTTAAACAGTCCGCGCGGGCAGTGGCTGCGCGCGGCGCGTATCGATTTACTGATTTAGCCTCCCCCTGCAGATAACGGTGACAGGTACCCAGCGCCGGTGCGTCTTTGCGATTCAAATTACAGCCCCGCGTAAACTAGACGCGTAGGTAATTTCCTGAGAATGGGAACCTAATTGGTGGGCCCAAATTTTAGATGTAACATTCGCTTAGAATTTTTTACACTGCTCTTTCATAAAGATTAAAATGAGCAGTTTTGAATTAATCAGCCATTCATTTTATACACTTAGTACTTACCAAAAAAATACTGCTACTTCTACCTCTTTCTGACAATTCATAGTACCCATTCTAATAACAACAACACAGCCGATAAAAAGCTTAATAAAATAAAAAATTGCATTAATACAAAAGACCGGGCCCGTACGGTTTCCTCAGATTGGACGGCGATTTATCGTGCGGAAATGCCGTTACTAGGTAATATTTCCGCCCCGCACTATTCATTTTCCCTTTTTTACGAAAAAAAGGGCGCGAGACGTCTTAATCGAACTGACTGTCCAAACACGCACACTGAATAAACAAAAAATAATAGCTAAAAAAAAAAACAACTGACATTGTTGGTGGTTGTCACAGTTCGACAATTTATTTAGCGCTGTTTCCTTAGACTGTGGTAGAAGTAGGTTAGTTTGGACACGGCGAGGATAACCGTCGTCACCGCGGGAGCTTGTCAGGGGTGTTTTACTAACTTTGGCCTCAGTCGCTTGTCTTGTAGATTTATTTAGATAAATTGATCGGATTCTCCGTCGACTTGGGTGAAAACGATTTAATCATAAAAAGTGCAACTCTAGTTTATTGGCTTGAGAAGGATTAAAAGAACCGTTTTAAATTATTATTTTACCTACCCAGTAATTGTATTGAAAAGGTAAATGTTCTAAACTGGCCTTTCCTAAGATAAAATTTAGTTGAACGTTATCTAACTTTAAGCAACATAATGAGAGTTGCAGTGAAAAAAAAATATTTTTCTTGTAATAGCAAATCGTCATCTTTTCACGCGAGTGACACTTAATGACAATTAATTAAAACAGAAGACACGATACAATTTGCATTTACTATCGTGTAATAAAATGATCAACAACAATAGACAAGGCATTCGCCAGAAGACGGCAGAGGGCGACCCTACGGAATCGCGGCATAACCCCAAAATGGTCGCATCCGCCTCCGATGATATATGCGAGGGCATTTCCTGACACCGGCCAGTAGCTACTTGATTTAGCGGAAAGTCAGATAAAACCTAATGCGCACAACAAAAAATATATCACAATACCCACGCCATAAATATGACGGCCTGTCGTAAACCTTTATGTCTGTGCGTTGTCGCTGGCACGTGAAAAATGGGAGTCGCGATACAAATAGAAAAACTAAACGTTTACCCGAACTGTGGAGCCTGGAGTTTTCGCGATGCACATTAATTCACATTATAATACCTACTACAATACCAACGAGATAAAATTTTGGCGGTGCTGTGCTGCTGAGTGAACGTAAATCTTGAATTGGGTACAGATTTTCAAAAGTATCTTTGAAACGCAGAATTCCAAAATAGGTCTTTTGTTTTGAGTTGACGTTAAATTGTAATTACCTACTGGGACTTCAAAATGCATTAGGTAAATATATGCATATTCTTAAATTATGTTTCACGCAATTTTTGTATAATTTATATTAAGTATTTACACTTGAATATAACCATCAACTTTTTGATAACGTTAAAAGAACGCAAGCATTGGATCTAATGGTAAATATCCGTAAAATTAAAGCATTAAAAACCCCCGACATAAAAACCTATAAAGGGTAAAAAAAATTAATTTCTGGGTCTGGTCCTTTAATAAGGAACTATGTTTTTGCAGTTGGGTTTTTACACTTTTTACATTCAGTTACCAATATATCAAAAGGTCCCCGGATTCGGGTTCCCAGAACTTATAGACATACTAAAGACATCAAATTTGAGCTCATCGCAGCCAATGAAATCGACGATGAACTCCATGAACTACATGTTCGAATTTGAAAAATTCTTTCCACGCTAGCTTGAAAAAACCGATTTCCCACGCAGATTTTGCACGATAATGAGAGCCTTTCCGAGCGAGTGCGGTTAAAGGATATTTTTGAAGCAAGTCGCATTTCAAACACTTTAAACACAATTGATTATTTTGCCATATTATTTAGATCAGTGTTTTTCAAAGTGTGGGTCGCGACCCCCAGGGGGGTCGCGAGGATCTGCTTCGAAGGTCTCGTGCTCGTGACTACATGGAATGAAGATTTTTTTAAGAACATTTTAATAAAACAACAATATTTATTTCCATTCAATATTAAAAAAAACGGTAAGTTGCGGACCTTCTGATAAATATAGGTTGCGTTTCAAAACGCACGATTGATTGAATTACAGAAGCGTGCGTTCTAAATATGAATTCTTAGATAATAGTTGGGTTCTAAGGTTAATCGCACAAACGGGGTTCTGGGGGGTCGCGAAGGAATTTGATGGTCATTGAAGGGCCATAACACAAAAAAGTTTGAAAACACTGATTTAGATAGATTGAATTTCCAATTAAGTGTATGTTGTCGTTAAATCACCACTGCTTTATTGAGGGTTAACTTTTATTTGAATGTCTACTATTTTTCTGATGTCCTGTCAACCTCCCGATGTTTAACTGGTGAGTGATAATAATAAGTTCGCCTTTGTACATTTTCTTTTGTCCTATTACCTGTTACTTTATGATAGGTATATGTGCAATAAAGAGATATACAATACATACATAGGTACCTATATGTCTTGTTTCGATAGGTAGGTTCTCATTAGGGTTCCGTAGCCAAAATGGCAAAAACGGAACTCTTATAGTTTCGTCATGTCCGTCTGTCTGTCTGTCCGCGGCTTAGCTTAGAGACTATTGGTACTAGAAAGCTGTAACTGCTTTTTCCTAATGGCTTAGGAACCCTATTCCTGGGCGCGTCCGACACGCTCTTGGCCGGTTTTTTTAAACTAATCGAGGTAAATTTAGTCACCTACTAAAACCAAAACAGTTCCCATGCAAAATAGAGGCAAAATTTATTCAAAACGTTGCAGAAAGATAATCCTACTATATCCTTAACGACGTGTCGACAGCAAATGAAAACGTTTGATCGCGGGAACCGTTATTAATATTCGTTTGGTAACGAGTTTATTAGAGCACTATAAATCTAGTGCAAGGGCGCGGGAGCCCGCAAAATGGCAGTGACGCGTGGCAGCGGAGCCCTAACGATGTTCTTCAGATCCTACTGAATTATCTACTTATTGGATTAACGTTAAGTCTTTTGAACACGGATTTTATTGCAATTAACAATGTCAGAGTCTTTAGTCGGTGAGTAAATAAAATATAAGTACCTATTTCTTCCGTGATCAATAACACCAAAAACGTTTTTTTTTTTACTGTCAGACTTCCATTGTGTTAGCAAACGTGGGCTGATTTGAATTATTATAGCTGATAACTACATTGAATTATTATGCCTGTGTCATATGAAATCAACCTATATCAAGTTTTTCTGAAACTCACTTTGTCTATCTTCCACGTTACTTCTTGCAACCCTAAATGCCCCAAATACGAAAAGTACCTTGCACATTCAGGTGTTAGCAAAAGTGCTATTCTTCTGATCGGCGTGTTATCGCCGTTTCAAGTCGACTGCGCGCTGACCGGCCGCGATACGCCGCGGCCGTCCATCATACAGATATTGCGCTTACATCAACAATATTGTGTTTCACATGTTCACCACTGAATAGCCACCAAAGTAAAACGCACCCTAACACAGCGGAAGAGAATCGTAAAGCTTCCGCTGCCACAAAAATCAATACACCCCGCAATCACAACTCCGACTTCGAACAAACTATCAACTTCCTTGCTGATGCTACACCAAAGGAAAATGAACTAAACGTTTGAAAGCAATGGGTGGAAAGTTGGACGATCTACACACTGTATCTATAGGTTTTGCTAATGATATTTTATGTCCAGGTTGTGACTATAAAGGGCTACGTCATAGCCACTTATTGATAGAGACATGCACACCATTACCGTCCGATAAAGATAGTAATGGAATCTTCTACTCGATGTGCACTTAGAGAAAACAAAATACAACGTGTCGTTTGGAATTCTACTTATTTTGGAGAGATCGTAATTTCCAGTTCAAGATCGATCAATAAAGACGTTGAAGCTTAAGTAGTATTCACTTGACTAGCCATGTATTACACACAAGCAATGCGTGAGGGGAACAAAAACTAACTATCCCACGTGTGTCAACGGCAGCGGTGTCAGCGCCCGAACCGAAAGGCTGTGTATTTGTGTATGCTGCGGTAATCGGCTTAACCGCGCTCGATTCTCTCAATCGCTATTGGTCCTTTTGGTGACACAATCGAAGGCGTTTCGAGAATTTATCGAAATTATTTCACAGTTTGTTTGCCCATTGTGACTACCGACGACTCGAGCCCTTTGTGCGAGTGTTATTATTTATTTAATAACGACGACATCGCATTGTCGTAGGAATTTTCAATCGGGGTGCGGAGGCGTCAGATTAGCTCTTTGTGAGGCATTTGTCGGGACACTGCCGGTCGCACCCGACTTACCTAATACTCGGTAGGCGAACAAATGACTTCGCTAAATTGGGATACTTTTGATAATTAGACCAATATAATAGGGCTACCTATTTTAAGTTTTTTGTAAACACTCGTAATTCAGAGTGTTAAAAACAAACAAAATACAGGATATGTACTTAACTATAAGTTCTGCTACTGAGTTACTTAACCTGCCTTGTATACTACGACGGCCGGATAGCCTAGTGGTTAGAGACCCTGACTACGAAGCTTGAGGTCCCGGGTTCGAATCCCGGTCGGGGCAGATGTTTGTATGATGAATACGAATATTTGTTCTTGGGTCTTGGATGTTTAATATGTATTTAAGTATGTATTTATCTATATAAGTATGTTTATCCGTTGTCTAGTACCCATAACACAAGCTCTGCTTAATTTGGGACTAGGTCAGTTGGTGTCACTTGTCCCATGATATTTAAATTTTATTTAAAATTTTAAAAAATATATACTATCTATGATGACTAATCTAAAGACCAGTTAGTAAGGACTTGATTAAGTTCTTCGAATACTTCTTTCGTAAGAACTACTGCTCAACCTACTACAGGTATAGGTACATTAAGTGATAACATTGTGTAAATACTTCTAACCTGTTAAAACCTGTCACAGGCTCGTAAATACGACGTTTATAAAGAAAAAGTTTTATTATGACGTCAAGTTTTCTAGTTATATCTACTAGCTGAGGGCTACAAATTAGTTTCAATAAATGATCAACTGGCTGACTGCCTTCAAAATCACAGAGCTGATGATAGGAGTAATGAATGCCTTAAATCATTCTTATCGGTCAGTCAGGATTATTATCGACTTTTAGAACCTAGAATAACTAGGTATTCTGAAGAGTTTAAAAATGTAACTTTTTATGTTTAAGAAATACTGGTTTTCTTTTTTTTTTGGCACTGACCGTGTCAGAAACCGAATTGGTTTAGTACAAGCAGCTTTTCGTGAAATTATGACATTTGGTTTTGAAAGTAAGTACGAGGGCGGGATGATAAGTAACTAGCCTAATATAAAAATACTTAGGTTGGCGTCATAAAATTGATTTTATTTTCCAACATACTCTCCATGTACCTCTAAGCACTTGGTCCATCTTCGTTCTAAAGCTGTAATGCCCTTCATAAAATGACTTTTGTCAAGACCGGCAAAATACTCTTCTACGGCGGCAATAACTTCATCATTTGTGGCAAACTTCTGTCCACCCAAAAAATTTTTTAGCTTGGGGAAAAGGTGGAAGTCTGATGGTGCTAGATCAGGCGAATAAGGTGGGTGGGACAGCAAATCATAGTTCAATTCGTTGATTTTTGCCATAGCCTTAACACAAGTGTGAACCCTTGCGTTGTCTTGATGGAAGATGATTTTTTTTTTCTAAACCTGGTCGTTTTTGCTGAATACATTGATAAAGCTTATCTAAAGGATTAGCGTAGTATTCTCCATTAATAGTTTGACCTTTGGGAAGGTAATCTATAAACAAAATTCCATTTGCATCCCAGAAGACAGAAGCCATCACTTTTCCAGCCGACTTTACAGCCATAGCTTTTTTAGGAGCCGAACACCCAGATTCAGTCCACTGTTTTGATTGAATGTTTGATTCTGGCGTGTAATGGTGAACCCATGTTTCATCTTTTGTTATAAATCGACGTATAAAAACTGCTTTATTTCTCTGAAAACGATCCAAGCATGCCTTCGAGTTTTGCACCCGAATTCTTTTTTGATCGTGCGTAAGCAAACGCGGCACCCAACGGGCGGATAACTTTTTCATATTTAATTCGTCACTTAAGATATGATGTACCCGTTCTTTCGAAATACCTGTAATGTCAGCTATTTCAGATAGCTTCAATCGTCGATCTGTTAAAACTATATCATGTACTTTGGACACCATTTCCGGAGTCGTGACGATTTTTGGACGTCCGGGGCGGGCTTCATCTTGGACACTTGTACGGCCGCGTTTAAACTCAGCCACCCAGTTTTTTACTGTGGCGTAAGAAAGAGCACATTCACCCAAAACATTCTTTAACTCTTCATAAATATCAAGCCCCTTCATATCCTTCATATAGAGAAACTTAATCACCGCTCTTTGTTAAATTTTATCCATATTGAAAAACAACAGACACAATGTATTTTCAAATGCCAAATAATCAATAAAATATTCAAGCCACCAAATTCAAATTTAGAACAGAGATAGCCAGAGACATATTTTTAAAAATGAGAAAGTAATTTTTTTAATTAAAACTTTTTAAATACCTAAGGCTAGTTACTTATCATCCCGCCCTCGTATGTTGGTACCTACTTACTAAATGACTGAGTTTTTTGGCGACGAAGTGAAAAATAACAATCTAGCAAATAACCGCTCTACCAGATAGTGAACGCGTATTAGTAGTTCTAGGTAACCTGCGAAGCGGATAGATAACTGTCTTGGTACAAAATAGAACAGGTGAGGAGAGGACTTATCGCCTACGCCTGCAATCGGGTCGCAAGCTATCGGCAGCTCGATTAGATAAAGGCAGTAAACAATGCCGGTACCAACAACTACAGTTGGTAACATGGTACTTGATAAATTGAGTCTATATTTCAAAATGGTTGTTCTTCACCCAGATACTGAAAGGATATTTGAATGCAAAAAATGATCGGTCTCCATCCAGATTTTAACTGGTCCAAAGCAAATCCGATACATCTAAAGTTTCAAAAATTATTTAATCTTGGTTATTATGATTTTGCAATAGTCCCTTTCCCTTAGTTAGGTACTTATTTTTCAAACTTCAAGTATACTGCCAAGTATAGAAGTTTTTAGAAAAAAACAAAACTTTGCTCGGGCAAGCAGTTCTTATAGGTATGAAGCCCATTCTAAGAATTTGAACTTTTTTTGATAATTTAAGATAGGTTAATTGAACCTCATTAAACAAAACCAGAAGTATCTAAAGTAGGTATATCTCAACTAATTTCGCCCAATTGACTATACCTACCTACGTAATGTACAGTCGAGGAAATTAATTCCTGACCCACCATGGAATGTTTTCATAGTAAACGTCATAACAATTTTCCTTGTCAAGCTATGCGATGTCACTATGACGTTTACTGTGAAAAGGTTCCATAGTGGGTCAGGAATTAATTTCCTGGACCGTACCTAGGTAGAGCCGGAAGGTGGCTCATGTTCCACATTTAACTGAATAATTTATTAAAGTAACGCAAATTTGGTGAAAAAAATATACTTACAAAATTGTTTTCAATCAGTTTATTTATTTTTGATAATAATTTATTTTTTATATAATACAATTTTCGTACAGTGATTTAAAAGCTTATTGTAGTTTTCACACGAAACTGATGGTGACTACATTTTTCACTCTGGGATGAATGTGGAGACAGATAGCCATAATATGTAGCTAGCCTTATAATGTTGTTCCTCAGATAAGATAGGAGAGCGATGATGCAGACTAACTGATAGGTATCGGTTGGCATTTATTTGCGTAACTGTATACATTTTCTGCTATATACAAAATATGTACATTTTAAACCTAATAACTCTTAAACTACATCAAAATTTATGTAGTTACGTTAAATAATAAGTAGTTCATTTGGAATATAAATAATTACTCACTTTACACGATTATAATAATACTGAACCTTAACATCTAAATATTGCATTCTGATAAAATCTGGTCATTTCTCATAATATTAATAATCTAATACTTGTCAAAGGCTTTATACATAAATATACACACTTCTAATAAGATGGAATGTACTTGCGATCACTAGTTAATAAGGCTTACTACGAGGGGCTATATCAACGTACCGTTCGCCAATAACAATTTGCTTGATAATACAGATTTGCCGAAATTCATTTAATTTAGTACCTACTGAAGACATTAGAACATCTAAATACAATTAAGTAGGAACTCCAGATACCTTATAATCCAATTCGTTAAAATAGTAAGTCTTAGCTTAATTTAATTTACTATTCGAGTTTTTTTAACTGAATAATTTAACACGTTCTGAACCGCAATTTTGACGTTAGAAAATGTTGGTTTTTACCGTCGCGGCGAGTTTACACATGGCATGAATGATCCATTCAACGTGCAGCGACGAGTGGACTAGTAAACACTGTAGCGGAGCGCCAGGGGCCCTCGAGCAGTCATTTGTCCCGAACATGAAGCATCACTCTTTCCAGATCAAGCGCTTCTTGAAATTTAGTTTGTGATCGCGACAAGTGGTGCATTAGAAGGGCAAATGACGGCTCGTTTCACCACCAACAAGGCGCGGGCTGCGGGCCGTGCGCGGACACGGGGGGCTGGTGGTGCAACGGCTGGTACGGGGGCAAGGCCATACCCAGCGGAGGTAAGCCCTCCGGCTTGCCCAAGCATGGTCGCCCATCTTTCACCAATACCGGTACGGCCACACGTCGCGGCGAACTTAAACCACCAACGTTTAAATCATGCGCTCCCTTCTCCTGAACCGCCCGCTTAGTCTTGTACCTATGATTCTGGAACCAGATCTTAACTTGCGTGGGAGTTAAACGGATCAAGCTAGCCAGGTGTTCACGCTCCGGCGCGGAAAGGTACCGCTGTTGGCGGAATCGCCTCTCCAACTCATAGGTTTGCGCTTTGGAGAATAGGACGCGTCGTTTGCGTTTCTTGTGCACCATGCTGGGGTCGCTGCTGTTGTTGTTGATCTGGTCGTGGTCGTGGTCGTCGTCCTCGTGCTCGAGGTCGTGCTCGTGCTCGTGCTCGTCCTGGTCGTGCCGCGGGTCGGCGCCCGGCGGCGACGACGCCGGCGCGCCCACGTAGGAGAGCTCAGAGGCGCGGGACGTACTGTCCGGACTCGCTTGCTGACCCAGAATACCTGAGAACAAAGGAAAATAATTGTTAAAATTTGCTACCTGGTTTCCCACTTTGTTGAGATTTCGGCGGCGTTTTATGTAAAATTTAGGAATGCCTATAAAACAACGACGCGGTAAAGCAAAAGTCCCTACCATAGTCGCCACGGGAAAGAACAAATTCTCACAGCTTCAGAGATACAGTAAACATGCCACTGTTTAGCAACGCATACAAAATCTCCACTTAATCCTGTGGGGTTACGCTCTATTTAACTCCAACTAGGTGCCGCTCGCATACAAATAGATGAAAGAATCAGGGCCAATATTAAATTGTTCCTGAGTCACCCCTCGCGTTAAACGTTCGCACGGGCCGGGCGGGCTGGGCGTGACGCGGGGGGACCACACCCACCCCCCGGCAGCTGGTACTTTGTTCAATGATCATCTTGCCTCATGAGCACAGTTTAATGACAACGGTTTCACCTCCATTTTTGTATCGTGATTTTTTTTGTGAAAATCGACAAATGACGACAATGACGTGGACAAATTTTTCGTCTTTGTGAATTTGAATCTTATTTGGAGCCTCATTGCTAAACTGAACTAACGGCATTAATTTTAATGCAATTCAGCGTTACTAACGTACGTTTACACGCCAATGGTAACTATGTCCACTTCCACCGAAAAACTTCAATAACAAATTCATTTTAGAAGACGTGCTCGTAGTGGGACGCTTTGCAACTAGGTAGAGCCACGACTTTCGTCGGGCAGCTACGAGGGGCGGCTGATAAGTAATCTCCTTGGTCAGAAATATATACAAAAATAATGCTGGCTGGTATGGATTTATATTCGTTTGTTATTCTATTTTCAAAATGTATTACATTTATTTGTTTATTGCATCACGTTTATTTGTCTCCTACAATTGTTTCAAACATGTCGGTAGAAAAAGTGAAAATGGATAAAATCGAGCAGCGTGCAGTGATTAAGTTTTTGACTAAAGAAGGGAATACGCCTTCGGAGATCAGACAGCGTATGTTACGTGTGTTTGGCAGTTCGTGTTCTTCCGAATTTGTCATAAAGTTTTGGTCAAAGCAATTTAAGTTAGGTCGTGAGAGCCTGGAAGATGATCCTCATAGCGGAAGACCAGTTTCTGCCGTCACCGATGAAAATGTAGCCAGGGTGTAAAAAGTATTAGAGGACCGACGAGTGAAGCAGTGGGAGATAGCTAGAGATGTGGGCGTCAGTAAAGAGCGAGTCAATGAAATAATTCATGAGCATTTGAACATGTCCAAGGTTAGTGCACGTTGGGTCCCCAGAATGTTGACTGCATTTGACATGGAGAGGCGTGTCAAATGTTGCGAAGAGTTTTTGGACATGAGTCGAGGGAAAGAGGAAGAAATAATTTCTAGAATTGTAACATGTAATGAGACTTGGATTCGACAATGGGACCCGGAAAGTAAGCAAGAGTCGTTACAGTGGAAATTTAAGGATGAGAAGCCGCCTCGGAAATTCAAGGTCTGTCCATCGGCAGATAAACTTATGGCTACAATCTTTTGGGATACAGAAGGGATTTTGCTCATAGATTATTTACCGAAGAAAACTACAATGAATGCTGATTATTACTCAAACTTACTATATCAACTAAGAGAGACAATAAAAGAAAAACGGCGAGGTAAACTAAGCAAAGGAATTCTGATTTTGCACGATAACGCACCAGTGCATACCGCCCGCACAACGAAGCTAGCAATTAAAGACAATGGCTTCGAAACCATTGACCACCCCCCTTATAGTCCAGATTTAGCCCCCTGTGACTATTTTCTCTTTAGACTTCTCAAGAAAGACCTCAGGGGACGAAGGTTTATGACCGATGACGAAATGAAGGCTGCGGTTACTGACTTTTTTGACGACAAACCGAAAGATTTTTTTTAATGGTTTAAATTCAATATTTGAAAATTTTAATAAGTGCATTTTACTAGCAGGGAACTATATAGAACAATAAAAAAAAAATTGCCACGACAGTCTTTTGTTTCATTGTTAAGTAGATTACTTTTCAGCCGCCCCTCGTAAGCGGGTAACTGCAAAGAGCCGAAGACCGGAGTGGCGCGAGGCAGGAGACTCCTATGTCCAGCATTGGACTCTCGGGCTAATAATGATAATGACGAAATTACAAACGTAATTTCGCACATAAATACTGATAAAGTCAGAGTTCGAGCCTGGACTCGAACCTATGTCCTTCTGCTTGAGAGGCGATAGGTCAAACTATTAGGCTACCACGCGTTTTTTTAATGTTTGGACAACGTGAACTAAATGTAATACTAGGTATAATCAAAAAGAAATGCGCTAAAAATATACTCCCCGTGTGACGGGCTATGCCCAACCAACGTACCTACTCAGCCAGTCACACAATAAAATCTATAACTGCCATTGAATAAAGAACAAATAGCGTCCCTAACAGCCGCAAACATCGTGTAATTGATAGGCGACAGCTGCCGCTGCTGCCTATTGGTGACAAATTTGTTCCACGCACCCCGACACCCCGACTGTGGGGCGTGGACATACAACCCCCGAGTTTGGGCTTTTGATTCAGACAGTGTTTAATCTTTGGTTAACTGTGCGATATCAGGTCTATAAAGCTCAATAAAAGTTGGTAATTTTAGTGCAATGAGACTTCATAGAATCATTTCTTAAAGTGACATTTAGTTTCTTAGTTTTTAACCGACTTAAAAAAAGGAGGAGGTTCTACGTTCCAGTGTATGTATATATTTTTTTTTATTTATGTATGTTCATCGAATACTCCGTCAATTGTAGACCGATTTTGAAATCTTTTTTTTTTATTTGAAAGTGTATACTCCTGAGGTGGTCCCATTGTCACCAAGTCATGATCTGATGTTGGGATCCCAGGGAAATCGAGGGCAACCCTCAAATTTTATAGGCACGTATTATGTGTTTCATATATTTTCTAAGGCTATTAATTTGTAAGTATAATTATTTTATGAACTAAAAAACAATTACTTTGCTCACCCGCGACCATAACAAACGCAAATGCGGGTGAGCAAAGTAATTGTTTTTTAGTTCATAAATATGGACCTCCGCAAACTAACGCCTGATTCAATAAATTATAATTATTTTATCATTAGGTAACCTAGATACATATACTGAGTTGCTGTAAGATTAAAAATGACAATCATACCAGTGCATGCCTCAGGTCAGGTTTGACTTAATTTTATAGGTAATTGAAGAAAAAAACCGACTGGTCTCACCATTTACGACAATTAGGTCCATTTATTTCAAATACAGAAACTCCAAGCTTTATATGTATACACACACAATCGAAACGAGCGCCGAAAGTGTTTGATAGCGATAAAAATAATTAATGACAACAGCAGATTAGTGTGAAGGCACTCCAATGGAGGAGCATTTCAAAAAATAATCTCAGCTCTCGAGCGCCACTACCGAATACTATTTTCGAGAGCGCCATACACAGATGATAATTCGATTACCTACTCGTGATTGTCAAATTTAAAGATATGCATGCGGTTTTATTTTTAGAGAGTTTATCTTTTGTTACTGTAAGTGTAACTGATAGTCACGGTCAGTTTCCTGTTTGTAACTAAGTTGAAAACCGAGTCAAAACCGTGGAACAGCTGTTCAGGCTAGCCCTGGACAAAGAAAAATTTAAAAAACTGATGATGAGAACCTTCAGTAATGGAGAGGCACTTGAAGAAGAAGAAGAAAAACTAAGTTGAAGTCAGGTGCTGGCGTTGATGTTTTCATGACAATTTATGTAGTCAATAATTATTACAATAATTGTAGGTACGATCTGCTATCATAAGGATGAGCTAAGTGAAAAGTGAATCAGACCAGATACCAATTTGATAGATAGATTAATATTTAATAATGGAGAGATGGGATAGACTAAAAGAAAACGTGCACTTCAATTCTAACGTTACTATTTTTATAATAATTCGATGCACACAGCAGGAACTATAGTCTCATCTTTTGTAGTAAATTGGCGTTGTACATGTATTACCATATTATTACGCTGATTCAAAAGAGAGTGCTCAATAATTTGTTTGTGGAAGCACTAGTGAGTGAGAGTCGCACGCGCCGCTGCCGGCACTCACTCGCACTCAGTCAACATTGGCCAGCCTTTAAACTGCATGAGGGCTCTTCACTCAAGTAAAATTACCTGATAAAAACAGTACTTTACGGCAAAACTTACATTAAAATAACAAAACTCCGTTATTCAAACTCCAAAAATTGGAATTGGATAGTCATTGTATATAGTATAATACACTCGCAGCGTACTGAATAGATACCAGATTGACACCGATTGTCTATGTCCCTGTATGTTATCCAATCAATCAAAAGTGATACCTATTCTAATTGTGGACATTCAGCGTCTACACAATTACGTAATAAGTCACAATTAATTAGAGTACAGACTCTATGTGGCAAACAAAACGTATCACAATCACATTTACAACGTCTAAAGGCGACAAATTGTAATGCTATTATGCTGTATTTAGTTCAATGTTTCGGCCATGCTTGCAAATATTGCAACGGCCGTGGCGAGGCGTCTTTTGTTTATTCAATTAGACTAAATACTGTACGGTAATTCAGAATTTAATTTGACCGTCACTACCTTTCGAACCACCTCGGTTGCGAAATAAAACAAAAATACACCAACAAAACGTCTCTAATATCTTTTATTCAGTGTCGCTTAGGGTAAAAAAGAGACGTGAAAATGCTTAAAAGTGGACCAGAATAATCAAATTTACTTTATATATTGTATGCACCAAGCCTGTCCAAAGCATGGCGGCCAGCGGCATGGCGTATATTCTTTTATTTTTTTATCAAATATTCAAAGTATTTGTTTCTGCGGCCTTGCAATGAATGCAGTATTCTATATTGCCCTGGGTTTGTGTATGGTGTGGACAGCCCTGATTTACAACCATCACCAACTTACCACTATTTTCATGGTGATCCAGTGACAGCCAGGGCTGGTGATGCCTCAGCAGCTCGTGGGGGTAATGGTGAGGAGGAGCATAGGGGGGCAGTTCCATGGCGCCCGCGCCCGGCGGCGGCTCCAGACCTTTGCCCTCGTTCAGGCCCAGGATATCCGAAATCTGGAACCCTGGGCGCTGGCCTGGCATCTTCATACTGTCCAGCAACCTGTTGACAAAATGCGGTGGTCAGTTTTGTTGTTGAAGTAGGTAAGCACAAATTGTGTTTTTTGAAACTATGTGGCTTATAATTCGCTGTAGGCTTGAAATAAAGAACTTTACAACTCTTGCAATTTTTTTTGTGAATGTGGACTTTATAAAAGCCTTTCATGTTTTTCTTTAAACTACTGTCAAAAACTTATTTTCATTGTAAGCAAAATAACAGTTAAATTTGTTGTTGAAGTGTTTAGACTTATAAACCGAAAATTAAAAATGTTTGATATTTATATACTTCTACATATCAAACATTTTTAATTTTCAGTTTAGTGTAGTAGTTTATTGTTATGCTAACTAATAATAAAAATGCGAAAGTAACTCTGTCTCTCTGTGTCTCTATCTTTCTGTATCTCTGTCTCTCTGTCTGTCTGTTTGTTACCTCTTCACGGGAAAACCGCTGCACCAATCTAGATGAAATTTGGTAAGAAGATAGTTTGAATATTGAGGAATAACATAGGCTACTTTTTATTCGCGAAAATTATGTAGTTCCCACGAGATAGCGATAACCGAAATCTATGCGGTCGAAGTCGCTGGCAACAGCTAGTAAATTATAAACTACTGCATCAACCGATCGCTCTACCTTTAAAAGATTTAAACGCGCTCAATCTTCATGTCTTGTTGTAAATTTCAAACATTTTTCAAAGTATTTTCTTAAATGTCGAAACGATGTGTAAAAGGCAACCACTCATAAGACCTCTATACAACGCTTGTCCTTTCAAAAGCAAGTACTTTATAAAAGGATATCTCAGACTACTCAAACTAACAATCCATTCGAGGGCGTACACGGCTGATTGAAAGAAAACATAAGTACGACATTCCATCAATTGAAATGTTTTTATAAACGAAGCACCTCTCGAAGGAACGTGACCTCAAGAAAGGAACTAGTCCATAGTAATGACTGCGCCGGGCTGAAGCAAAACGGCTTTAACTTCTAAATAACAATGGTTTGTTTATTTAAATGTTGTTGAGTGGGAACGAAACACTTCGAAAGGAATAGCCAATTTACAATCTGCAGAGTTTTTTCGATGCAGTTCGACGTAGGTATATACCTCTATTAGCGTTTATTTAAGTTAAAAGTTGCCGGTTCACTTTGTAGATGCATAACTAAATACGAGTAAACTAATAAAAGTGTGGTACGAATGTGAAAAAGTTTCCGTAAAAAAATATTTAAAAGGGTTCATCATCATCATCAGCCTATTTACGTCACACTGCTGGGCACAGGCCTCCTCTCAGAATGAGAGGGCCTTGGGCTATAGCTCCCACGCAGGCCCCATTGAATTGCTTCGCAGGAGTGTGCAGGTTTCCTCGCGATGTTTTCCTTCACCGAAAAGCTCATGATAAATTACAAATGTAATTTCGCACATAAATTCCGAAAAACTCAGGTAAAAGGGTTATTAAACAATAACGTTATGATGTTTTATGGTCAATTTTGCGCGAAATATTTTTGGCTATTTGGCTTTTATTCCATTTCATTCTAGATCGGTTTGGATTAAAGGCATCCCTTAAAGGCTAAGATCAACATTGAACATTATCCACGGACTTTAAAATAGTAAGAATATGTCAATGTTGCGGAGCAGCGATATACCGACTTTGCGCAAAGAAATTTCCTAGGCAACATGTTACGATAAAATCGACTCTACCCAAAGTGCAACCAAAATTGTTATTAAAACATCTATTCACACCTTCAATAAATCACAGCATCCCCAATAGATAAATGTGTAACACGAGAACGTTAGTCGTCTCGTACGTGACCCGATCAAAGGACCCTCGAGGGCCTTTAGCAGGTTGTAAACAGGACTCACCGAGGTGCAAACTGTCACACGCTTTGTGTGAGAGACGTGCCGAACACACTTCAGTGCCCTAAGCACGACTTGTCGAATCCTGCGTCTCGTAAAATCGAATAGTAAACTATAACGAGTTTGTATGACGTTTGGAACTGCGCCCACCCGTGAGCGTATTTGGAACTAAAATTTAGTATGAGATTTCTCGATCTCGATACGATAACCGTAACGTAACGCAGGATTCGACAAGTCGTGCTTAGGGCACTGATGCCGACGACTAGTATGATTGGATACAAAAAAAAAAAACTTACCATTAACGTAACTTTAGGCAAAATAGTCGGCTCTGCATTTTGCAACGATTGTACCTGTGCCCTGCTTTAATAATTTGCACTTGGTTTTATTAACAAAAACATTATTCTGTTACAGGCTTTCAACATCGATATGCATATAAAACATGAAAGGTAGGCCACGCACCTGTTCAGCGCTGACAAAATGCGGCCCTCACTTATTAGTTGTCATTAGATTTATATAATGTCGAACGTCAAGGGATACTAAGTCGCCGAATCACCTATTCACCTATAATTGCTTGTCCGCGCGCGATGAATCAAAGTCTACCTACTTACTTGTAAGTTTTGTAAAGTATACCTAAGGTATCCAAACCACTTCAAACGGTAAAACCAATCTTCTCCCAACATAACTACGAGCAAACGAAATTAAGGAACAATTTTTTTTTTCATGGTTAAGTTGATATTAACATGAACACTATTGTGTAACGGTACATCTTCAGAAATTAAAGCTCATATGTACAATATGTGCCGCCGAGTTCGCGGCTCATTTTTTTTCTGGAGAGAGATCTAATAATAAATAACAATTTCTCGATCTTGTCTCATAATATACTGAACGCAGTAAGAAAGCGCAGTGAGCCCGATGGCGGAGCTCGAAATTTTTCCAGCAGGTTAGGTTAAGTAGTTGACTTCTCTGACTTTTGACTTTTATCTGACCACCTCTTTCTTGACATTGACCACCTCTTTTTTGACCTTGAAACCCCTTTCTACATAAATTTTTCCCCACCCTAATACTCCCACATCCCTCCAGGTCTCGAATGTCTGTTCTGGCGTAGCTTTTTTTCTATGGTTTTCCGCAATTTGTCGTTTTCAAAAATGCATTATAGACACTATTCTACATCCAAAAAAAAATAGTAGGTATTTTTATTCAATGTCAGATATTGTACATTCCTTCCGAAATTAAGTAATGCGCCTAACAACATTACAGAGCTTTATCCCTTTTGCTGCAACTAAAGTTTCTCGCAGGTGGCCTCATATACTACACTGCCATTTTCGGATAATAAGCATTTTTTTTAATACTGTTCCACCGTGTCGCTCACCCTGGGAAAGCAGAGCGAAAGGCGGCCGGGTAGAGCGCCGGCAGGAAGGCCGGGCCCCACGGCGGCAGCAGGATGGGGCTCCACGCCAGCAGCGACGCCGGCGGCAGCAGCGGCGGCGGCGACCGCTCGCCCTCCTCGCACTTCATCTCCCGCCCGGGAGAACTCGACTTCGGAATAATGGTGACGGCTTCACAGACACTCGCGTGACACGTGCTGCGCCCTTCGACGCCGCGGCTGCACTGAACAACCCTCGAGTGGCCCTCGGGGTGAACAACACCCCGCGCCGCCCTCGTGCCTCGACAGCCTACTCAGCCTCGAGGGTGCTCTACTGACCCGCGCCAATCGCAGCCCGCGCCCGGGTGGGCGGGGCGCCGACCGACCAATCCCAACCCGCGCCTAAAGCCTTCCCAACAAAAAAACCTGGAGCATCATACTCTGTGAAAAGAGCTTTCGACGCAGCGTTATGTTATGTCGCTTTTTGTAATGAGTGAGCGCGTTAAGCCCATTGTTGAGGCCGGGTTCGTTATGGACGCCGCTATAAATGGCCGAATAACGATTTTCATTTAGAGTGTTTTTATTAAGTCCGTGTAAGCCCATGTTTTTAGAGTTTTTGCTGCACAATGCTTTTTCATTACTAATGATTTGCGAGCTTTTGTTGACCCTACTTAGTCTATATGATTGTATTACTTTATACATTGTAATAAAATGTACTTATTTTGTAGTTGTATGGCTTTCTTACAGTACTTTAAAGTACTTATTTATATTTTGTATACATATTTATACTTAATTGAGAATACTTCGAAAATTTAAAAATCCGAGAACACTTAGGACTTAACTTACGACACGTCTATTCTGCAAAGTTATGAAATTGGTAATACTCCAATTTTACGAGTAGAATCGCCTTATCTTTGAATACCCGGCAAGCATCATAAAATTAAGTACTCCGAAACATCTGTCAAAAATACCATCGACTCTACATTTTTTTT
Organism: Clepsis dumicolana; assembly: GCA_963691665.1. Classification (NCBI taxonomy): domain Eukaryota; kingdom Metazoa; phylum Arthropoda; class Insecta; order Lepidoptera; family Tortricidae; genus Clepsis; species Clepsis dumicolana. The sequence continues at coordinate 6,980,850 of OY829520.1, read as the reverse complement.
AACAACTTGAAACTGGCGGTCTTCAAATCGCTAACATGTGCAAGTACTTAGATCGGTGAGACAATAGCTGTCCAAAGAAAGACGAAGCTTCTAAGAACTGGTACCTGACGGGAGAATAGAATTACAACTTTATGGCTTGCACGTGTGCAGAACGATTGTCTTCAGAATTTTTAAGCTCTTGAACTTAACTAATAGAAATATTTTGTGATGTTTAGAGGGTTACGTGATAAATTTCTACTACTTAAGCGTGACATTGATGTTTACCTTTATCTTCGTCTGACGCGTTTCGATAAACTGATTAAAATAAACAAACTGTCTAACCCGAATGTATAAAATGTTTACAAGTTTATTTTAAGTAATATTTTCAATTTGTTTTTCACAGCCTAACTTTCAATTAACATCGAATTAGGTAGATAAATACCGTTGGCAAAATATTGTAGGTACATATATGTAGTAGTTTATGATTTACTAGCAGCCCGTCCCGGCTTCGCACGGGGTAGACAATTATAAAATGAAAAAAGTTGTTGTAGTGACATAACTACAATAGTTGGACATATGCTACCGCGGAGTTTTTTGTAGACATTTTCTAATAGTTTCGGCAGCGCATTCGACGAAAGACATTTTAAGACTCATTTTTCTACACCTTCGGTTACATTGTTCAAATTTTACCAAGGATCCCTAATTTTTTTCAAAATGAAATGTAGCCTATGTCAAATTGGAAGAATGTAGCATTCCATTGGTGAAAGAATTTTTTAAATCGGCGCAGTACTTTTTGAGCCTATTCATTACAAACATACAAACATACAAAAATAGGTACAAATCTTTCCTCTTTATAATATTAGTGTAGAGTAGCTGTTACCCGCGACTTCGTCCGCATAGATTTCGGTTATCGCTATCCCGCGGGAACTATATAATTTTCGCGAATTACGTACATCCCACACGGTTTTCACATTTTCGGTTAAATAGGAACTTGTCATAATTTAGGGCCTAGGTAGGTATATGAAATGTTATGTTGTTATCATATCAGTGTGAGAATATTCAATCAAAATTGTATCAAAGTTGAGCTAGAGCTCTTAATTAACATAGGGAATCACTGTAAGTCGGTACAATTACTTAGTTACTGAACACTTACGTATAATAACAGTTACCATTTCTTTAAATTTTCAAACCTCGAATATGTCTATAAATGTAGAGGCGAAATTTATGTACTTACTTAAATAATGATTTAAAATATTCGACTTCGGAAGAATGAACACGAAGAAGATGCATGAAGAAGTGAGTAGTTTAATACTTAACAAAAATACGAACGAAACAACAAGTCAACAAAGTTTGAAACATAGTGCTCGCCGCTTGCTGTGAAAGGGCACCAACAACAAAGGGTGATTATTTATATTGAGAACGAGCAGTAAGTGGCGTGCGGCCCACGAATTGTTTAATTGACTTATTGTGAATGAGTTTTTTAAATATCTATCGCAGCCATCGTTGCGTGCTCATCGCTTTTATTTACAGTACATGCAAAAATAAACCAGTCTCTTTTTTGTAAGTACTTTTTTCTTAGCCTTGCCCGTGTTGGCGTCCCACTTCTGACTACATTATTAAATAAAAAAAAAATACTACCAGTAAAAAAAAGTTGACTGCAGAGTACTTAGCTACTGAGTTTCACATAGTTATAAGATTCGAATAAAAGATACTTTATTTACATAATAAAAGCAATTTACAATGACATTAAATCTAAGCTTAAACTAAATAAACTACAACTTAAAACTAAATTAAATCTAAATAAGGCCCCCGTGGCATAGTACCCAAAAGGCTGGCAGCGTTGCCTCGCTGAATAGCGATGCTGATTCTTTGAGAGAGAAAACTGCCAGCCCTTTGGTCACAAGTTGCATATAGGTATAAGTATTTATGAGCTTGTTAATTTAACTAACGTGGCAAAATGCTATTAAATTGTATGTCTGTATTTTTACAACCCTTTTTTCTCATAGACCAGAAGCCCGAGTACTAATATTCGAATCCTGAGTAACGTATAATCAAGCAGGTATATTGCACAGGGTAAGAGGCGCCATGGCACAAAATTTCCTTTGACTACAAAATAAAGTCTATTCTTAGGTTTTATTTTTTGGTGCCATTATTGTTTCTTTGTCTTTGTTTAAAGCCGTTGCACCTGCAGGGTTCAGTTGTTTATTATTGTTGGTAAGCACTCTATTAGTTCAGTTCAATGTTTAAATAGGTACTAGATTCAAGTGCTGAAGCGTCTCGTAGATGATTGCTGATATACTTACATACTTACCTATATAATTACGAAACCGAAACAGCTTAGATGCGAGTCTTAAAAAAACAAGTAGATTGATCCTTAGATACACACAAGCGTGCAGTATTTTGTCAAAGAAAACTTTTATTAATTTTTGGTAGCAAACAGCAGTGCCTCATTCTAAAACTTTGGATATACTGTGAGGACTATGAGGTAAGCTGCGAGGGCCAGATTTGAGGGTCGGGGCAGGTGCGCGCGCCCTCCGCTCCGGCCGACTACACTCCCACCCAATAAGCGCATCCGATCACCCTGTATGTTAATCTTAACTGGCGTGTAAACCGATAGTGAGACGTTTTTAAACGTTTAATTTTAACTAGTACCTAACACGTTAACAATTAGCTATTTTTAGCAAGTCCAATTTGTAGGTGGTATTTTTAGGCCGAAACAGATGGTCAAATAATTTAAATGCGAGAATACTTAAAACCAGACAAATATTGGGTACTTAACCAGATTTGGTTATACCTAAGCCGTCGTCGGACCGCGGCACCGACGCACCGAACACAATAATCATAAAAAGATGATAAATTTAATTAAAGTACATTTGTACTACGGTTAATGGATTACCAAAACACACCTGTCTAGTCGAGATTAGAACTCGCACCCCAGCCTTAGCGCACAATGTAGAACCGAACGTTTATAGCCAGCTGTGCGCTAAGCATGGGAGTTTTGAACATTCTACCGGGATCGCGTACCTCTATGGAACCTTTTCGTAATCAATGTCATAATTAATTATTTGGCAGATTTATAGTATGTACTTCAGAATGTAATTTTCTGCGAAAGGGTACCACTTAGTACGCGACTCAGATTCTTCGGCTGTACTGTACTTATCACCCGCTAAACTAAACATTTTGATCAGGCGTTACTTTACACATCTCCATATCCACGAACTCTTACCAAATTTACTCGGCGACCACGGCTATTGCCGCACCAAGAAAGTACAATTGAAGCTTTACTGACTGTTAAGCCATTTAAATGAATTGGTACCTAATCGGTTGAATTCAAATCAAAGAAGTCACATTTCCAGCGCATTACAGTGCCGTTTAATTTATATCAGCCCAACATATCATTAGGCGCCGAATTTAAAAAGATGATCATTTCGTATTCGCAATGGCTAATGATAAAATAATGGGGGTTGATAGCGGGCACGATAGGAAAGTAATTTGTGTGAAAGTTGAATATATACGGAGCGGAGCCATTCGTACCACGCGCCACCAATCGCCAGAAAAAACTACCCTATGACCAAACTAACTTGCTGCCATTACCCTACAGTATCTACTTACCTGTAGAACAACAACTAAAGTTGGCACAATGTATCCAATTTGAAAAAAAAACTTTGAGCTTCATGCATTTAGCCGAACCGCAGGATAAAACAGGCATAGGTCGTCAATTCTCGTTCCTCACCCAGATAAGATACCAAAAACAAACAACAATCATACACACGTCATCACACGGCACCTATGGTGCTTAACGCAAATTTATGGCTGCGCCGTGTCGTGGATTTTCTTTAATTTTGTGACTTCGCGAAGAGTCGATGGGAAATTTCGTTACGGCAATCTGGTTAGGCGCACGCTCTAAATGGTCGGTGGCACGCCATCCCGAAGAGGGTTTCCAAACCAATTAAGGGTCGGCCCGAGGCCTGGGAGAGCCACCAGCTGCGGGATTACGAGCTCGATGGTGCTCACTGCAGCGCTTCACCCGCAGTGAGTGCGCACGCAACCCGACCAAATATCCGCTAACACGCGACCCAAAAGGCGAAGACATACACATTTAATTTAGTTGCCTTAGACGTATCGATAGTCTACAATAGACCTAGGACAAAAATTATTGATTTGCCTTAATTACACTCTATAATTTTGCACACTATTAATTTACATAATTTGATTTAAGCATTATCTAATCGTGTTTGATAAATCGCTACAAAACACTGTGTTATGAATAAACTGAGGCCTAATTATAATCAATGGCTATGACTCAGTTTACTACGATGAAACAGACAGTCCCGTCGAAAACACTGTTATCTAAGTTGCAAAGTCGATGAAATAATAATGATTGATTCTTAAAAATAAGTAACTGAAGGCTTCGATGACTCATATCGCAAAATAACAGCATAAGTCCTCATTATCTGATTTCTTGGCGTTATAACGCCGTAATCTGTGATCTAGTCACGTATACATACATAGCTAAAATACGCATTGTCATTTCGATTTTACAGTTAACTCACTACTATTAGATACTTATAGCTTGCCTAAACATGACACCCTAACCCTTAAATAAAGAAAACCGGGTTTAGCAATTTACCACATTTAGTGTTGTTAACTTATTACAGACTTTATTTTCAAAACGAAGTCATAAAATATCAAAAACTCATCGCTGGTAAGAGCGTTATTTATTACCTATCTAAACAAACAAGGTTACAAAATTATTATGCTGAGATTTTTTAATTATGAAAGTGATACTATTAATGCGTAGCCCGGTTAGTCTAGTTTATAAAGTTACCTGATTTTTTCCAGTAAAACCAAAAATAGGTACCTATATAACTACACAATGAAAGAGTACATAAATTTAAGCTAAAACAAAAATAAAAATTTACAAATAAAATATACAGTCTAAATTATAAGCAAAATTTTCTATGCTATATGTACTTCTTTAGCCTAAATAAAATAGCATTGGCTTAAGTTGTATCAGTTTAAAAAAATCCATACCTATTCAACAATGAAATAAAAAAACGTATCGTGAAATAGGGGCTTCTAATATTCGCGAGGACGAATGAAGTATGTAATTAGGAAATGACTACTTTATTATTAGTTATTAGTGAAACAAAATTAGTACCTACCTAAGTAAATTCTTTAAATTATGACTTATGAGGCATTCTCTATAAATTGTTTCTCAAACCATCGCATTGATATATTACGGCAAAATTTCAATAAACATAAGTATAGTGAAATAAACGGATCACTCACGTATGTCAGTCGAGTCTAGCCCGACATGTTATGTGATTGAATCTCACGGTAGTTTCATGTTAAAAGTAAACATAGGTAAGTGTTAGACGGGATCAATTGAATTTGCAGTTAGTTGGTCTGTCGTGCCGACGGCATCCGCTGCACTTGGCCTCAAGCAGACGTTTCCTATGGCAAATAATATGTAAGTTCGCGTGCATGAAAACCAACTTCACTACTTCTGCTTGTTTGTGAAAAACTGCACTTTATGAATACTGCACCGACTTAACATTTTGTCAATAAAATTTAAATGATAGTCTAGATAAAGTTTTGCAACAATTGGTTTGATGTGCAGATATAAAGGTTTTGTTTTCCATCGTTTAACATTGTGTGAGTAAACCAAAGCTTGGGAAGTTTTACTCGTTTGCAAATTGCCTTCAATTTACGTCTTTACGTAAACGTAAAAAGTTTTACGTTTAAATGAATAAAATCATGAATCACTCTAGCGACGCTACCGAAAATGGTAGAGCTACCAACAAAAATATAATTTTTGAGCACTGTTTGCTTAATTTTTTTTTGTTTAGAAACATCTTTAATTATTCACCTTACCAATTTTTTTAAAGCTATACGACTGTATTTTGTTCATTACTTGTTTTACTTACTCCAAATAGATTGGTTTGGCACAAATTAAAGCAGAAACACCTTATAGTTAAAACATAAGCCTTGCCGTGCGTTTTTTCAGTGAAAACTTATAACAGTTTACGATGTTTGGTTACTTTTAGAGCTCTAGTAAGACGCATTACAGTAGAAACTATAGGCAATTGCTTGTATCATAACCGCTAGTTTCACAGATATTTAGGTATTTGGTATTCAATGATAATAATTAATAACTATAGTTTTTACTTACGCATAAGAATTATATCTGTAATCCTCCTCCTGCGGCTGCCGCATCTGGTAATTCGGGTCGTAGTACTCGGGCGCCGCCCAGCCGCCCTCGTAGTTGTAATAGTCCCCGTAGCCCATTTCGCCCTCCCCCATCATTCTCATCATACACCGCAGTCCAACAACCAAAGAACTTAACTATTCAATTTAACTACGATTAGACGGTTACAATTTTAGGATCCGTGCGATTGCGATAATTCGTCTGTTTTGCGGGTGACAGATAGTGTGTGGCTGGCTTCCACAGGACTGCAGGGGATCGGGCCGACTGATCGATGCTTCGACCGTTATCAATAACCTTATCATATATCATATCTAGCAGCTTTCCCCCGATAGGGACTTTTATAAACGACGCCCCGCACCGCCGACAATATTGCTAACGATATCTTTATCTGTGTCAGATGTAATGCAAGCCACTGTCAACCGGCGTGATGTTATGAAATCCAGGAATGACAGGTGTTGAGCGAAATGATAAAGTTTGACAGTGCCGCTGAAATATTGAAATGGTAAGAAGAGCGTAAACAAGAATTAAATTAAAATGTCTGTAGCATGTTACCGCAAAGTATCGTACCTAATATTTGTTTAAAACAAAAGGTTTTTCAAATGTTTCTTTAGTATTTACCTACATTAAAAAAAACTTGCATTTGTCGCAGCCATGATCAGAAAAGTCCTTCCCAGTGTAAGTAGAGACAGCACTTTGCATGTCTCAGTTTACTTATGCTTAAAAACCGACCTTTAGCATAAACAGGAAATTCAATTATCTTACATAATTTATTTCATTGTAATTGTGTCATGAAATTTGGGACCAAAGTTGATCATCAACAAATATTATAGAGCTCGTAATGTTGATATAAAAATTGTTAAATTAAGAAATATTAACGAATTTTGGAAAAAAAAACTTCAGAAATTAAAGAAAACACAAAATTCTTATTAGATTATAGACATATAAGATTTGCTAGATTTCACATCGCGCGCGCATCTTCTTCCGGAACTTCTTATAAGACCCACCCTCCATAGGTACAACATTCCACGCACAATTTACAAAAAAGCTAACGGTTTTACCTCTGGTGGGACTCGAACCCACAATCCTCGGCTTAGGAGGCCGATGCCTTATCCATTGGGCCACAGAGGCTAGCAGCAGTGGCGCGCACATACCGGCTCACGTTCGAGCGGCGTTGCGTCACGCGCGCGTCACACCGCCGGGTGCGTTCACACCGACAATTAATACGAAACCGATAATTACATATCATCCGTAATGTTCCACTTGAACGCTCCCGATCAACCGCTCGTGACGGTGTAAAGGCGGCTCTCTTACATTAACACGTAAGGGCCCAACGTCTGACCTAGTGAGGGTTAAAGTACCCTACCTTTAAAAAATATCAACATCAATTTAATAAGGCATTTGCGTTACCATATGAATAACCTTGATGTGAACTTATAGCGCGTTGGCAGCACCTACCTACATAATGTTACCACAAACTAAACACGAAAGGTCAGTGGCCTGTCGTATCACTATATTTTAATAAGGCGATTGCCATAAGTAGGGCCTCAGAAAGTTGCGGCCACGGATTAAACCGCAAATATTGGAAGAGCTGCTCGTACTCGATTACTTTTATGCGAGACTAATTATACTTAACTCCTGATATAAACGCTACTAATTTTGTCGGCTGCCGGCATTTAGTCTGTTTCCATATTTCGGGAGTAAGGCAGACTGATAGACGGGCACGCTATAATGGGAACCACTAAATTAAGCGGGTAGCGACGAATTTAGCTCGCCGTTTTTTTAGGTGGGGGCGTGCCAAGTGTTTTCCTGCATTTTTTGTTTGTTATGTAAAGATATTGAGACGATAACAATGTTTAAATTATGAATGGACGTCTGAAACAAACCAGGTGTCACTGCGCATTCAATGTGCCCATTTCCTAGAGCAGCTAATAGAATCGCGCTTGACCTCAATTCTGATCGTCTTACTCCAGTTTGTATCGATTAATCGAATTCAACGAAACGTATTGACTCTGATCAGAAATAAATATTAGGTACAGATAAATGTTTGATGTCCTTAGTCTCCGATGATGTAGAGATTGTAGAGTAGGCAGATATCTGATAATCGTGGTGTAGCGGTGGTATAGTCAAAGCTTTTCCATGTCAAAATCTTTATGACATTATCATAAGATTGATTTTTGCTTGACCCGTGGAAAAACCCTTACTTAAAATTTAATTTAATTTTAATTGTATCTTCTGTTTTCATTTTTGTTATTACAGTTTTATTTTTTACTTATCGATCTTTTTGTGAATGTCTTATATTTTTGACATTATAAAGTGTTTTATGTTTCCAGGGCCAACTAATAGCCCAATAAGGACCCATAAAATTACGGTAACTACGTAGAACCTTTTCGCAATGAGTCATTTTCTGTCGCATTATTCCATTAATACCGCTAAAATGTTAAGTTTAACTATTGCAAAGTGTATTTTTGACCACAATAACTATGTTATTTAACGAGGAAAGTCAAAAGAGCACACATACGACTTCTGACAGTCCGTAGTTTGTCGACTGTGATTGTTTCTTAGTATTATTATACTTACGTTATATTCTTTATCAACTATACTTTTAAATAATCACTGAAACATGAATACACAGAAAAAAAAACAGAAAATACTAACCCCGGGAATCGAACCCGGATCCTCGACATTCCGTGTCGCGTGCTTTAAGCCCTACACTACGGCTAGTGTATGGAATCACCTTGATTTTTTCCCATGTATGCAAATCTCAGCTGAGATTTAAAAAGTATAATTGATATTCACGGGAAAACCGTAAAAAACTGTAAGAAATTTGAAAAATTACAAAAAGATACTCCATTAGAGATCGTATGTTTTATCACTCAAGAATCTACTTTGAAGTTCATTGTCTAATTAAATTATCCGCAAAATTTCTAGTGTTGCTTTACCAGCGTTCCTATCATCTGTCCACAGCACGTCCACCCTCGTAGGTAAAATCCTAAAGGATTGTCCTTCAAACTACGAGACGACGGGTTTGGTCGATGCTAGGAATGCTTGGCTAATGGCTTGTCCGGGTGAAAATCCTCCCGCTTATCCAAATTTCCAACGGAGCTGGGATGACACACTATCCAAATTAACTTATTTTAATATTCTCAGTTCCAGTTCAGGCCCAGACCGCGCAAGGCTTTTGGCTGTGGCAAGAAAGGAATCCGGTGACTGGCTTCATGCTTATCCTTCCGTTAACACCGGAACCTTTCTTGAGCCTGAAACACTGAGAATTGCAGTCGGGCTAAGACTGGGTGTTGCGCTGTGTTCACCACACCGTTGCCTCTGTGGCACCAATGTGGACGAAACGGGACACCATGGTCTTTCCTGTCAAAAGAGCGCCGGCCGTTTCTCCCGTCATGCCGCGCTCAATGACATAATCCGCCGGGCTCTTGCCTCTGCGAACGTGCCGGCCATTTTGGAGCCAAGCGGCATTGCCCGCGACGATGGCAAAAGGCCGGACGGTATGTCTCTGATTCCCTGGAGAATGGGTAGGGTTCTGGTTTGGGATGCGACCTGTGTCGATACAGTAGCACCATCACATCTCCAGGGAACCACACAAAAAGCTGGTGCGGCGGCAGAAACGGCCGAAAATAGAAAAAATTCTAAGTATCAATCTCTCGGTCCGAATTATAATTTTGTTCCTGTCGGGTTTGAAACTTTGGGTCCATGGGGTCCCAGCGCTTACAAGCTTATTTCTGAGTTACAAAAGCGCTTAGTTGATGCAACTTGTGACCAAAGGGCTGGCAGTTTTCTCTCTCAAAGAATCAGCATCGCTATTCAGCGAGGCAACGCTGCCAGCCTTTTGGGCACTATACCACGGGGGCCTTATTTAGATTTAATTTAGTTTTAAGTTGTAGTTTATTTAGTTTAACCTTAGATTTAATGTCATTGTAAATTGCTTTTATTATGTAAATAAAAAAAAAAAAAAAAAATTAAATTAGATACGAATTTATCATGTAAGATACGTGGGAATCCCCGTACAAGGAAAGTGATTGAAACTAACGTAATTTTTAGATGTAAAATTTACTTAATAGAATTCATTTATACAAGGTAAATAAACATTCACAGGAAAATAATTACGCAGCCAACTCTACTTCACATAATTTCGTATAATTGGGCCGACTTTCGCCGACCGGAGTTAGACTCTAACTCAGTGTTAATATTGCATTCGACGTACAAATAAGAAATAAGTCTGGTTAACCCCGAGTTGGTGAAGTCTAACCCAGCTCAGCGTAAGTTGGCCTTACTTAGGTAAATAAACAGTCTTAAATGTGACTTAACACAAAGAAAATGTACAGGCACTATATCTACATACAAACAATACCAAATACATGCAAACTACAAATAACTAAAAAGCTTAAACAAGGCTCTACTATACAACTAAATATGTTCTATGCAGCAAGCTTGCAAATGGTGGTTCCCCGCACGCTAGGTCACTAGTGGCTGCCACTTGTTGCCGCGGGTGGCGACATCTAGTCGACGCCACTACACTTCTTTTCATTTCATTTCTTTTCAGATGGTGATAGATTTTTTATTTATTTTTTTACCAACTTTCGCCCGTGCCTTCTCTCCAGTGGCTGAATTTCCTATCTCGTGTATATTTCGCAAAATCCTATCCCTTGTCTAAGTTCTATGATCGCAACTTTGAAAATAATGATGTCCATACTAACTTCCACTACCCTCTTCACCCCCTTAGGGGTAGAATTTCGCAAAATCCCTCCTTAATTCGTGTCTACATAATAAATTTAATAGCTATGTAAAATTTCAGCTTTCTAAGTTCCAAGGGTTTGGGCTGGACGTTGGTGATAGTCAGTCAGTAAATCATGTCTTTTATTTTTTTATAATCTATTTCTAATGCTGTATAATTCTGGGGTGATAAAGTTAATACAATACAATGTATAATTAGTGGTCGCGGGTGAGCAAAGTAATTGTTTTTAGGTCATAAATATGGACCTCCGCAAAGTAACGCCTGATTCAATAAATTATTTTCAATTTTTTTCAGCAGAGAAGGCTACTCTGCTGAAAAAAATCTATCACTATCTAGTAAGAAATAGGAGTACAGTGGCCTAATGTGCAGCTAAGTTTTACACCTTATTACAGTAACCCAGTAACCCTCAGGCAGTCCATAGATGTCCCTCACTGCCTCGCGGCGGCCTGGTCGAGGCGGCAGGAGTAATGCACGATGTCTCCATTGGGGTAGCGGACGAAGGCGCTCTGGTTACCGAAGCGCTTCTTGCAAACTGGACAGACGTTGTAGTCGTTTATGACCACACTCTTTGACTCGTGGAACTGTTTCAACTCTTGGACCTGGTCGGAAAATCAATCGTATATTAATGATAACCCGGTAATAGGTAATTGCTGTATTTGTTTCGGTTTTTTTTTTGTGGGTTTTAATATTCAGGCCATGGGAAATTCCATTTTTTTTTATTTATCGTAATGCTCTTTTTGAGAAGTATAAATGGCTAATATAAAATGGCCCAGGCTTCAAGGTGGTAACATAGCCTACCAAGCTGCGAGAAGCTAGTTCGAATCTATGCAACTGAAAAACTTTTAAAAACAATTTTATAAAGATAACTTTCTTGCACGGGAACTGCTATTAGTATTTACCTGTAGATGTTCTGCGTATAGTAATCCCTTTAGGACTTGGGTTTTTCGCTTAAGTGAGAGTTGATTGTCCAGCGCACTTTCCAGGAATGTCTTCAGTCTAGCCAGAGGCACAGAGTCTGGCAACACTGACAATGCCTGCAAGAATAAAATAATATGAATTATTATTTTACAAAAAGAAAAAAGTCCTGAATGAATGACTAACTGATTGACTTATCAACGCTCAGCCCAACCTTTAAACCTAGAAAGCTGAAATTTTGCAATGGTTACTTTTATGACGTAGCTAGGCTAGAGATAAGAAGGATAGAGAGTTCTACCACCTGAGTGAAGTCGCGGGCGCAAGCTAGTCAGCAATAAAATATTTGAAAGATGGCAACACTTTTACACTATTTAGAATGTTGTTTGTTTTTATTAGTTAGCTTTGCCGCATTAAAAATAAACTTCAGAGATCACACCGCCTTACATTTGTGATTCATTATCACTACTGTATTCTCATAAAGAATTCCTAATAAGTGACTAGGGATTGCAATCCGGAAAACCGGATCCGGTAATCCGGCGGATCCGGCATCATTTAACGCTTACTGGATCCGGTACCTATATACCGGATCCGGCGATCGGATCCGGTGATAGGATTTTTTGACAAAATAATATCGCTGTTGCTTGCGTAGGTACTTTAAACCCATTAGAAGTCGACTGGCAGATAACACAACCATATAAAACGGACGCTATTTGTTTTCTACGATATTTTTTTATGTATAATATATGAAATAATTATTTACCATAAGTTTATTAAACTAAAGAGTTATTATTATAACAAGCTCATGCCAATAATTATAAAGATTCATCAAATGATGATTGTGTCTGTCATAAATATGAAACTTGTTTATTAATTAGCATTCTCAAATGTTTTAATAATTACTGTGAATACTATGAACTTATATTATATAAATTTACTTAATTTCTAAAATAATTGATCTACCTGTGAAAGTAATAAGTAGAAAAATTGTGTCACTTTCACTTCGTTAAGTCGTTAAAATTCGACTACTTAGTTACCTGACTAGGTATTAAATTTTAATTGTTTGCTAATTGTTTAGTTTTTTTTTATTTGTGGGTGTTCATGGTTCTAGTACTCTAACCTTAGTTGGTCTCAAAGAGTATTTACTAAAATACTACCTTGATAGGAATGCGATCGACTGGCAAACAAACAAACGAAACTGACGATTTTCTCGCTGACCGTAGTAGGTACATACATTTCATCAAAAATCTGTGAAGGTAGATTGTCATCACTAAAAAGGTAGTAGAGGTTTCCTAATGAGCATTTTCGGGTTACAGCAAGATATTTATACTCTTACCTTACATAAATTAAATTAAAAAATCATTTATTGTATGACCGAAATCCCATACATACTCGTAGTGTTAGTTAGGTAGGTACATTTTAAAAATTACGTTAATACAATACATTTGAAAAATTTTAATCGTAGTCGTCTGAGTCATTACCACAACATTATTATTATTATTATACAAAAAAAAATTGTTTAAACAAAATTTATAATTAATAATGTTTTTTTATAAGTACTGTTATACTTGACGAAATCACTAAGATAACATTTTGGACCGAAAAGCGAAAATCAACCTGAATGTCCCGATATAATCGATCCGGCCGGATCCGGTCGGAGCCGGCCGGATCGATGCGAAACCTACCCGGATCCGGCCGGATTGAAAATGACGCCGGATTGCAATCCCTATAAATGACATACTTGTCGATTACACGATTACAGTACGCATTATCGCTGTATACCAAAATCAAAACAATGTGCGTAGTAAGTTAAGCAGATTCCCTGTCTGCGTACAGAAATACACGATTATGAATCATATGTGATAGGACGATCAATTATTAAAAGTACCTACTCTTAGTATTTGGTTTTAAAATATAATTAACGTTTAAAGGCCGAGCCACGAAGGATGCGTGTACGTTCACGTGCGCGTTTCACTAAAATACCAGCTTCCAAATCTTCATTTACCACAATTATCATATGCCATAATATCATTTATCCATAATATTGCATGCTATAAAATTATGGTAAGTGAAATTATTCGCAATGAATTTATGAGAAACATTAGACAATCCTATGTCATATATCTCCACGACGCGGTGCAACAACTGCTGTGATTTTACTACAGGTTAGGTGGAAGAGAAGATAGACAGGGAATAAAAAGTAATAGGCGAAAGTATAAGTAGGTATACCTTGACCGGTGATATTTTGTCAGCATGCTTAGCCAGTATGTCCAGAGCAGTCTCCAGGTCCGGGACGGCAGTTTTTGGGTGTCTCGGTACATTGGCCAACGGACCAGAAAGTGCACTGCTCTGTTGCGGATTCATCAATATCCTCAGCAAAATGATATAGATGTCGCGATTCTTTTCATTCGTGCTGTCGTAAGATTTGTTGCAGTATTGTATGGCTCTCTCGACGTCACCTGCAATATTTTACATTACCATGAAAATAAGGATTAGTCGTCCTGGCAAAGGGCAGCACCTAGGTGACAGTCAAATAGACAAAACGCAAGCATTCCCGGTAAGCACTGGTAACACTGAATTAAGTACTGACACAGAACAGATAACGGCAAAAACAAAACCCAGCTCTGCCTATTTTATTTTAATTTCTTGATACAAAGTGCACATAACGATAAAAGTATGAATCAGAGTTCGCCAAAAACATGGCTTATATCTGCACTGTTTTAGTTACTTATCTTGAACATCTAATCAATTAGCATAAAAAAATCCTTATATTTTCTTTTCTCTATTTTCGAACAGTTAATCGCTGGGAGTGTTAAATGTAGTGCAAAAAAACTTATGAGAAATTGCGTAACATATAGGTGGTTACTATATGGTCAACCACAGACTTATGCTCCATTCATGCACCAGCCACGCTACGATAAGATTCAAGGATAGCCAGTTAATTCCCTTTTGTAGTTCGGGCCTTACATGCTGAGTATAATTCTAAGTTAGCGGTTAAAAAGAAAAAAACCGATATACCTAGAATCTGCACATAAATAGCTAGCGCCTGCTCATGCCTCCCAAGTTTTTCCAATATAACCGCCCTCTCCTCAAACAGACTGTCAGCCGGGAAATGCAATATCACCCTTTCCGGTGTATAATGGGAAGACTTCTCAAGGAACGCTAAAAGCTTCGCCTTCGTATGCTGTAACTCTTCCTCAGTCATATTAACAGGTTTTTTATCCGTTATTTTCTCTCTATACATACTTATTAAGGCATCGTGGAATATTGAACTAGTATCGTTCCACGTATGTATGACATGCTCGAGATACGGCACTACTAAGGGTTCGTGCTCTCTCAGTAGGAAGTCCAGTACTTTCGGGCGGGGTAAGTTTTCTACTTCGATTTTGTCTTCGGTGAATATTTTAAGGCCTTCCTCGGGGTGATCTCTTATGATCCAGTCGGAGAATTTAAATATCAGGTTTACGTGCTCAGCGCCTGAAATAGACAAGGAATAGTCAGTTACATTATGTGTGTGTGCTTTACAGTAAAACAAAGCATTAAAAAGACTGTGTTAAAAATAAAATAAATGACAAGCTTTTCTTGCTGACTTTATTATTTGTAGACCGTACTTCAATGTCATGCATCTACATATCCGTACCAAATTTCATATTTGACCACTTGAAAAATTTGATTACAGACATCGGGACAAGTTAAAAATGGTCCTGCATTATAAGTTGGTTCTGGAACTTCTTTTCGGCAAGCGACATAGGTCTATTTACATTGCCGTACCTAAGGTACCTAATATTTACGTCTGTAGTGTAGAAAGCGATATTAACCACTTTTCGCATGTTTAAAAGGCGTCAAAATGCATTATCTGTTAAAAGACAAAGAATAAATATTGTACCGAGTTGCTGCAAGTATTTCTTCGTCATGGTATACCCCTTGAGGCTAGAATCAGGCTGTTTCGCTTGCTCCTTCAGCAGCTGAAGCGCTTTCAGGTGCTGTCCCTTCGTCTGGTATAGTATCACCAGCTCGCTATGCTTCCCGTGGGCCACGAGAATCTTCTCCGCTTCCTCGAGACGACAGTTGTTCAGGCGTAGCAGAGGCGCGATCAGAGCGTCATTTATCTATACAAAGTGACTCATAGTATCAAATATGATTCAGGAGAAAAGGCCGACTTGTTTATTTTAATGCACAATCAAACATTTTAACAATGAAATTTATTTGTAGTTGTAGGACACCGTAATTGAAACTACCTACGTATGATATGAAATTAGAAGAAAGTGAGAAATTAATGTTAGGTGCTTAATATAATTTTCGATCTAATTTCGAATCAGCTTCTACTCGAGTTATCAAATGTTTTTTTGTATGTACCTATCCTAATTGAAAAAGTGGCTACTTTCTTTGCTAGGCCAGTTGGCCTACCTCATTCCAAATCTTAATCCAGCCGTGTGGCGTGTAAAGTGACAACTATAAAAATATTTTGAGTAAAACCAAAAACTAACCTGTAAATAGCACTTCAGCAACGTAATATCAATCAATTCGAGTTGCTGCTGGACATTCCTCTGGCTCGGCTCGTCCTGACTCCCGCTCGCCTCCGACGCGCTGCTCTTTCTCGACCTCAACTCAAGCAGATACTTCACCAAAGCGTTCAACGCTTTCTCCAAGTCCTCGCCCTTCAACTTCCCACTCTTGCCCCCTGGTTTATTGTCCAATTCAGGGAACAATTTGATGACGTCAGCAGGGTCCGTGTTTAGCTTTCCGAACTCGTTCATAGCCTGCGCGTATTGCTTGTTGTCGAATAATTCTAGGGTTAGGAGCATTTTAATGGAATGTATCTTCTGCTTTTTATCTTCAGGAGGGCAGTCATTTAAGTTCTGGTGAAAAAGAAATACATATGATGAAAAAGTGCGGTTTTTGACGGGAAAAAATACAATGACCTAGGCAAGTGTCTACGTCGCTTCAAAATAAATGTACTGTTACTAGCTGTCGCAGGCGACTTCATCTGCGTAGAATTCGCTATCCCGCGGGAATCATGCAATTTTCTGGAATAATAGGTATCTCTCTTCCATCTAAATCCATCCAGCCGTTTCAGTGTGAAGCAGTAACAAGCATACAGACAGAGGAAAAGATATTAGTATGAATGCGCAAGTGGCAATTACGTTTTTTCACGAGCAACCAGGTAATCAACTCCATAAAGACCAGTCACGAACCGGTACATATTTTTATTTTGTTATGTTAATAATTTGGCCAATTTTTTTTAAGTAAGACAGTTGCCAAAACTCTTTTGTAACCATTCGCGGAATTAAATTGGTAAAAAATTAAACAGTGCATCTTGAAAGAAGCCAATACAATATGTAGACATACAATATGAATTGCTCTTTTTTCAACAATTAATTTTATTAACACTACGAAATTTTAACAGCGTTCGCCTAAACTAATACACATTAAATGCTAACGCATTAGTTAGATGCAAATGTAAATAAAATAATAAACGCTTTTTTCCAAAGTAGGTACTTACGCGCATCAATAAGGCAATAGTTCCCGTACGACGGTTTCGGTTAAAAGCAAAAATAGACAATTTGTCAGACATCATTTTCAATAGAGTTTTGGGTTCACGTTGTGATTATTCCTAAACATCAATATATTACTAAGAGTAGTGAGACATTCTACAATAAAGATCTAAAGTAATAATCATGTAAAAATGGTATGATCATGCCAGTCCTCTGCAATCTTTTTACCTGACTGCGAAACGCAAAGGAGGGTAATGTGTTTATCAGCCTATATTTTACGTAGGTAATGTCGACAACTACCACTACATTAAATTTTTCATGGGACGGAAATTTTAACTTACATTCATAAGCTTTATAATCATAGCTTGCCGCCTTTTATTAATTTTGCTGTGAAACATGTTTATTACTATTGAATTCACAACAACCCACTATTGTTCGTAGCACCGAATGTATTTATATTCAATGTAACAATACTAATATAACAAACTACGAGTGATTTAATGTAATACATGAGCCCTCGTTTAAAAATATGTTTTGACCGATAACGGATTAACTTCCATTTGAGTCACTAATTATTATAATTAAATGATAATGATATTAACTATACCTGCCTAAATATATATATAAATACTTAATAATTGTAATGACTGACTTCTTTAATTAATTATAATACCTACTAGGACAATTTCAATATTAAATTTGCATGATTAGCAATGATCACCAAAATTGAAAATGTAATATTTTGCATGCTTTAAAGCAGATATTGGCGCACTTATTATTGAAATTGTAACACCTAAGAATACTTTGTAACCCATATCTAGCAAATAAACCATTTCATTTTATAAATTTCATTTCAAATAATCAACTGTCCAGATTTTCTCACGAATATGAGGATTACTATTTGTAGGGCCTAATTTCTAGACGTAGGTAATTAGTTCCGTGACAAAAGTTGGTCACTATAATATAATACACTTAAACAACAGACTTATTTTTTTATCGTCCTTCAAAGTTTCTCACTTTCTCACACAAACACACTGTCTCCAATATGAATATTTGAATTAAAAAAATAATATCTTGCATATTAGCAAAGATATGTGCTATTTTTAGCCCACTAGAAAATAAACTAAACGCAACAACAGGAAAACATTTACAGACAAGGATAATTGAATTCCCTATAAATTAACCCCTTTATAGGACATTCGGCATTGGATTACAGTTTCCTTACGTGGTCAAAACAAAGTAGTGGTCATTTAAATTGAAAGTTTTTTATATTTTGTGGATGGTAGGACCTTGTGCGAGGTCCGTCCGGATCGCTACCACCATCTTACTCGCTAATTCTACCGCTAAGCAGTGCTCACACTGTTGTGTTCCGGTGTGGAGAGTAAGACAGCCGAGAAAATTACTGGCTCAAGAGGCATTTCCTCAAAGCCCTCTAGGTAGGCAACGCATCTGCAATCCCTCCGGGGTCACGGGTGTCTATGGGCAGTGGTGATCATTTACCATCAGGTGACCCACTTGCTCGCATTCCTTCCTTATCGTATAAAAAAAAATCTCTTTCTTTCACAATGTTGTTGGCGCTCGTGTTAGGTACCGTTTTCACCACAAGAGTTCAACACTAAAATATTTTCTATGCACTCCAAGTCTCCGAGAGAATCCATCATGAGTTCAAGTTGGATGTTAAATACATAGGCTGATAAACACATTACCCTCCATTGCGTTTCGCAGTCGGGTAAAGAGTACCAGTGGAATGTTGACGTTAATGATACTTCATTTACGAGAAATTGGGTGAAACTCTATATAATGGTTGCCTTGTTGGTGACTGACGACTGGCAAGCATTTTAGTTACAGACGGATGTCTGTGGCAGGCAAGGCATGATCCATTCATACAATTAACTCTGAATTCTAAATTCAAGCAATTCAAGCTCAATAAAAGCAAGCAAAAAGCAAGCAAAATGTTTGGGGCAGTGGCTTAAAGTAATCGCAGCCGCGATGCGTCTAAAACGTAAAAAACTTCAGGATTTAATCTAGGTAAATAGTTCAGTGTAGAATCTAGACGTTTATTAAGAGGACTAGCATGGGTTTTCACAACTTATAGAATGTTCTTTTTGCGACCCACCGTGTTCGAATTCGGCAAATACTTACACTCCTTGAAGGATTCCACGGCATATCACATAGATTTAACTATCCTCAACGGCGGTAGTCGACGTCCACATACTAACTACCTTAGTGCAGAATTCAAAGTGAGCTGAATACTAACCGTTAGATTAATAGCTATCTGAAACTGTTTATCTTTAAGCAGCTGTTGTATTTGCTTGTTAACGTCCACGGAGCTGATACACCAGACTTGCCCCACTGACGCGGCGAATATCAACCCGCGATTGCATCTGAAACAAAACTCGTATCAGTTCAATTGAGACCTATTGTAACACAGTATCACAGTAAAATGCTTCCCGCAAACACTGACCAAATGACAAGAATTTAAATAATCGCCGAGTAACATTAAGGAATAGGGACAGTGCTGATATCGTCACCGATATTTGATAGCTTGAGGTTCGGGGTTCGATCCATGGGCGAGGCAGCCCCCCTGTTGCGTTCCGTTCGGTCAGTGAGAGTGCCGGAGGCCCGATCCACCCCCCCCCCTTTCCTCTATCTCTTTTCCTCCTTAAAGGTCGACAAAGGACTAGTAACTCTCTTGGGGTTGCTACTTGCTAGTTCTCATGGGTGGCGGTGATCGCTTACCATCAGGTTACCCACTTGCTCGTTTGCCTCCCGCTTTCAATAAAAAACCGGCCAAGTGCGAGTCGGACTCGCGCACGAGGGTTCCGTAGAAAGATTTTAACGCTTTTCCTCAGTGTTTTAAGAAGTCCATCGTTAGCAGAGCCCTGCTCCTAAGCAAAATGTACGCAGTGTGGGGACATATAATTTTAAGATTTTGAGACTTTTTGGAGTGGTTGTGTTATAAGAGCTATCTTCATACCAAATTTCAAGTTTCTAGGACAGCTGGAAGTACCCTTTAGTTTTTGGAAATCGGCAATTTGTATGGAAATAGATTTTTTAATGACTGTATCTTTTGATTGCGTTGACTTAGAAGGTTGATTTTTTCACGGCTTTAAGGGACCGCAGGCTTGAGTATTTGATATTAATTTCAGCATGCTACCTCCACGCGTTCCAGAGAAAAAGGGTCTTGACAGACAGACAGACAGACAGACAGGCAGGCAGACAGACAGACGGACAACAAAGTGATCCTATAAGGGTTCCGTTTTTTTCCTTTGAGGTACGGAACCCTAAAAATGAAAAAAAGATATTTGTATGTTAAATATAAGTATTTGCTCAGAGTTTTGGATGACTGAGGATTAATTTAAGTACGTATTTTTCTATGTACATAAATATCCGTTGCCTAGTACCCATAACGGTCATAACACAAGCTTTGCTTAATTTGAGACTAGGATTATTGTTGACAATAATGGTCCAAGATGTCCTCGATATGCACTCTTATTCCTTGACAATAGAGTCGTGGATATTTATGAGCGCATTGTTCGGCGACATTATATGATATTATGGCAGCTATAGCCAGTGACTAGCCCCAACATCGCTCAACGAGGTTAAGAAAGTAGCCAGTAATATTGTGTGTTAAAGAAGATGTTGTGTGAGTTGTCACCTGTACAACAGTCTTGCTTTGTTGAGTTCAGGCAGCGTTTGCACGAACAGCGCCGGCTCCACCGTCTGCACCACTACGTTGTCATCCTGCATCAGCCCGAGGAGATATGGTTCATCCCAAACTGAAGACAAAAATATCAATAAGAATAGTTTCATTTAAGGGTGTTATCATCCTCGAACTGTGATTGGAAATTGTTAATACTAATCATTTGTGGCATACCAAGTGGAAGTATCTCAGTTTCAATATTACTGAGTCACGTTTTCATTGACTACAAAGCACAATCACACAAATAATCTTTATTGAACACCACAAAACAGTACAAGGAAATTACAAAGAAAAACAGGCCAGGTAGACAATAGGCGGTCTTATCGCAATCACTTTAATTATATGATAGGGAAAATCTTTAGCAAAAACTTAGAACATATCCTAAATCAGAATACCACCTCAAATGGGGTGAGGGTTAATCTCGTATGCTAGTTTTCATAATCGCTTTAGGGAAACGAAACTGACATTAAAAACTCCCTAATTGTTGTAATTTTTTTTTTAAGTTGTTATGTACTAAAATGAAAATAATCGATTTATTGATTATTTTTGTTTTTATTTTTATGAAACATTCATAGAATGAAATTCAACATACAATGACAATGCAAAGAAAAATTCGTTAAGCAGCTGGACCACTGGAGCTGGTCCAGCTGCTTAACGAATTTTTCTTTGCATTGTCATTGTATGTTGTTATGTACTTTTTTTATTATGTGTTGTTTGTATATAAAGTTTATAGCACATTGGCTTTACTGTAAAATAGTTTTGGTAATAAATAAAGAAATAGTTTAAAGAGTTGTTCAAAAACTGTCTAGAATTCTAATCTTACCCAGGGCAATAGGCGCTGCTTGCCATTTGACAGTGTTCCTAATTTCAATCTCTTTGGCTTCCTCGACCAGCACTGAGGTGAGGTCGCGGCCGAGCATGAAGCATGTCTCGGAGTACTTTGCTACGGTCGGCTCTAAAGACCTTGAGCTGCTTGTTGGGAACAGCTCTTTTGGATTACCTGATGAGAGCTGGAAAATAAAAAACATTTGCATACAAACAAAGGGCAGAAGTTGTAGTTTTTAAGGTTCCATACCTTAAAAAAGAAAAACGGAATCCTTATAGGATGACCCGCGTGTCTGTCTGTCCGTCTGTCACAGCCAATAGACAGACGGATGTGTAAAGTGAATTAATAGAATTTAAACATGAGGTCCACTTTTGGGGGTAAATTAGAAAATGAGAAAAAATTAGTTTTGCAAACTACAATATCGTGTTACATATCAAATGAAAGGGCTCATTGTGAGCATCTCAATTTTTTTTTTATAATTTGAAGATAAATAGTTTTGGAGTAATTTAAGATTAATGAAGCTTGGCTAAGAACCATCTCGATTACACTAGCTTTCGATTAAAAAAAATCGCATCGAAATCGGCCCATCCGTTTGAGGGCTATGATGCCACAGACAGATACACAGATAAACAGATACACAAATACACAGGTCAAACTTATAACACCCCTCTTTTTCGTCGGGGTTAAAAATAGGCGAAAATTTAAGTACGTCATTCGATCTGGCAACCCTACCTTAACTCCGAAACCACATTGCCGAAAATTTAAAAAAAAATACAAAAAATAGTTCTTTGCCCATAGATTATAGGTAAACATATAAGAAATCTATGGGATTCAAATTAAAAGTGACAGGAAATTGTAATTTAAATAATTAACGTATGGAACCCTCTCCACGCGAGTCGAACTCTCACTTGTCCGGTAATTTTTTTCAATGTACTGTTTTCTTTTTCTGTATATATTGAATGTAGTGGATAAATGTCTCTCTCTCTCTCTCTCTCATATGTTTAGTTATTTCCTTTTATGACTTATGACTACTTACATCATACAAAGTGTATTCAGCTTTGAAGCCAACGCAAATATACTCAGTGCCCCACGCCAATACTTTTGGTACATCCGGAATGTTGAAATCAAATAAATGCTGCTTGAACTCTCCATTCTTGCCGTAATACAACTGCAGCTTTCTTCGCACAGCAACACAGAGACGAACTACTGAGTTTGATTCACCGGTCATTGACATTTGGGACTGGAATAAGTCAACAAAAGTATAAATAAAGGTGGAAAAAGGTATGAAAGTGGAATAAAATTTGATTTTATTTTAATTAGATATGTATTGTTGGCATAAAAAGCTATCATTGTAAAAACACCAAGTTAGTCTCTACGCACATAATTATTAAGTACATTAATTTTAATAGGCAATCACATACAGGTAGCTTCTCAGCAAGGCACAGCCTTTCTCTTGAAGACTAAAATACTTTACATAATTTTACAGTAAGTAAGTATCCAGAAGCAGAAGCAGCCCAAGCCCTCTCATTCTGAGAGGAGGCCTGTGCCCAGCAGTGGGACGTAAATAGGCTGATGATGATGATGATGAAGTATCCAGAAACAGCGCCCAGTAAAAATAACCTTGTATTATTTTAAGAAAACATTATTTATCATAAACAAGTTAAGACCTTCCTAAATTATGGAATCTGTTCTATTTTAAACATCCCTTACCTTATTGTCTATCGAAAATAAAGATGCCCCTTTAGTTTGGGAGAATGTTTTGATTAGTGGGAAATTTACACCTTTTATGTCATGTGTAGTCAGAATATTATCAGTCAGACATAGTAGCAGGCTGTCTTCTGAAACACAAAATTCAATTATATTTAGCATAACTGTCACCACAAACAACTTCAGTTCTGGAATTCTGGATAGTGAGGATGTGACCAGAGGAACCAGTAGATAAACAAAAATATACCTACTTAATACCAAATGTGTTGCCCATTAGCATAGATTTTAATCTTGTGGCAATTTTGATTGCTAAAGTTAATACTAGATTATGGATGGCTTAGTTCAAGGTTAATATAGATATGGATGGCTTAGTTCCCAATTATACTAATGGCAACACACATCTTTAATTTTGCACTTAGCATGTGTCTTAGTGTAAAACTGATTATAAAATTTTGCAATTAGTACAGTTATTTGCCTTTTATATTAATATTTTTATGCTTATTTTCATTTCATGTACTTTATTTCTGGAACTCATTTTTTTAAACATATAAGAGGGGGCAAATGAGCACCTGATGGAAAGCAATCACCATTGCCCATGGACCCCTGCAACATGACATATGTGAGTGATCCGTTTATTTCACTATGATGAGAGGAACTCCTTGGTGCATCCATATTAATATTAACATTAAGTATGTGGTTATTAGCTATTCCACAAAAGCTCACTCATACTCATAAGGTCAAGTACTAATTAGTACTGAATACCAATTTGGTTAAGACTTATAGTTTATAGAATATGAATTTAGACAACAAGTGACCCATAAGAGAAACTGCAACTTGTAGGCCAAGACATGTTTATGGGCTATTATCTCATTACCTGGTATAACTTCAATCTGTTGAATGGGTTTCTTGCTGAAGCCCTTGCAATACTGCAAGAGTTGCAGCTCATATTTCTGGTTTCCATTGTTTGATGACAATGAATACATCATCAGATGACCTTGCCTAGTCCCCAAAATGAGGTGACCATCTAAAACGTACAAAAAATTGGCAATTTCACGACACAAGAACAATATTTTACACTCATGCAAGAACCTGCAGTGGAATGTTATGTATGATACCTTTGATTACAAGTAAACAGCATAATATTTTAGATGCTGTAGCAAGTCAAGTGCTGAAGCAGTTTTTAGGCAACACAGAGAATCCAAAAAGAAGTTTTTTTTTTCTTATAAGAAGCATTTCAAACAACAAACAACCAGGCTAAGAAGGAAAAGACTTGATTCTTACCGTAAGCTGCAATAGCTTCTATTTGTACAGTAAGATTAAGAAGATGGGACACTTCGTACGCCTCGTGCATGATTGCGATTACAATTTATCAACCGAACTTTAATGTATGGTGATCTTGTACGCCTCCGGAAAATCCACGTCAATAAGATAGGTTTACTTATAACATCGCCACTTTTATTTAACATGAGTTGAAATTATGACAAAAACACTTATGAACTGCTGTAATTCATTTCAATTGTGTTATTTTAAGAGGTCTTATATGTGTTTTTATTTGAAGAAGAAAAAATAATGTTTGTTTTTGTGTATCTTTTGATATGAAAATGACTCGATCGACTCGTTGACAGACAACCAAGACGACAGCTGTCACATTGTCAGTGTCAAATCTGCTTTTGTTTTTCAGTTCATCCCTTCAGGGATAGGTAAAGGAAAAATAACCATGCAGCCAGTGTCAAATTAAACTGTGCTGTCTCTACTGTTGAAAAGCACGTTTAAAGCAATATTTAACTGCCATACTTAGCCATACTAAATGAATGGCACAAAGATCTCACTAAAACTACCTAATTGATGTTGATGACTTCCCACAGGGCCTAGTTTTGTAAAGCTACAATTTACAAGCGGAAGTCTCTTTCTAACAAAAGTCGATAGAATGAGACTTCCGCTTATAAATTGTAGCTTTATAAAACACAACCCAGTAGGGCTAACACGACTGGCCGCCACTTTGTTTCTCGCGCGAGATTATAATTATCACCCGTCCCATTGCATTCTCAGTGACAGAAAAAGACGGGCAGTTGTTCTCGCGCGAGATAGAAGTCGCATTGCGAGTTGTGCTAGACCTACAGATGAGCACGGAGCTAAGGGCCGCTGACGTCAGTCTCCACGCCACCTACTTACTACAGGATTTTTTTAAAAGGATAAGACATTTAAAGACATCGGCAGTCCTCTTGGTTTTATTGCCCTTGGTATAAATCATATGTATAAATGAAATTGCACATACTTTCTACCAGATCATTGTCCAGGAAGAGGAGTAGGAATATTACAGCTAAAATAAAAGAAACATGTATACTATTCATTTAATATTTACTTTTATAATTATGTTATTTTCATTCATAACTAACAACGATATGGGTGTTACGATGTATTCAATTTCAGTTAAACAAATTAAAAACAAATACAAATTTCACTCGCTATTAAATTTAATATTACAATAATAGTAATAATAAAAAGTCCTTTTACTTTTAATAATTTATAAGTCATAACCCCATTTCGAACTATGCGTTTTATTTACGGAAAATTCTCATAAAGGTAATAAACGTGCACGCAAAACGTGAAAGTGAGAATTCAGTGGGATAAAGTTTCAATAAACATCATTTTCATACATTCAGGTCACTAGTATGTCTTAAATCTTTTTACACAGAGGGTCTTTAGAAGCAACGTCGATTACAAAATCCATATTAGATAGACTTAATAAAAATATGCGTATCTAAACTACGTCCCGGGTGGCGACGGACCGGCGGCCGCCCGCGTGGCGCGTCGGCCGCCTGGCGTCCGAGGCTCGGCACTCAGAGTCATACCACAAAGACAATTATAATATATTTACACGACATAATAAATGTGTCAGCAAATCGATAGCCTTATTGACGACATCTAAGCTCCACTAGGTGTGATTTGAAATCGATGCGCCGAGCGCTCACCGAGTGGCGATGAATCGCCGATGATACATCCCTTAAGATACCACATTATAGCTAAAAGTCATTGTTTCAAAGTTTAAAGGTAAAATGGGTGATTTTGGAAGTTGCGGTTATGCATGCTAAAACAATTTTAAAAACGTTACTAGTACATAAATTTCATTACAAGTAAAAGATAAAAATATTTTCAATTTGTTACTTTTTAATTCGCAAATGTTTGCTTTTTTTAAAACACTTTTATACATCTAGGATCGTTTCCACGAACCGCTCTGTCGCAACTATAGATAGGTTCATGACCATGGTGGAACAATGACGCGCTGTATGTTGGCGGTTTGGCAAATAGATTCGAGCGGCCTCTACATGGCCCGAAAATAAAGAGAAAATATAATTAACAACAAAGCGCACTTGAAAAAGAAAATGTAGGAAAACAGAGCTTAAAGTTAAACCCGGCCTTACGAAGCAAGCTTTTCTTTAAAGAAGAAAGTATTCCGGTCGAGGGAACGCTATAATTTTAATCCTACCTTGCTTATGTTCATATGCCTCTATGCGTAAGGTCCGACGCGCGCAAGCCAGCACACCGATTGTTACGCGTTGACACTACCCTATACCATGAATAAAAGATTCCGTTAGTCTACGCTTGAAGGTTTAATACCTTCTTCGCCTAATTTGTTTGTATGCCAAATTGAAGTGCAAAACGAAATTAATTGCATACGTACTTAAAACTATGACAATGAAAATAGCTTTATTTTTACACCGTTTCATAAATGACTACTAATAACCATAGTGTTTTCAATGACAAATTTTATATAATAGAAATATCTTTTATTGAATATAGAATACAATATTATCGAAAAACTATGTCGTTACATTAGGACACCGACAGTGCTATTAAATAGATTACATTTATCCAGCATTGGATAAGACATAAAAAGGTACACCGCAATTAAAAAACAGTTGTTGGTAGATTTCGCCCGAAAAAAATCTATAATGTAGTAAATCTAAAAAAAATTATACTCTCTGAATTGTTTATACAAATACAATATGCTGAGTTATCGTTAAACATTATACATTATCTCGAGAGATCAGTTTATGCTAGTTATAAAAATTTACAAGTATGCTTCCTATGAATGCGAAAAATGTACCATCTGCTAAGTTTCATCGTTGAAATAACACTAGGCATACGCTTCGTAAGTTTTATGAGTTAGTGATACGTTCCAACAATAAATACACTAATGCACTACAGAATATATCTGCCCTACTGATTACACGGCTCAAGCAAGGTTATGCTCCTTAATAAAGTATCATGCTGTCTCGACGGCGACGGGAGACGGACGAGGTGCGGGCGGCGGCGTCGGGCGACCGTCTCAGCGGACCGCGTCTGCGGACCGACGCTTCGTCACGAATACAACTCACACCGAATATAATACGGGCTACGAAAAAAGCGGATCGGCGTTCAAGATACGACAAGGCAATAATAACAAGTGAAAATAAAACAAAACAATTTATCCAGATGATAATCTGTCGTTTACCCGATAAATATTAGGTACTTTTTAACTCAGTATTCAAGGTATGTACATAAAGAGACAATTTGAGCTTACAAAAGTACAAAGTAATCACATTGCGACGGTTTAGAATCTACAGTGGATTTACCCTTCTTACCGACTACGACAGCTCAAGCTTTATCGACAATTACACTACAGTATCACACGATAACTCGCCGAAAACACCTATTATGCTTACAATTTTCCCCGATGGCCAATAAAAAGGACTATCTCTAATTAGCAAACGAATGACTGTCAATCTAAATTCCGTATCGGAGAGGTTCGCGTGACGACGAGGCGCCCGCCGCCGCCGCCTCAGCCCGTCCGCGGCCGACTCTCGAGAGCATCACAGCAGACACATCCCGGACATAGCCGCAACAGAGGCCGGCATCGGGTCGCAACGCCGACCGGTCGCGATGCAGTAAATGCAATGAGACCTTGCCCGGTCCCACACGGCCGAACGTTCTAGATTGCACGAACCGTGGCGGCGGGTTCGCGGCAATTAGAGGTTTCGCGTAGCTGCAGGTGTAGGGTCGAGGCGAGAGGCGCGGCCGGGGCTTACGACGCGCCCGGCGACCCGCCGCTCGGCCCGCTCGCCGATGCGTTCTCACCTGCAACGACAGAGCACAACCTCACTCAAGTTAAGATATTATAGAGGTATAACATTATTAAGCATGCCCTGATCATGGGTAAGCATGCATGCAGTGGAGAACTAGGTTTTTATAGCGAACATTTATGCATGACGACCTATCAATTATCGCAGAGGTTAAGCTTCCATTGCTGGGTCGTCGTGTCTTATTTTGTACACGAACGATCGATAAATCTCGGCGTGCATCCACTACAGTTTTGCAAATTCACTTTGCAACTCATGCTACAGTAAATCATCATACAGTAAGTTTCAAGAGATTTTTTCTTATAGGTACCTACATTCAAAAGCTCACAAAAACTCGGGCTGAACTGATGCATAACCAGGACCCTGGCGTGACTGGGATATCCTTAGACGTAAATTTATCAAAGATATCCGTAAGTACCTTAAGAACGAACAAACACCCTAATAACTTTGACGACCGGATAGCCTAGTGGTCAGAGACCCTGACTATGAATCTTGAGGTCCCGGGTTCGATCCCCGGTCGGGGCAGATGTTTATATGATGAATACGAATGTTTGTTCTCGGGTCTTGGATGTTTAATATGTATATAAGTATGTATTTATCTATACAAGTATGTTTATCCGTTGTCTAGTACCCATAGTACAGGCTTTACCTAGTATGGGACTAGGTCAATTGGTGTCAATTGTCCCATGATATTTATTTATTTATTTTAACTAACAAATTTAAAAAAGTTCAAGAAATTCCGACATTTAATTTTAATACCTAAAAAACCTGAACAACACACCTGTAACATGCGTCGAGGGTTAAAAACAAGTAGTGGTCACCTTGGGCGTCGTGGTCTTGGGCGTGGTCGGGCGCGCCGGAGGCGCCGGGCGCGTCGGGCGCGGGCGGCGCGGCGCGCGGCTTGAGGAAGTCGTTGAGCGAGGGCTGGATGCCCAGCTCGTACTCCGTGAAGTTGAACAGCGGCGGCAGCGCGCGGCCGTTGGGCAGCCGCGCCGCCGGCTCGCGCAGCTCGTCGAAGAACGAGTGCGCGCACGCCTGCAGCGGCGACAGGCGCGCGCCCGGCGTGTACTCCAGCAGCCGCGACACCAGCGAGATGGCGTCCGGTGGCGTGCAGGCGCGGAATACCTGCGGCGCACAAAACATGTCACACCCACTGCTTTTTCATTTCTTATTCTACTATAAGCCTCTAAGGCGGTCTTTCCAAATAGACTCGATTACATTATCATATAATTTGTGGTCTGCAGTGGACTCTCACTAATCCAATATCCCGGTTCGCGCTCGCGCTCCGTCATTATTATCATTGCTAACACCATGACATTTCCAAATACAATTCAGTTTATTCAGTAATCCGAACAATTCAATAATTCCGCACCCCCAATTTTATTAATACTTAGTACCGGATTAGTGAGACTAAACTTGACGGATAATTCTGTTCTACAACAAATGAAAAGAGCAGTCCGTTCAAATGGATTTGGTAAAATGTAAATTGGTACCTATTGGGTTTAATATGAGAAAGGTCCGCCTTCTTCCAAGATATGTTTTCTTAGTGAGACAGTTCGTGGCTTTTACACTTTTACTTAGCATTAACAAGCGTCATTACCGGGATATTTAAAAAAAACGAATAGGTGAAATAAATAAATGAACACGGCCAGCACAGTATGCCGTTATCAGTTCAATAATTTACCACAAAATTGGACGTGTTTGTAATAATTGGAACTATCCATTATATGTAAGTCACAAATTTGTCTGACAAGTTAATTTGATGTTTAATGTAAGTGGTATTCGTCAGGAATTATTAATTTCCGATCTAAAACTTTAATATTCAACCTTATTTGTGCATTTTTTGGACTAATTTGAACGTATCTATCACAACGGCAAGCGAATGCATTTAATCATTGTGTTTAATTCCACACTAAAACGATGTTAGCAATAGAAAAAAAAACTCAAATGGGATCGAATGACAGTTGAAATGTTAATGGTTAATAAACATAATTTAAATTTCCACATGACTGGGGATACTTTTACAAAAGTCTCAAAAATAACAGTGTACTTTTTGTAAACCTGGAGCCGTTATTAGAAGAATTCAAAACATTTTAAACTCTAATTAAAAATGCACTCCGCATAAGGAATGCACACTGAACACCAACAAACACTCAATTGCAGTAAACAGCTTCAACCGATTAGGGTGGAGACATCTAAGTCGTCAAGATCATGCCAAAGGCCATAAATAGCAACCGACACTAATTGCCTTCATTTGCATACAATGCCAATACAATATGCTCGCACAGAATAACTTTACTAACTTGATAACAGTTTCAAAACGCGATAGTACAGCCGTAGTTTCAATTAAGCAAATTGGCAACGCTTGCTCCCTAATTAATTGAGAGCTTTTGCTTATTAATCTGAATAAAATTTCTAAGCCGGCCAACGTTTTTTCAGTCACTGAGCGGTGCCAAAAGGAGGGCATGTAAAGTATGACCATATATCAGTAGCTCACAAATGTAAATAAAGTCGATTTAACATACAATCCATCCCATGTCCAGAATCAGTTTTCAGAATCTAACTATATTTTATTATCAAATCCAAAGAAAAGAAAGAAACTGGAAACTGCAGTACTTTTAAAAATACAGTAAGCAATATTTCTTATGTTTAAGGAACAAGGGATGCCGATTACGAGACTGCATAGTCGAATTGAAGCATTGCCAATCAGCAAATCGCATACAATATTTAATTTTGTACAAGGCAATGAAGACATTTAGCTGAGAGCAGTGTCTTACTCGGAGTCGCTGGTGGTCAGTGACAGTCTTGGGCTTGCTAATTCGCTCCAACATATGCTGCAACGACGGCGCAATCATATACTTACATAAATAATTAAATACTAAGCTATCAGATCATGCAGCTACTTACGTCATGAACATATCAAACTAGGCTACACATCAAAAACTAACTTTCAATAAAGTATCTTAGTGCATTTATGAAGATTTCGAAACTGTTAAAGACTACATCCATGTTGTGTAATGGCTAATGCTTTTGATTAATCTCACCTTCGCCCACGGATGGCTCTTGATCTGGGGGAACTTGAATTCCGTGTAATTGGGATTCATCTCTCGGATTTGTTCTCGTGTTGGAGTACCTAAAACCTGGAAAGGGAAACAGCGAATAATGTCAAAAATTCAATAAAACACTCCAAGTTTTAGTTAAGTTATAACCGTCAATTAATTAAAAGTACAACAACATCGATTCTGATGCCCAAAGGATAACAAAAATACGAAAAAAGGATGAGTGAGACAATCAAAAGGTGGAGATGCAATTACCTTGATGATTTCCACGAGTTGGTCGACACCGGAGTCGCCGGGGAAGATCGGCTGCCCTAGCAACAGCTCCGCCACCACACAACCCGCGCTCCACACATCTGAAAATTAACAAAACACTCATGTAAATCTGCCCGAAAGTGTTCAAATACAGAAATCGTCACAACTTGTTTATTTCACAATAAACTGAAAAAGATCGAAATATTTGTTAAATCCAAAAGAAGAAGTGAAATGGAACATTTAAAAAAAAACTTCAGACAGGAGAAGCAATTTGACTTTAATGGAACCTGTTTAACTCAAACCCAGTTTACTCGAAATCCTCTCTAAGACAAAGAAATTAATAATTATCTTCCATTGAAGTACAAACTATACCTCGAATTATTTAGACGCTATTTTAACTCAATCTGAATATGAATTCCTTGTTATGTACTTGTACTATTCGTACATATCACACCCTTAAAGTTTAAGTGAAAGAGGCTTCACGTAGTAACATCGTAAGTATAAACTGCATTCAGAAATAGGACCATAAATCTCATGTTCATGTCCTATTAATAAAGCACACTCACCAATTTTTGTGGTATAATCTATGGCGCCGAAAATAAGTTCCGGCGCACGGTAGTAGCGCGAGCATATATAGGATACGTTCGGCTCGCCACGGACGAGGTGCTTTGCGGAACCGAAGTCACACAGCTTCAGGACGCCCGTCTTCGGGTCCAGAAGAAGGTTTTGCGGCTTGATGTCCCGGTGGCAGATGCCCAGCGAGTGGATGTACGCGAGGCTCCGGAACAACTGGTACATGTACAGCTACAACAGAAACACCCGCTATCGATTACTCGCTAAATATAACACTGCAAGCTCTGCAGTCGTCTCTATTAACATTACGTATTTAAAACCCCTAATAGGCTTCGAAAGGCCGGAAACCAAGAGAAATCAATCGTTTATGTCGACGACTCACCTTTATAAAACTAATGGGTATGGTTTGTTCATCTTTGGAGTAATGACGTGCCACTTTATACACAGTTTCAGGAATATACTCCAGCACCAGATTCAGGTACACTTCGTCCTTCTGCAAACATCAAAAAACAAATTAAGACATGCCTGTGAGACCACCAAACATCTAATACTTTTATGTTTTTGGGGTTTCTTTACTGATCCGAATCCATTTCTACATTCAACAACCATTTCCATTTAATACTATCTTTGATTTTACTGCAAATTTGTACACATATTACCAAATCCACGAATAGAAGAATAATGTTAAACGCATGAAAACTCATCCCAAACACAAAATAATAGTAAAAAAAACCTTATTGTTAGTTGCATAATCGTGAACGCTGACAATGATTTATGATTGAATATCAGACTAAGTTTAGACATTTCTTTGTCTTTATTATGACGCATTATGCGTAACTGTACATTTTAAGAATTTTGTGAGAATGTGAGGTATATCCTTGAGAGGACAACAATACTCTGTATTTGGAGCTTGGACTTCTTCCAAAGGTTTTTGGCTCTAGCTTATACATATATCGAGATAAGTAATGGTAGGTTACTCAGATCTCGAGCTACATACAATGAGTAGTCAAATATTATTGGGAGCTGATGCATGAAAGCTGTCACAGAAAAACCAAAAATAACAAGCAAGCGCAGGATAGATGGCGAAAATATTTTAAACAATGTCTGAATGTATTTAATTCGGTCATGGTAATGATAATACAACTGCTATATCGTGAAGCTTCAACCGGTCCAAATGTAAAGCTTATGGTTGAAAATGGTTTATGATAGGGTCTTAATTCTGCGAAAAACTTGAATGGCTTTGTTGGTTACCGAGCAATATTCTTCTATTTGGGCATTGATCTAATAATTACTAGATTCAACACGCCTTACAAAAATACGCCCTAATCACTTGTCGAAGATTTTTTTTCTTATAATAAGCAATCGTCATCGTTGATTTGCATTGTTGGAAGATAGTTAGGTACTGTACTACGAACATGGCATAAGCATTACTAGTTACATGCCACATTGATTTTTACGACTGAATACAGTAAGGCTCGAACCCTTATAAGCGTTCGTTTCAGGACGGATTTAGTGCAGTGGTGCAAAATCTAAGCATTACTAGAACAATGATCTGAGGCAACACCAATCGTGTAGTGAGATTAGTAAGTTTGTCGTTATTTAAACACGTAATTATTTCTCGGTAACCATTGCCAAGAATCTGGTAGAGCTAAATGTGCGTTAGCACACTAGCGCAACAATCTGATTGGTTTAGAGACATACTGTGACTTCAATAGACTGCATTGCGTTTAGCAACGAACTGACTGCCGCGGGCACTGCCGCCTTCCCCCAAATAAAACACACAAATAACACACGCTTAAACACCGGACAAGCTCAGAGTACAGGGAGGGCGGGCGAGAGCGACGCTCGCGCACTGAGGGTTCCGTACCATCCATCTGATGCCATGTAACTTTCAAATTTGTTTCGTTTGGGAATAAGAATGAAATTGCACGTGAAATTGAATTATACAAGTACTCGCCACAAAGCGATTTTGCTTGACGCACGAACGAGTCGAACGATCGACCTTTCCTTCCCTACTCATTGCACGTTCTAGTTGTTTTAGATACGGAACCCCAAAGACTCAATATGACTAGAGGGAATTTTTTTTAACATAGTTTATACTATAATTTCATATCTTATATCTATAATATAAGTAGTTACTTATGGTTAAATACTTTGATTGAAGATACATATTTCATTTGGCTGAGTGAATATATATGAATACTTAATTACCTTTTCTCCACTAGAGTAAAAGAAGTATTTCAATTTGACAATATTACAGTGCTCCAGTCGTCGCATAATTTGAAGCTCCCGATTCTGAAAGAGAAGAAAAAATTACAGTTTAGTATTGAATGATTTATTTTTCATACCACTTTAGTACCTAGCCGGCACAATAGAAGCAAATCTGTAAGGAGTGCAAGGTGAATATCAGAGGTACAAAAACAGTTCCAAGGCAATCCGATCAACTAAACTGATTGGCTGCGAGTCGTACAATACCACACGTACCATCGGCCACACACAAATACACATCTGTAAATTTTTTAAAGTTGGAAAATGAACATAAATTTATTGTGACAGGGTACATTTTAGATCGGAGAAATTCCTTAAAGTGTTAAGTGTCTTGCTGTTTGTTTGCGTTCCAAGTAAACTCTATCTTTTGTACCAATAAAATATATTACAGCCAAATTTACGTTACAATCACAAACGATGAAAGTGAAATCAGTTTGATTGTATTAGGCTTCAGTCAACACGCGTGAAGTTTGTTCCCATTAAGTTAACCAAGCAAACGCCGCGCCGGTGTGATGTTTACGAGTTAGGGGGAACTAAGATGCAAATTTACAATTTACCTTGCTTCGGGTCTGTAACTGTAACAACCCGAAAACTCACATAAGATCGATAAGAGTGAGCAAAAGGGATTGAGTTATTTCTATTCTATTTTTTTGTATTTTTATTTTTTTAAAGTAGTTTTAAAGGATTTTATTTCGAATAAGTGACCCTGAATAGCAAATCGTATAATCACTAGCATAGAGCACAGATTTCTCACAAAGAAAATCATTCAGAGTTATTATTCTGATACACTGCACACCAATAATACAATACCACTCCTTAATACAGATTGGTTGTGCGTGCATAATTTCCGAGCGGCTAGATCTTAGATTACAACAAATAGAAATAAGGGGTGAAGTGACTAACCTTAAACCTTTTGTCCTGGAGCACCTTTTTGATGGCAATGAGCTCGCCGGTGTCGCATAGTTTGGCCTGGTAGACGACGCCGAAGCTGCCGTTACCGATGAGCTTCATGTCGGCATAGCTCACTTCCTGGGGCCGGTCGGGGCCTTGCCCCGGCGTCGCCACCACAGTCGTCACCTTTGAGCCGTCCTTGCCTGGAAACAACGGACAAAAACGATAACCAGCTATACGCAGACAAAGTACGGGTTGACACGCGATTCCTTTCGTCAATGCATAAGTAGCAAGGTACAGCAGTCGCATTTGAATCAAGAGCCGCTGTGGTCACCTTTTCTCATCAAATGCCAATACCTAAGTATATGAAAAAGTTCCATTGTGGCTCATTAGTGCAGTAAATGATTAAAAAAACTTTTTATTTAACAACTCGTTATAAACCTACCATAAAAAAAACATTGTAACTAACAACGTACAGTAACTACGTTAAAAATAAAGTTAACACTGGTTAATTTTATCTTGTATTTACTACAGAAATTGCTTACACAACAGTTTGAATGGCCTCTCTAATGCAATTGAGTGAGTGACGCAAATGAATCCATTTCACAGTAAGCTTGTCGCAGTAAATTATGTAAAAAACCACCAAGGTACACGTAACTCTCAGTTAATAGTACTTTAACTAATTGTCTCCAGTTTACCCGGTTAATGAGGAGTGAACTCACCCTCCAGAGAGATGATTTGAGCTATAGAGTAGCGGTCCGGATTCCAACTGTCCATCATTTTTACATACGGAATAACCGCTTTTTTATATATTTTATACAAAAATGATAACACGAACACTGTTCAAATACTGAACCATCGAGATTAAAAGTCATCCCCTTCCGTTCTGACATATAGATATAGATAAACAGTATATATACTTATTATAAAAATATATCCCTTATAAAAAAAAGCCTAGTCTAGTGGTTGGCCTCTCAAGCAGAGGGCCGTGGGTTCGAGCCCCGGCTCGCACCGTTAAGTTTTTCAGAACACATGTGCGAAATTACATTTGTAGTTTATCACGAGCTTTTCGGTGAAGGAACATCGCGAGGAAATCTGCATACTCCTCCGAAGCAATTCAATGGTGCATGTAAAGTTCCGAATCCGCACTGGGCCCACGTGGGAACTATAGCACAAGCCCTCTCATTCTGAGAGGAGACCTGTGCCCAGCAGTGGCACGTAAAAATAGGCTGACGATGACGATGATTTCATTTATCACTAAGAAATTTTAGGTGCGTTACAAGTTAAAATATACCTTGGGGTCTAAATATGAGCATGTGAGTCGTGAATTTACGGATGGATGGATGGCTTCTGAACAAAGCAGGTGCATCTGACGCACACACCTTGTTATGTGAAGATGCAACGCTCTACGTAACGCTCGATCACACAATATCGTCCCGTCACAAAGAAAGACCATCATCCTTCTACAAACTTCCTGGAATTGTGTGCGTTCGTATATCTAAATTAAAGTAGTTCGCAAAAGCGTCGTACCTAATTGAAGTCATTGTCGATCTCGTGTGTCTATGTTTGTACCTACTCGGCCTCCAAAACAAATATATTTGTTTGTTGTTATACTTATTAATCAGAAAATTTGTAAACCTACTTTTTCTATTTTTTTTCTCAAATTTCAAACTAAAGCGTACAACGTACAAGCGTACAAGCGTGTATATACGGAAAGACCAGAAAAACTAATGCTAGAACTGGGGTTCGAACACAGGAAACCAAAACCAAAATAAGAATATTATAATGTTTCAGCATGACGCATGATCCTTGGCAGCATAATTCAGTGTTGTTGTTTCTTCATCATATTATCCGATATTTCGTTCACCTACGCTAAAGTATTTTACTACAGGCCGAGTAAACTTTATGCCTAATTCAGTGAATTCGGTTCGGTATCTATCTCGATTGAAAGATTTCAAACTTATTATTGTTAGATATTCCGTAAATAAACTGATCACTCTCGTATAATCCGTACAATCTTACGATAAAGATATCTCTATTAGTATATCGAGAATTGGGCTATAGAAGCATGATTGGTAACGCGAGACCATGTTTTCCAAAAAACGACTTAGGTATATACTGAACTATCACGAGAATCGTTTGAGAAACTCGACTCGTAAAGGAGAAACGGCCGGACTCCGCCGGACAGACAACATACGAAAGCATTTTCGTACAAGCTGAAACGGTGACGACGCTTCGATAGTTCGGTCAATTATTATTTACATGACATGATGGTGATGATGTTCTGAAGGTTGCCCTAAGATGTTACAATTTATGATCTGTATGTAACTATTTGTGCAGTGCACTATTTCCGACGGACGAATGGATATTGGTACGTTTCACGCACTTTGAATCATCAAAGTTAAGCGATTTGAGTGTATAATAGGTATAATGCACAGCAGAATCGGTCTTTGCATTCTGCCGTCACAACGACAAAAAGCAATAAAATTAATATCTGAGACAGCCGTTACAACACTATTTTAAGATAATAAACCTTAAAAACAGACGATGAAAAATAGAATGTCCGCTCATTAGCTTAGACAAAACTTGGTTTTGTCAATTCTATTCAATTTACGAGACAAAGGCTGTTGACATAAAAATAGAACGGTAAGTTCTTTCAACATTTCTCAAACATTTGGCTAATTCACTATTCAAATAAAATACGCAACACTCGTGCGGGCAAAACCGTGCTTAGCAAATTGGCATAAAATTAATCACATTCTTTTACTATTGTACCTACTTAATACTTACCATATGAGATGTGACATTTCTAGCTTGGCCTACAGCCTTCGTCCTCGTCCTACTCAATGTCATGTCATGTATAAAGCTTTTAATCGAGTTAGTGGTCTGTTAGATAAAGATAACAGAGCTATAAGAGTGCATCAATTTAAAATTACATAAACCGTCTAAACTCAGAGACGACAATTAACTTTCATGGATACTTTGTTTCTCTATTTAGTTGTAATTGGTTCAAATGAATTTGATCGACCTGAGTGATTAATCCGTGTGTAATGAAAAAAGTTTTTTTTTTCATCTTTCAGAGAAATGTTGTGCTTTTCCGCTAGCGCTTTACCTAATAATGCTCATTCATTAGTTAGCCTTTAGCGAAGCGTTCTAACTGAAGGCTTTAGTGGACTTTAGCCAATCTGTAATAATTTACAGCGATAGTTCAGTATATCAATTAACATTTAATAAGCAATCAACTTAATATAAATTAAAAATCGAACACCAATTCTTTAAAAGGATTGCCACACGATTAGTTGTTATTTATATTTAACATAATAAGATAAAATAACCGAAGGTATCAATCTCGTTTTGGTTTGCACATAGTAATGCGCTATACGGATTGATTGGCATGGAGTTAAATAAACTATTTGTAAGTTTTATAACACCTGCACGCTAAAGCTGAGTTAGACCTGCAAGAAAAATCATGCAAGTTGCAATACAATGCGAGGATGTAAAGCGAACGAGTCTGGAGTGGGCGATCGAACGCCGCAATGTATTGCAACTTATTTTTCTTGCTGGTCTAAACTCGGCTTAAAAAACAATGAGAAAATCCAAAATTAAAGGAACAGTGCCATCAATCGATGTTTTTTGTCTATAGCCTATAGCTTAAGCAGCGCGTAATGAAGGTTTAAACATTGGCTTGCTGGTAAATAGTTACTAAGAGACATGCCAACTGCGACTTCGTTAAGTTTGTACTTATTTGAAGAGTTTCATAGCAACTATCTCCTACAGCGTAATTTCTATTCAGACTATAGTATCTAGAATGATTTCTTGACCTGGCTTGTACTATTATATATTCTGTGCCTGAAGTTACGTAGTTTATCGGTGGTTGCGAGCAAACTGCGTAAAAGGTTCATAAAACAGTAAATTTACTCAGTAGCTGTACCAAGTTCAGAAGCGAGGTGCGGCTCAGGCCAACACCGCTAAATAAATTACGATCAACCAATAAATTGTGAAGTTACCTTGCAGTCTAATTGATTGTGGTATAGCTTTGGCATTGCCGCTCCGAAGTTACAGTTTACTTTAATTAACATCAAACGATTCGCCAAAGGGTTGTTATAGTTAGCATCCGAATAAGTTTTACGTAATCTTGTGGACCCAATCGTGATCACGCTTTATATTGAGCAAAATCAACCATACCCGCCTTGAACACCTCAAGGCACAATTCACCACACCCATAGCAACCCTTATTGACGTAAGCCCAAGCGATACACTCCACCCTTGTTTATCACAGTTTTATCCAGGCATTTCATTGACTTTTGTTACTCTTGGTCTTAACTTATCTCTTAGAGACACAGTTATGTTATCTCAACTTGGTCGATTGCAAATATATTATCAACTAGCTGTTGCCCGCGACTTCGTTCGCGTAGATTTCGGTTATCGCTATCCCGCGGGAACTATACAATTTTCCCGAATAAAAAGTAGCCTACGTTATTCCTCAATATTCAAACTATCTTCTTACCAAATTCCATCTAATAGGTTGGTGAAGCGGTTTTTCCGTGAAGAGGTAATAAACAGACAGACAGAGAGACAGAGTTACTTTCGCATTTATAATATTAGTTAGGATTAGGACACAATGTAACCAAACTAGTTACGGAATAAATTTTAATATAAAGCCTGAATAACCTGCCAGCTGTCTGAACTTAATCAACTTTTGTCTTTTTTATAGCAGGTACTCACATAACGTAATTAACATGAGAACATGACACTAATACATGTGTATTTAATTGGTCCTAAATTAAAATAGCACCCCCTGGAGTTAGAACATTCAACATTTAAAACAAACTTGCGACAAATGGTGTCATTGAATTCTCATAAATTCATTTGTGGCATCTACGCCGTCCTGTCCGACCATAAAGGTGATATAGTACGAAAGCCAAAAAAACTAGTCGGATAGTCGTGAATGTAATCCGTCCATATACAAGGTTAGCGTGCAATCGGCTGTCGAGATCACGTGTAAGTAATAATTAGTTAGAAAGTGAAGACGAAGCTTCGGTACATTGCACTTAATGTAGCTGCGTTCAAGTGCCGTTGCCAGCTAGCAGGAAGTTGTAAGGAAAATGTCAAGTGTGGTGCATCGCCGTCCATTCCGCGACATGCGTTTGCCTATATCAAGCTGGCCGGCTTATTTAACTCCATAAATAACTTCGCTTTATGACCCTCTACCCCAATTAGGCTCAATGCTTGTCAATTTCCAACTACTTAGGAATTTATCTCAACCATCCGCGATGAAAAAAGTTACAACTTTGCTGCTTACAGTTATATGTGATTACAATTGATTACAATTAGATATATTACAATTACATGTAGTAATGTTTCATTTTTTTTTGATTTTATTATTTTACTTAAACCTAATAAACTAATAAGATAAGGAACAAATTGCGCATGCAAAAAATAACAATCCATTTATTTTCTCATTTAAGGAATATACTTTTTAAGGAATTTATAACGAATTTTTTCTTGAGTTAAAGTTGTCATTGTTTATCTAAGTGCTTGAGATGTCTGCGGTTCTATTTACGTGTTATTGGTAATTCAATGATGTGTGGTAAGTTTACTGTAAGGAATATTGTGATAATTGTGACACTAAACCTTTTGTATTGTATAGAAGTGTGTGTTTACAATATAAATTAATAGATGGAGTGCCATAGGTACGTATATTAGTGGCTTCAACGGAATTAATTGTTTGGAAACTTTGTGGGTTTACGAGGGCTGTTTGATAAGTACCCGTTTATGGAAAAAAAAAACATATTTTTTGTATATATGCATTTATTTTTCTACGTAGTCACCTTTTAACTCTATACATTTGTTCCACCTATACTCAAGCTTCAATAAACCATCCAAAAAGTATGATTTTGGAAAGTCATTA
Organism: Clepsis dumicolana; assembly: GCA_963691665.1. Classification (NCBI taxonomy): domain Eukaryota; kingdom Metazoa; phylum Arthropoda; class Insecta; order Lepidoptera; family Tortricidae; genus Clepsis; species Clepsis dumicolana. The sequence goes on along the minus strand of OY829520.1, from coordinate 6,939,196 downwards.
AAATAGGCCTCTGTGGCGGCAATGACTTCGTCATTTGATCCAAATCGCATGGGGCCAAATCTGGAGAATACGGGGGGTGAGACCATAGTTCGTAGCGTAACTGTGCTAATTTAGCCGTCACAACTCTGGACGAATGAGCCGGGGCGTTGTCGTGATGAAACAGTACTGTTTTTCTTTTTTAAATGGGGTCGTTTGTCCTTCAACACGGCGTCAAATTCATCCAATAAATTGGCATAGTACTGCCCTGTTATTGTTTTTCCCTTTTCTAAATAGTCAATGTGTATAATACCCTGCGAATCCCAAAAAACGGTCGCCATGACCTTTCCAGCCGATGAGACGGTTTTTGCTTTCTTTGGAGCAGGTTCACCCGGTAAAATCCACTGCTTCGACTACTCTTTCATTTCCGGGGTGTAGTGGTGGACCCACGTTTCGTCCACGGTCACGAAACGACGCAGAAACTCCTTCGCGTTACGTTTGAACACGGCCAAACACTGCTCCGAAGTAGTCAGTCGGTTCCGTTTTTGCTCCTCCGTGAGTAAACGCGGCACCCACCTCGCCGATACTTTCTTCATACCCAATTTTTCGTCTAATATGTGTTGTACCCTCTCGATTGAAACGTTTACAGCATCAACGATTTCTCGAAGTGGCTAAAACGATACTTTCAATTTTCTTAACCATATCGTCTGTAGTCACCTCAACTGGCCGGCCTGGGCGATCCTCATCAAAGACGGTTGTTCTCCCCCGCTTAAACTCGTTATACCAATATCTGACGGTTGTCATAGAAGGAGCACATTCATGGTAAACCGCTTGCATTCTTACTTTTATTTCATCACATGTTTTTCTTTCCAAAAATAAGAATCTAATTACAGACCGATACTGTTCTTTCTCCACTTTAACAATTTTAAGTTCACGCCTTCACTGAATCGTTGTCAAATGAGGAAGAAAACAAACGAATGCCATTTTTTTTTTCCCGCCTCTGAAAAATGGCTTAAAAAGGTGGTATACTTATTTGCGGCCAGTGATATTAATATATTTAGAAAACGGGTACTTATCAAACAGCCCTCGTATACCTACTATATTGTCAACACGAGATAATTTTGTCTTACATTATAGTGAAGTTTGACATTATTCTTATGACAATTGTTGTAGGTCTCTGAAAGCTCATATTATGTTGGTATACCGGTCATTGAATGTTGAGAATAACAAAGCGTACGTTTTGGTTGCTTTGGCTAACGCCTCAAAGTAATTGCTCGCGTTGTTTTTATGGCACGAGTTGTTTGTTATGGAAAAGCTCTGAGGAATGGACGCCTCTAATTTGTATGATGTTATTTTATTAGTTATTTGTCAGCTACCCAGCACAGCCCACTGAGAAACATAAATGCATCGGCTAATAAAACTAAATCATCAACTAATTGCATCGATTTACTCAGTACACATATATTTACATTCTAGACGAAAAACAATCAATTCGAAAACTACCACATCAATTAATCAGAGTATCAGAACACAACACACATATGAACAAAAACTAGGTAATAGATGAAAGTGATCCGTGCGATATGCGATGATCCTCACACAGCCGCGTGACCGAGTAGAGGATTGCCGCATTTGCGATGCACGATTAATTTACATGTGAAGATGGTGGTAGGTTGTGAGGAGAAACGGCGACACTACAGCCGGGCTAAGTATGAAGTGCGGCACATCTAGCACTTACGGTGCGATGCAGCGGCCTTCTTTTCCGAAGCCAGCTCGGCCTTTTTAGGAGTTTCCACGTCGCCTGCGCGTCGCAGCAAAACACAAAAGCAGCATTAGAACATTGAAATGGACATACATGTATGATACAACAGGGAAACGAGACCGAGCGCAGTAAAACGATGTACCGTACGTAAACATACAATAGGCATGTGGATAATTGATCACTGGCGTTTTGATGTAGGAAGATGGTACGGACACTCACTGATGGTACGTCGAAGTTTCTTACAAAAAGACGAGAGCCGATCACAAGCGCGGCTTATTTGTCCAGTTTTGTCACTGTCAAGTAACCGTAGTAATGAGGGTTCGGATCTGGCAGTCACTTCTCCGACGGGGCGGAGGGCCACGACCGTGCCGGGCCCATCGGAGACTGCCAAGTTGTCCACGCATACCGGGCCTGCGGATCGCTCCAGCTTGAAGGATCGCACGCGAGCGCGCGCCGTGTCAGACTGCCGGCCGGAGGCGGAGCACGGGAGCACCGCGCGGCGACACCGCCACCGCCCCGCCCGCAGAGGCCGACCAGATACATACATTTAGATGCTAACAGCGTGTAGTGCTAATTCAAACAACGCGACTTTGTACCTGATGTAGTCTATAAACACTTTCATGTCTTTGCCGTGTCATAAAAGTCATGATACCTACCTAAGAATGTTCTGAATGAAACAATTACAGCACGAACCAGTGGTAAACATTTAGCACAAATTAATATATACAATACATTACAGATATTTTCAGGTGTAATTCTCTGCATTTTCCGGGAAATAGGTTACCATGTACAATTGATACATGAACTATATAATTCAGGTGATTAAGATATTCTCACGAGTATTTTAACAATAGTGCTGACGTCGACACTAAGTGAGATAATGCAATCTGTCTACATCCCCAGCAGCGAGTTATCGTAAACTTTATTAGCGTCTAAGCTGGATTTATAAAGTTATCGTACAATTTATAATATACAACTGTTACAAAATAACCCGTAAAAATATAGGGTTGGAGTTTGCATATTGTATAAAAGAAAAGTTTTTTTTATTTCATACAGTAATTTAAATATGGACTCTTTATAATGGACCATTTAACCCCCTTCGGATTTACGGGTGTTTTTGTAACAAGCTGTATATTTATATTATCATAAGAATATGCTAGATAATTGGCATAGATATTGCACCTTGTGGTTGTGGCGCAGTCAATATTTAAATATCTAAATGTTACACGAAGTACGACTCTAACAAAAACAAGTAGCTATTTGGTTACTATAGAAGCACTGGTACACAATGACGGTAGTCTGGGCGATGTTATCAGGTCAAGGACGGAAACTTAATTAAAAAAGCGCAAGTGCACTTAAATTGTACAGAATCTACTCAAAGAAAGTGGATAGAGCTACAGTTTTCAGTTTAGCGAATGACAGCACGTAAACTCCATCAGACAACAGTAGTTTGATCGGTTTTTGAGTAGTAGGTACCTATCACGTCGCCTGTGCGCGTGCCCGGCTTTTTATACAACTAGTGATAATCAGAGTTGACGTCACAAAACTAAACGTTAAAAGACTGTGTACATAGAATGACCACAACAAACTAGTGCAATTTGCGAATTTTACATTGTTTACTTAACAAGCATACAGGGAAAGCATGCCTGGGTTAAATTTCGCCTAAAATAACGAACTCTTATAAATTGACCCAAGTTAATTACGTGGCCATGCCTAATAATACACCTTAATAGAATTATGGCAGTCATAGAGTGAAGACAATTGGATTAAAACTTTCGGCGGAGTTGGTAGGGTTCCTACCAGTATTAACCAACGATTAAGAATGGACCTTGAACTAATAATAACATAAATACAGACAGTTTTTTTCGTAGCTGTCAAGCCCTTTACATTCAGAAAGAAAGTAAATAAAACAGGGTTTATAAAAAGACAGTTTCTTTGAAACTTTTTATCCGACGGCCCAATTAGGGTTATATTTTTTCCCCTCACTACCTCGGAAAGCCGTCTTTTATCCTTTGACACAAGCGGGTAAAATCGCGTTTTATCCACTAGTGGGGAAAGTAATTTGACCTTGGAGTGGAGCGTGTTTAAGTAGCTTTTGACAGATAACAAAACGTAAAACGCATATAATAATGGTTCGTTCGATATTAATTATCATTAAATAAATGAAGAATGGTTTGAAAATTAAAAAAAAAATACCAAATTTAGCTTTATTCTTAAAATTCTATAAGTAACATAATTTTTTTTATGATGATGTTGAATATAACTCTGAACGCACAAGTTGAGTCGATGCAATTTCTAAACGTATCGTCAGAAATGTCAACATTGTCAACAATTTTTTTTCTCACCTACTCCGACTCACGTAAAAATAGGTACACAACTTCCAGAGTTTTCTGTATAATGTCGTCAAAAAAAAGTGCTTCCAGTGATGGCGATTTATTTTTATGAGCTGTTTTTTTGCATGTTGCGCTTTCCTCGCTACAGTGAGGTGAAAAGTTGTTTTACTCACGGGTGCAAATGTATTTTACTTCTCGTGTGTTGAAACACTCGCTACGCTCAGGATTCTATTTTAAAACCACTCGCTTCGCTCGTGGTTCAACTATAGCGATTCCTTTCGCTTGCTTGTGTTTCAATTCCACACTCGCGGGTAAAATACAACTTTGCACCCTTGTATAACAAATAACTATTGTCAAACAGGTTTCACGTCCGTCCGCCAGCTATATCGTATTATTCAGGGTGATAGTATATGTTTACTAAGAACTAACTATTTTCCTACGCAACTTTGCAAGAATGTACCTAAGTACAGTTAGCGACAAAAGTAGCTTGTTTTGTTACTTTATTGTTGCACTATAACCAGGTAGGTACACAACACACAACACAGGTGACAAGCTACATTATCACGCTGACCGTACCTATTTAGTCTGATACAGCTAAAATCATAAACAGTAATAACGTAAACAATTTAAAAAAACTACAGTAATGATGATGTACTTAATGAACGATATTTTTTTTAACAAAGATTTAAATCCCGAAGGTTAACTGGTAGAGATCCCTTTAAGGGATAAGTTCGCCTTTGTACATTTGCTTTTGTTCTGTTATCTGTATTTTTTTGTTTTATGTGCAATAAAGAGATATACATACATACATACATACATAAATATGTATTACGATACATATTTAAATCAAGTGTCTTTCAGATGGTCACTATCACTGAGACAAGCACAGATCTTTCCTTCGTCAGTTTATTCTATGTTGTATTTTATTCATACATACAGTGCATTCTATGTATACAACATAGAATGGACTATCGAACGATAGATCTTTGATTGTCTGGGACAGATCGCTTTTAAGCGGAAAAACCGCCTATTGTCTACCTTGCTTGTTTTTTTGTATCTCCTTTACTGTTTTGTGGTGGTCAATAAAGAATATTTTTATCGTATTGCATAGATATAGATATTAATTCATGTAAAATTAAAATTGGGTTTTCATAGTTAATATAGGTACATGTTATATTGTTTTGAGCTTCTCGCGGGCCGCACACAACAGTCGTGATGTACAAGCTGCCTACAAATTAATTTTAGTAAATTCTGATTTTTACGTACAATTTCACTGCATAAATTCAAAAACACGTTTTTCAAATCGTAAGGAATGCCTCGTCTAGCACGCTATCCCCATAAGACTCGGCAGAAGCTCCTCATACCTACCTGACATTTTTAAAACTAAACGCTTTCACTCGAGTAATTACATAGAAATAAACAGTTATGCAATAGTAGTTTATGCAACAGCTACATAATGAGGTTCCTTAAAACACATGTGTGTTTTTATGAAACGAGGCGAAGCGGTGTTTCATAATAGAATCACACAAGTGTTTTATATGTGTGTAGATAAAACAAATTAGTATGTACCTATACTGCCGCTAAAATTAAGATTACCAACGCACATTATAGCTCAGTAAGCAATATTCCCAGTGAAGTGTCGTGAGTGGGTGGACATTAGTAGGGAAGTTCGCGACAATCACTGGATGGATGCGTAGGTCGATATGAAAGTTCTCCAATTTAAGCTAAAAGCTTTTGAGAAGAGAATCGGTACGATCATTACAACGCAAATCATATATGAGTATAAGCCACATTAGAAAGAGTACATATGAGTTAATGCCAGTAAGTTTACATAGTAACAATAGGCACAATGCATTTCCTTGCTAATCCCTGGCAACACCATTGTTCTTGAAAGACGACACCGCGTTTTGTCCCGCGCCAAGTTGCCGGGAGTGCTGTATTGCAAGAGAAGAGCGACAAGCGGGCGAAGTGACAAAATACCTAAACGGTATCGACTATACAGATCATTCCTGTGAAAACACTGCGCGAATAAAGAAAAAAACCGGCCAAGTGCAAGTCGGACTCGCGCACGAGGGTTCCGTAGAAAAAATTTAACGCTTTTCCCACTGTGTTTTAAGAGCCCTGCTCCTAAGCAAAATGTACGCAGTGTGGGGTCAACTTATATTGGTCTGCGAAATCTACAGACAGACATAAAAATTTAAGATTTTGAGACTTTCAAGTTTCTAGGACAACTGGAAGTACCCTTTAGGTTTTCGGATTTCGGCAATTTGTATGGAAATAGCCTTTTTAATGACTGTATCTTTTGATTGCGTTGACTTAGTAGGTTGATTTTTTTCACAGCTTCAAGGGACCGCAGGCTTGAGTATTTGATATTAATTTCAGCATCCTACCTCCACGCGTTCCAGAAAAAAAGGGTCTTGACAGACAGACAGACAGACAGACAGACAGACAGACAGACAGACGGACAACGAAGCGATCCTATAAGAGTCCCGTTTTTCCTTTTGAGGTACGGAACCCTAAAAATTTGATTAATTTCAAATACTTCAGGAGTAGCAGATACCTATGAATCTAGTGATGAATCTACACCCAGGCGGCCAATTTTACAGATCATACAGACCTATGAAAATACCCCTCGAAATTGGTGCTAATCTGTGATTGCTACAAAAATACCGTGCGAGTTAAATATTTGACTAGCTAAGAATAATGACTGGGTTTGGGTCCATAGGCTTCATCTGCTCTACAAGTACTAAGTATTAGAAATCCATCACATTTTTTCTCCATTTTCGAGTAATATTTTCACAGGTGCGCGATCAACGGCCGACTAATTCGTTTTCGACATTTTAATAAATTACGCACATTTCCCGAAATGTGCAGTTAGAATGTGCACATTTCGGGAAAGTGGGTTTTATGGGCCAGCCTTCTCCAATAAACTTCAAGTAGGTAACTAAGTCTTGAGATCAGTCGGATAATCATGTCACTGAGAAAAATCTTTACAGTTACATTATTAAAACATCGCTGTTACTAGGATGACCAAGACTTCCGAGAGGTTGGAGATTTTGAGATCTAGTTTTAGGAAAACCGTAAAAATGAAAAAGGGAAACCAAAAAGAAACGATATTCCAATGATATCATGAATTATTAAGCGGATCACTATTTTGAAAAAATCACTATTAGTAATTTTAAGATTAAACTAAGCAAATATTTATTAAATTTACAACAAGCACTGCCCGTAGGCGGAAAGGCTACTTCGTCTTACCTCTAATGCGACTACCCTCATTTTTAATTTCAATAAAATATGACTGTATGTAATATACGATGTTGCTGTTTTTTGGTAAACCGATAAATTTATTACTTGTTTTATTTTATTTATACATATCGATATTTTACTTTATTTATTTAGTCATTTTATTTTATTTATTTACCTTATTTTATTTTACTATTTACTTATCACACACTTTTCGTACGCAAACTTATTTGTGCTGATTCCGGTCCAACGCGTTTGATGCAAAGATTGAAGGGCCCTGAAAACCAGCGCTGTAGCAGGCACCTACTGCAGCATAATGCTGAGTCAAATTCCTTTTCGACATCATCATTAATATAATTTTTGTAACTTTTTGTATTAGTTTAAGAGTCAGTGCATATTTTGATGTCGAATAAATTTATGTCTATGTCTATAAATACGAATGCTATCTAAAACCTTAGTTAGCCGCCGGTCATACGAATGTCAAGTTCTTTACCGCTTAAGGTGTTAAATTGTACCTTTGCCCTGCTGTCACGATAGACTAACTGCAGATAATAGGGCGAACCGGTCGTGCAGGCTACATGACGCACCACTCACCTCGGAAAATGCCATATTAACGCTCTCTTCATATTCTAGTACAGGTAGTACTTCGTCTCCAGATTCATTCGATATGCCACATAATATATATTCTAAGGCGTTTTGTATTAACAATTGTAGCAATTTTTTAGCTATTGTAGCGTTTCGTTAAAATCGAAGTGCATAATAATGAGCGAAAAGAGCACTACTAATTCTTACACGAATTTAAAAAAAAAAACAGGAATGAAAAATCATTAAGGTGGCTATAATTTGAGCTTCCTTACCTACGTATTATTATGTTCAATATATAAAATAACTATCTCTGTTTTAATGACAGTCATTGATAATGAGCGTATTATCAAAAATAAACATATCAAATGAAGTCATCTTCCTATTGATCGTATTTCAAGAGCTAGACTATGAATTCAATCTTCATGACTAATTTGCGTTGTTTGCTCGAAGACACACAAAAGCGACTAAAACAAACCTTTGTACGCTCAAAAATAATTGACGACCGCGTTTTTAGAGCGGAGGCAATGCCTTTTTTAATTATAACACATGAATTATCTTTAACGTTCTGGGATATAATTCTGGGCGTATTTCCAAAGGAGGCCGTGCTTGTGACGTAAGTCGTCGCATGTTTACGAGTCGCAAGAGGTCAGCACTGCGTCGCACATTGGTGTTCTCAACGAGAGCAAGAGCGTGACGTTTTTTATAAGTCCAGTAACCGTGCAGGTTAATTAAATATAGCCCTACAAAAATGTACCTGTCGCCAGCTAATTTTGGTTCATGTTCAAGCGTTGGGCGTTCCGGCATGGGATGAGGATTGAGGATGAGAAATGAAGGCGACGAGTTGGATAAATGACAAATTGGGTTTATTGTAGGTACTTCACCTCTACAACTTTTTAGTACACACGATTAGTTCGGATTTCGTCACTAATGTTGTAGCACAATTTCCACAATAAGACCGAAAATAATTTTGTATCGTTAGCAGCTTTTGGAATAATAACACTTTTATTATTTTACGCAAGTTGAAATCTTATTTCCATGAATTTTAGAACAACCCCACAGCAAAATAAGTCTATCAAAGATAAATATTAAGTACCTGTATGTTTTTGTGTATAACAAAGTATTATTAATGAAGTGACAAAAGGCCGCGATGGTAGTGACAGTAGTTTCATTGAGGCTTTCAATAATGAAGATATAGCACGTGTTTGTAATTAATTTCGTAGATGTAATTATGCCGATAAATGTTTATATTACATGTATGATCGATCAATAACTGGAAATTCCTGTTAAACTATGCGCTATATATTATAATACAGAATTGTTTTATAATGCGGATAATGGAAATGCAGAGAATAGTATCGACAACGTATCGGTCATTCTATTTCTGTTGAGTACGACGGGAATTAGGTCACCATTTTCATAGTGATTATGACCTAAATTTTGTGTACAATTTATCATCGGTCTTCGAAAGCTGCAACAGACGGGTGCATCTTTAATGCCCCTGTGCAGGTCGAATCGATAAGACTTACAAAAACCTTGGTTAGTTGGTTCAACTGGGGACACCTATATCTTATCGAAAAGAAACTTGTTGAAGATAGTAACGTAGTAGATTCTTATTACAGTCATAAAATTTTGTGCTCGATAGTTATCGTCGAAATACCTTAATGGGCAATTACCAAACAAACTTAGTAACTATACTTATGCCTTTATTGAGGGAGCCTACGTATTTATTACACACAATATTAAGCGATATTCAAATGAACACTAATTTTCTTAAAGATCGCGAGCTGATAAAGGCGCTTTTAGGTACCAGTTTCCAGTAGATTTTAGAAAACCGACAAATTAATGACATATAATCCAACCAAATAGGTAGCTTTGTCATGTAAAGATCTAACATGAGTAGTCAAAGTGAGAAATGTTTTATTTGACGTCAAAATCTTTGACGACATTATGATAAGATTGATTATTGTCAGGCCTGTGGAAAAATGTTTTTACTGTCCCTATAAAAAACAATATTTAATAATTAACATTACACACGCTCACACAATTATTGAATCCAAAGGTAACTGGCGGATTAAATGAATGCACAACATGCCATATGGGCTACGTAACGAGTCAGCTGATCGAAAGATTACTCACTACATAGTTAACCGAAAGAAACCATAGTTAAACAAAAGAATGTGCCTAGTAAGTAAAAACAAAATGCGTACCATTTCGTTTTACCATAATAGGTAAAGAGGTCTTCGGTCGATCTTCAGGATCGGCGTTGACAGTGTATGTGCCTCGTCGTCGCAACATTGCTTCCACACAAATAACAGTTAAAGACGCCAGATATGCACCGCACTGAGCGCATTCGCTCCTTCACTTCAACGCAAACAATTTTACACATCACAATATAAGTTTTTTGAGATCACACTTGAATTATTAGTCAGGTATCAAATGGTAATGTAGGAAAGTAATCGACACGCGTTTGTAACTAAACGGCAGGTTGTTTTCAAATGACTCGAACGCCGGATACGGACCGGAGCGGCACAGAACTGAGTGAGGAAGTGGGTTAACGAACCAATCGTCAATTTTGCAACATGCACTGGCTGCGACCACGACGCTCGGCTGTGACCGGTGCTCAGCGAAAGGCGCCTCGAAAACCGAGAGTGCGTTAGCGCGGTGCTTCCGCGAATGGCAGGATGGCGCGGCCGCGGTCACGCCGACCGCGAGATAGCGAGATCGTCGACAACCACTGATAAGGCCGCGATAGCACCCAACAAACCACTTGTATTTGACGTTAGATCCAAATAAACAACTTCATTCGATTCGGAACTGCGTACTCTACGCTCAGCTCATTGTACTCAACTCAATCACATCAGTATTATTTTACGTAAAACCGAAATTATCAACATTCTTCATTCATGAACACGACCTTGTAAAAATACTGGTTTAATTTTGAAGTAGCCTTAATATAATTTAACAAAGACGCGTTAGTGGGAAACTGTTTTTTCTGAAGATCAAAGACCAACTTAATGGAGACCGACCGAAACAAACTATGCCAGTAACACCTCCATTTAATAAATGTTGTATCGTGAGCAATTTCGTAATGCTTTCATTAATAAACCTCTGTTACAAACATTTACATAATCGAGCGCGTCTCACTGTAACAATGATCTCGTTAGTCAACCGCGAATACGCGCGCCAAGGTTGAGTTGCCATGGTTTTAAAAATTCAAAACTCGCGTATACGACTAGGTGTTTAACCGTGAAGTGTATGCTTGGTGAATTTTTTAACGCGTCTCTCGTCCGCAATGCAACATCGGCGTTCAGACTGGCCGTGTCCACAAGTCTCCTGACACGAATTCACCAAGAACTAGGTCACGCACATTTAAGAACTTTTTCAAAAAGTAAAAATTTTACATAACAGGTAGAGTAGGAGTCTTTAAGTACACGTAATTTAGTAAAACTCGAATTGCATAACATGAAAAATTACGGTTACGCATTAAATTAAAACAAACGGACACACTTGACTGACGCGTAATCTTTTAATTTTATTAGAATCACTGTTCACATATCAAATCTTGCTGTAGGTAGGTATAGTTGGTAGGTACCAGGACAAAGAAATAATCCACCCATACTTCTACTAGGTTTTACATTTTTAAGAAAATCCCGACTCTTATGCTTAATCTAGAGTTGCCTTGCCTGGTAGGTACCTACCTACCTACCTACGTGGAACAGAATAGATATTTCTTTACAAACATGACTTAATTGGAATTAACCAATTGGAATTTCCGCGAAACCCCCAGTTTTAGACGTATCTAGTACCTACCTACCTACCTACCTACTGGGTGATCAATCGAAATGGCTCAGTAGGGAGAACTCAGAACCTATAAAAGATATGGAAATTTGTTTTTAGAAACCATGGCGTCGATTTTAGATTGAATAAAAATGGCATTCAAATCATAGTGAAATAAACGGATCACTCACGTACCTAAACATATGTCGGGCTGAACTTTTATACGCGAGTGACTAGCTTATGCCCCGCGGCTTTGCCCTCGTGAAGAAATATTTCAAAATGGGGAATTTCGAAAAATCCCTTCTAGTGGACCTCTATGACATTCAAGATATATGTGTACCAAATCTCAAGTCTCTAGCTTTAGTGGTTTAGGCTGTGCGTTGATAGATCAGTCAGTCACTCACATTTCTGTTTTATATGTTTAGATGATTGAGCCTCATAACCATAACCGGCAGTTTCATAACCGGGAATCGAACCCAGTCGAAGTCTCTGGAAGCAATGCTATAAAATTTGCAAGTTTATTCATTGTTATTATTGATGATTAGATTATGTATGAGAGTTAAAAAAAATGCCGTTTATATTAAATCTGAAATCGACTGATCCACCCTGTATAGTTCTACAGAACAGAGATAATACAGTCATGCAGTGCACTTATCTGAGACACCCGTCATGTCGATCAGTTAAGACATTCATAAGACAGACATTAAAACAGGAATTTTTCTTTTACTTGAATTTAATTATAAATACCTACTGAAGTGCGTGTACCTACATAGGTAACTGATGAATTTAAAGAATGACAACTTGATCGACAGCTTGTGTGATGTTGATGTTAGGTAGTTATAGTTCGAAGACTGTATAAATTTTGAAGACTATCAAACTGTCTCAGTAAGTAGGTATGTCATGTCATGATAACAATGGCTTGAATAGATCGATTTAAGTTTTTTCTTTGAAAGCCTTAAGCAATTTGAAGTTTGAGCAATGATAAAAAACATAATTTGGTTTATGGTTATTGTTATTAGTTTATGGTTACTTGAAGCGAAACTACTTATTTTCTTACCTACTAAGATTTCGTGTGATAATAGGTAGGTACTATAGTTAAATACTAGTAGCCATACGATCATTGCTTAACATCAGCTTTTAAGAATTGTCTTAATAAGTGACTTATTGGTGACTTATTAACTTGCATATCAATCTACGAGTAGGTATTTAATTGGTAACATGGAATTGGCCATTGTTGCCTACCTATCTAGGTATCTATGGTATTATTTATAAAACAAAATCCGTACTTTTAAAGTTCTCTTCTCTAAATTTAGGTAAAATTTTAGGCTTCACAGTTGATATCGTAACCTTGCTATCGCATTCGACGAAAATCCAGGAATATATCAAAATATAGTTAGTAGAGTACAATTTTTTCGTGATAAATATACCTACCGACCCCTATAGGTGGATATGATCGATTGATTTAGTATGGAACTTGATTATTGATTAAATACCTAATAATAATTTTGTCTGTGGATGGACCTATGACCATTATAATTAATCAGTTAGGTATCTTGGTAATTACTTGGCTACTTTAACATTTGATAGGTATGCTTACATTTTTATATCTGTCTGTAGATTTCATTGACCAAATATAAGATGACCCCACACTACGTAAATTTCGCTTAGAAGCAGGGCTCTGCTAACACTGGACAGTTTAAAACACTGGGGAAAAGCCTTTAAATCTTTCTACGGAACCCTCGTGCGCGAGTCTGACCCGCACTTGTCCGGTTTTTTAGGGTTCCGAAACCAAAATGGCAAAAAGCAATCCTTATAGTTTCGTCATGTCCATCTGTCTGTCTGTCTGTCCGCGGCATAGGCCATTGGTTTAATGGTCAGAAGAACACTTTACCACCTAGTGTTTGACGTAAGCTGTACCACTCATCTTAGCATGACTTGTAACAATTAAACACTTAATAGGTAGATACATAGGTACCTATCAAATAATTAATTATTTCTATTCAATCTATTAACATTAGTAGCATGGCTACCTAACAGGAGGCAGCGATTAAATTTAGTGATTTGCACCGGAGCGTAGAGCTCCGGAGATTCTCCGGTACTCTACTGATGAAAGTAATCGGTGAAAAACACCGGAGAAACACCGGTATTCTCAGGTTATTAGAACTTATAGAACCAAACATAAGATACATTTTATTTATTGATTAACAATGTGTTTATTCGGTACCTACTATTTGTTATCATATACCTTTTAATTAACCAACTTAAAAAAATGGAGGTGGTCCTCAATTCGTCGGTTTTTAGGGTTCCGTACCTCAAAAGGAAAAACGGAACCCTTATAGGATTACTTTGTTGTCCGTCTGTCTGTCTGTCTGTCAAGACCCTTTTTCTCTGGAACGCATGGAGCTAGCATGCTGAAATGAATATCAAATACTCAAACCTGCAGTCCCCTGAAGCTGTGAAAAAATCAACCTTCTAAGTCAACGCAATCAAAAGATACAGTCATTATAAAATCTATTTCCATAAAAACGGTACTTCCAGTCGTCTTAGAAACTTGAAATTTGGTATGAAGGTAGCTCTTATAGCACAACCACTCAGAAAAGTGTCAAAATCTTAAATTTTAAAAGGTAAAGGAAAACCCCTCTGTATACTGATACCTAGCTACTTACAAAGAACTCATTAAAAATGTAAGATTAAAACAAAACATGCCTAGTTTCGATTTCAAGCAATAGGGTTGTCTAGTAAAGTCAGTAGGTATCTTGGATTACAAGAAAGCAGAACACAATAGCCACCAATCCTTTACAGAAAATTTTATCATTTGTCTTTTATCAAAAATGTATTTATAGGTATTTTATAAGTCAATGGGATTTTATTTACATAATAAAAGCAATTTACAATGACATTAAATCTAAGCTTAAACTAAATAAACTACAACTTAAAACTAAATTAAATCTTGGCGAGGCAGCGTTGCCTCGCTGAATAGCGATGCTGATTCTTTGAGAGAAAAAACTGCCAGCCCTTTGGTCACAAGTTGCATCAACAAAGCGCTTCATTTGTCTTGAAATCGAAATGGGCACAGCAACACATCTGGTCTAAGGTTTAGAAGAGATATTTAGTAATTACGACTATTTTAATTACGTCATGAAGTAACCTCAAAGAGATAACAGAATTACTAGTAATTAACCAGAAATTGCTTAGCAACTGCACAAAATGGACTCGACGGCTGCCAAGGTAGGGCGCAGAGTCGGCGACGGAAATACAACTTCCTAATTTTCAGGGATATTATAAAATACTACGCACTTTTATCAACTTAGTTATTTTGACGTGCTAACTGTCACACGCCGAGGCATATGTGGCAGAATCGAAGCACAGGCTGTGGCCATTTTTGATATGCTTCGGACATAAAACGCTGCCGATATTGATTATTTCTAATTACTGTAAGAATGAACCCTAACTCTGGGATGAATTGTGGCAGTTTGCAGCCATTTTTGAAATTGTCAGTATCGAGATACGTCACAGGCATAGGAAATCACGATGGCCGACAAAAGAATGGTTAGGTAGTAGATACTTACTGCTGATTTTTACCCCTCCAAGTGGTTTAGGCGGTTGATTGTCGAATGTCTTTCGAACGGATTTGCTGCCCTCGGCGAATGACGTGGTCCTAGGGCGTCCACTCATTATTATAGGTATAAAATAAAAGGTTTTCGAATCCTGAACTTCATAGATACTTCACATTTCTCGTTACCACCCTTGCACTCGCACTGAACTCTCTCACTTAGCCGACGAAATACAGAGTTATGGGTATAATAGTCAAAACAATATCACTAAGATACAATAAAAATCAAACCAAGATTGTCTTATTCGGCTTTTACATTATCATTTTGTTGAATTTTCAAAATTTACATCGCTAAGGTGAACGACAGATTTTTAGTTTCTTGATTTCTTCAGACTTGTACTAGTTCGGCTAGTTTCGGCGTTCACTCGGACGTTCGATCACTGAACGAAGGTGACGTCACATGAAAGCTAGAGACCGACAGAGCAATCTAGCGTGAAGAAGTGAACTAAAATCTACTCTGACGGTAAAGCAGTCCAAGTCTATTGTTTATGGTAAATTTTAGGTCAGTTACACACTAATAATTTAGCTTGCCACGCAGTTGACGCAATCGTTTGAGAATTTCTATAGAGCATCGTGCCAGTAATGTCACTATTTTCTGAACTAAACTGGCGTTTTTTGATTATGAAATTAAAAGCGTATTATTTTTAATTTGATTGCCTTAATGTTTCACTTTTTTTTATACAAGATTTTTAAAGTGTACATTATTAAATCTACGTTAGTGGCAACCACGTATAATAATGGTCCCACGATAACTCTGCATAAGATATGATTGGCAACCCAGAAAAATCACGCTGTGGCTCAGATTAATGAGGTCAATAGATGGAAGGTAAACTTATGGCCGTATAGTTATACCCTTCGCTCATGTAACTAATGCCCTTTGTTAAAAAGAGACAACTGTATGCTCCAATTCAAGAGTCGTACCGTTTTTTGGATCTGTGAATAGTGAAAAATAATGTGTGGTGCCAGTGACGTATAGTTCATCGATTCAGTCGATAAATTTATCGATGAACTGTATTAAGCTGCTTTATTTATAAAAACAATAGTCTTTATTAGTGTAGTTAATGATAACCTAAAACATAAAAAAGGTATATCAATCGGAAACCCAATGATAATACTCATGAAACTGAACTACTTTTTCAAGGAACATGAGTAAGTGAAAAAGTATTTTAGTAATATTCAAAATGTTATCAGCTCATTGATCTATATTATGGGATAGTATTTTTAGTATTTTTTTTTACCTGCAACTCATGATTTTGTTTGAGGAAAGTTGTTCAGTTTCAAGAGTATTTCTGAAATATACTTAAGTACCTACGAGATTTCGGGATGTAACTCGCTACGGAAGTTTTAGGTATTTTATTATCATAAAATAAAAAGAAAACAAGTAACGTTTATTTGAACCTCATACAAATAGGTACTCGGACAAATTCAAACCATTGCTTAAGGGTTGTGTATGACATCTTAAAAATAATTATAAAAGGTATAATAAATTAAGTAACGCTTCAACGTTTCCCTGTACGGGTACAGCAACATACTCTTAAAAATCTAAAACTATACAAATACAAAATACAAATACAAAAAATCTTTATTTGTTCAACATAGGTTAGTACAAAGATCTTAAATGCTGAAGTGTCGCTATGTTGCGCCGCAAGGCATACAAATAGTCGTGATGCATGCACACACACATGTTCACGATAATAGATGCTTAATTACAGTTGGTTAGAAATTCATTTATCGAATAATAAGCTTTTGACAATAGAAAGTTACATAAAGTTTTTTTGAATTTAGTCATATTATCCATATTTATTATATTTTCCGGTATCTTGTTATAAATTTTAGGGGCTGTTCCCAATACACTTTTCCGAAATAGTGCAGTTCTACCGGGAATCGCCCTTATTTTATTCCTAAGAGCTCTTAAAATTTTGGAATAAGTGCCAGTTACATCTCACAAAAATTACCACTTCATATATGTATAAGCAAGGCAGAGTCAGTATGCGTAATGACTGAAAGTGTGGCTTACAAGAGTCGAGTTGGTGAAGGCCGCGCAAGGCTCTAACACACCTTTTCTGTGCTTTGAATGCCAGTTCTCTATCGGTTCCATTTGCCCAGAATATGATGGCGTATCTAAGCGTCGATGTAACATAAGCATGGTAAGCTGTTAACACACTGGACTCACTCACAACTTTTCTTAAATTATACAAGGCAAATGAAAATTGATTTAGTTTCTTACATATAAATTCAATTTGGTTCCTCCATGTCAACTTATAATAAGTTTTAGACTTAATCCTAAAAATCGTGTAATGTTCGTTTCATCAATTTTCTGTCCCTTATAAGCTATATGTAAATTCTGTGTGTTATTTGTTCTTTGTTTAAAAGTCATGATTTCGGTTTTCCCTAAGTTAATTTTTAAATTATTGCTTATTAGCCATTCAATTATGATTTCTAATGTCTTGTTTATATTATTTTCATACATCCCTGGGTCTTTTCCAGTAAAAATAACGGTACTGTCATCAGCAAAAAGAACCATAGGATATTCAATTGCTTTTGGCAAATCGTTAATATACACGACAAATAATAAAGGACCCAAAACACTTCCCTGTGGTACGCCACAGCGGATTTGTTTCATGCTCGATGAATAAACTACCTCAGCCCTCGCTTTAGCGCACAATCTATTTATTTGTGTTATTTGTTTGCGTTTGTTTAAGTACGATTTTATTAACCATTGTACATTACCTCGTACACCGTATATATATAATTTATCCAACAGTATGTCATGATCTACAAGGTCGAACGCTATTGTCATGTCCATATATAGAGCCGAAACTGGGACACGTTTATCGACATTTTTTAAGATTATACGCATTAAATCGAACATAGCCATGTTTATTGACTTATCTTTTCGAAATCCTTTCTGTTCTTGTGCAAAGAGGTTATTTATCTCAAAGTAATCGTATATGCAATTGTAAATAACTTTTTCTATTATTTTTGAGAAAACGGGAAGAAGAGCAACTTGTCTGTAGCTAGACATATCTTCTCTATCACCTCTTTTGAAAAGTGGCTTTACAATACCAATTTTTAGTCTATCTGGAAATTCGCCGTTTTCAATACATAAATTAGTTATATGACTAATCAATGGTGATATAATATGAGACACCCTTTTAACCACTTTTGTACTTATTCCATCATATCCAGTACTGTGCTTATATTTCAACGAGTCAATTATCATTTGAATGTCATTAGAATTTGTCGGTTTCATAAATATTGAATTAGGAGAGTTGCAAGTCATTGTATTCTTATAATTAAATTTATTATTTGTAATATGATTATTAGAATTGTTGTATGAATAAGTTTTATTTTTAAGATTATTAGAATTATTCGAATTCAAATCAATCTGATCAATGAAATAACAATTGAATCGTTGAGCAATTTCCTTTGAATCCTTTATCACTTTACTATCTGATAGAATTTGTGTGATGTTTTCTTTTGGTTGATTAGATTTGTGTTTATTAATAATGTTCTATGATGCCTTAGTTTTATTGCGAGAATTTTTTATGAAGTAGTCATTTTGGGCTTTTTGGGTCAGTTTAATTATGTTTTTTAATCGTTTTGAATATTTTATGAAATATATTTTTTTGCTTATTTGGTTATCTGTCGATAATCTATATTTCCAAAGTAAATCACGTTTCCGCTTACAACATCTTTTTATTCCTTCTCTAATCTCTGGCGTAAAGTGTTTGGAGCATAGTCTGCGACTCTTTCTTGGTGTCCGATTGTAATTTTTGCGACAACAACAAACATATTCCACCCATTTCTGTGTAACTGGAGAGGTTGATTATGGAAATCTGAAACAATATAATTAATCCACATTGACAATTTTGTAAAATACGACTATGTCTAAAATGTCGTCAATTTATCGATATCAATTTTGTAAGCACTATTGTAACCTATGAGAAGAAATAAAGAAAATGCATAAAATAATGCAAATACGATGTAATCAGCGCTTTTCGATGTATGAATATAATAACCTAACTGATGTTCTTAAATCGCATCACCTGAACGGGCGCCGTAAGACTGAAAATGACCAAAGTTCCATAGAAAATACCACTTACCAAAGAAAGGCTTAAGATATGCGGTTCGTTTTCTTAATTTCCCATTCGTGACTTGCACCCACGAAGTAAACACTCCACGACACTTATACTTGTTTATCATTTTATCACAAAATAAAGCTGTAATACCGTATTTTTTAAACAATAAATCATAAAAACTCGGACCGATGAAGGAGCGCTTTTGATGACAACTATAACCCGACCTCATTCAGTGACACTTTATTTGAATGACTGCCTAGAGACGACCGATGCCTCTATTTTTTATCGGGTAAATTGGCTACAGAATTGACCAATGGGCATCTGGCTGTGTTGTACACAAAGTAAAAATCCGGTACGCTTGAGCTTGACAGCTGCTTACACCATACACGGGGTCTGTGATGTCTGTGCGCTGTGGTACAGTCACCAGCAATAATATATGATTATGGACAGCGCTGCAAAAATATCTGATCACGGTAGAAGGCAAAAGTATATGACGACACTCGACGGCATAAAGATCTAATGGGTTGCGGCCGGCATATATATCGTTCTTGGTTTGGGGCATAAATATCGGACACTGAGTCGCTTAAAAATATCTGATACTGTACAAAATCAAAAAATCGTCACCAGCATAAACATGTATTTATTCACTTTGGAAGCAAAAACATCAAATCACACGGACCGCATAAATATCACACATGTTACAAAATCAAAAATATGTGATCAATCAGCAAACATGAACTTAATTCACTAATATTACGAATCTAATTTGAATGCAGCGATCTGACGCTTCTTGAAAACAGTGCATACTTGTCACTACGTATATTTATCTCACTTTTCTTAGCTTTTAAAATAAGAACAGTATTTTTGTGCTTGAAGTTTTTTTTATTAGCGGTTAAACTCCTTGGTAAAGTATATGGAAAAAATAATACGTCAACAGGGTATGTCATATTAGAAACGAAGAACTGAATTTGTTGGATTTAGATAAAACAAAACATGAGACAGACATATACAGTGACAAGTACGCACTGTTTTCGAGAAGCGTCAGATCGCTGCATTCAAATTAGATTCGTAATACTACTAAATAAGTTCATGTTTGCTGATTGATCACATATTTTTGATTTCGTCAAGTATCAGGTATTTTTAAGCGACTCTGTGTCCGATACTTATGCCGTTACCCAAGAACGATATTTATGCCGGTCGCAACATATCAGGGGGACGACTACGAAATTCGAAAATCGAAGTTCGTATCGTATCGTCCCGCTCGCTCTCGTATTAAATCATATTAGCGTGAGCGGGACGGCACGACACGAAGTTCGAATTTTGCACTTCATAGTTTAGGGCCAGCCCCCCGACCACGAAGTGCAAAATTCGAACTTCGTATCGTGCCGTCCCTCTCAAGCTAATATTATTTACCACGAGAGTGAGCGGGACGATACGATACGAACTTCGATTTTCGAATTTCGGAGTTTAGGGTCAGATCTTATTGCCGTCGAATGTCGTCATATATTTTTGCCTTCTACCATGATCAGATATTTTTGCAGTGCTGTCCATAATCATATATTATTGCTGGTGACTGTAACACTTTTTTCATGTCACTCAGACATTTCTTTAATAATTATAAATAATAATGATATAGTACTTAATCAAAAGTTGCTGTTTTTTTTATATGGGTCCGTCCATTGGAGTACAATTTTGCCAGTGTTTAGTAGGGTTTGCCGTTGTACGGTAAAAAAATCTAGAAAACCAAATATCAGGGCCGCGTTTTATAAAGCCACAACTTACAATTTACAAGCGGAAGTCTCTTTCTAACAAAAAGTGATAAAAAGAGGCTTCCGCTTGTAAATTGCAACTTGTAGCTTTATTAAACACGGCCCAGAGCTCAGAGGTATTTTAATGGTGGATGGTGGATGAACGATGACCTGTTTGTGTTTAATCCAAAGATAGTTGTATGGTACCTGTAGATGTATCACAAAAAATGAATAATCAATTCGATACTCGGTACCCGTCATTCTAATGGTTGATTCGTGTTAAAAAGAGATAACAATAGCTGAACGCGTACGTCTTAAAACACTGCGCGCCACTTAGTAAATACGAAACGTCTTGTTTGTTACCAGCTGGTTAACAAATGCTTCTGTAAAGAAAAGTTTTTTTTGACTTATAAAACATAAACATGTGAAGTTTTGTTCCGTAAATCTGTTGTTTCCCAAGAATGGCTTGTATTGTTCCCGGTTGTAAAAGCAGAGTGGTTGTTTTGATGGAGAATAATAGGAACATATCATTTCACCGGTAAGTATTTTTGTGATTTTTTGAACATATTTTTATAAATACAAATCCTTATTTACGAAAAGTGAACCATTATACATTAATATAGTCTAGCTTTGATTTATTCAAGTAAAAGCAGGAGTTCATTGCATTGTATTAATTGATAAAAAACAAAGCCAAACGAGATTTTCCTACTTTATAGGGTTGTGGCTGATCTTATTAAGAATATCAATATTCAACAAAAAAATTTACAGCGCAGAGTCGTGAGCGAAGTATCTCCGTTTCAGCTTGTACAAAAATGCTTTCATATGTCCAGAGGGGCTATTCCAAAGTCTGAAATTCGAATCCGACTGTCCCGCGCAGGCCAACATAGATTAACACAAAGCGAAGGGAGGTCGGCCCCTATACTACGAAGTGCGAAATTCGAGGTTCGTGTCGTACCGTCCCGCTCACGCTAATATTATTTAACACGAGTGTGAGCGGGGCGATACGATGCGAACTTCGATTTTCGAAGTACGTAGTAGTCCCCCGGGTACGAACTTCGAAGTAGCGGGGGCTCAGCGTCTGTCTGCCGTCTGTCCGGCCGTGTATTATAGGGCTGCCAGTTGCAATTCGCAAGCGGACGTCTCATTCTATCACCTTTTGTTAGAAAGATAATTCCACTTGTGAATTGTAACTTGGAGCTTTATAACATGTCGCGACAGCGAAGCGAGTACTTCGATATTTAAAGTTCACTATATATTATAATATGTATAGTATATGAAAAATCTGTGTTTTCTGTTACATGATATATTGATGCCGATTGGGCACCAACAACAAACGCGTCGTGTAACAAAGTCGAAAACAGAGAACCGTAGCACTGTCGAGCACTGATGCTGAGTATATTTTTATGGCCTTGTGTGATGGAGCCAAGGAAGCTAAATTTGTAAGAAGTTTTCCCAATAAATGTTTAGGAAAACTCTACTTGATAACTTTGTATAATGATAGTCAGTCAACACAAAAACTGTTTAGTTTAAGGGCAGGTGTTAGAAATATAGATATATAAACATTGGATATAAACTAAACAGATATAGAAGTCGTTTGTTGTTAGTTTCATTGTGCGCCACTGATGGCGCTGTACGTCACCTCTTCCTCTTGGTCGCTTTACACCGATTGTAATAGCTGCGTATTTTTATTCACTCCAATAAAATCTATTGTTTCTAATAAAATCCTGGTTTAATTTACTCATAATCCATCACAACCACCCGGCTGCGCAGTTAACATAAATAGTTTGTAATTAAAGTTCCAGGCCCAGAAAAACATTTTTTTGACGTTTTAATGTCGGGGGATTTTAAATTTAATTTAATTTCGACGGAAACGCATATAGCCATATCGTTTTAGTCGATGCTAAATAAGAGCTGTGAACAATACTTACGAACTTATACGACCTTAATATACCTATGAAACTTAATTTAATTCGTCGTCCGTCGCTTCGCATGGCCACACGTCTAGGGCTAGGGGCTGCGATGCGACTTCAATTAGGTAATCAAATCAAAGCAAGTTGGATCCACCACGAATGGAGGGGACGGGCACGGGCGCCGCGGCAGTTGCGCGCGCGCAGCGATAACATGCGCGCGGATACACCGTAACTCGCAGCAATAATGTGAGTTTAACTCCAGTGCACATCACAAAGGATATAATATTAAAAAACATCGAACAAAATGGAGTGTTACACATCTGATAGCTGCGACAGCGACAGCCGAGAACAAAAGACTCTGGACCTTTCCAACCAGTTGCTGGACACGAGCGGCTTGTCGCTAGAACTCCGGGGCATCGTCGACGAGAAAGACTGCGCGGAAAATTACGAGATAGTCCTCCTCTACAGCAACAGAATAACCGCGTTGCCAGTCACTATAAACAAGTTCTCGAACTTGAAGATCTTGGACGTCAGCCACAACAGGCTCAAGACGCTCCCGGACATCCTGAAGTACTGCCCGCTCACGTCGCTCATCGCCAAACACAACTTGCTGACCAACGAGTCGCTGCCAAAATGCTTCTGCTCCACAAAGAACACTCTAAAAGAACTGAATTTGAGTGGAAACCAGCTCACCACATTCCCAGAACAAGTAATTGAACTGACATCCCTAAGATACCTCTACATGGGAGGAAATAATATAGGCAATATACCAAAGGATATATGGAAATTAAACAGGTGCGTTAATTCTTATGAATTTTAAAATAACTACATATATAGGTACCATTATACCAACCTATTCACAACTTAATACCTGCTTTAGTAAAACGTGATTCCAAAACTACACATTGGGTACTTATATACCTATTAAATTTTTCAAGAACGACTGTTCTGTTTTAATTCACTAATTATTCGGCTAGCTGTTATCTTTTCGTTGATAAGCTGTAGGTACTTTAGTTAGGTACTTATCTGTTGTTTGGCTGATCAAATCATTTTTGGAGTCCCCAAATGGGAAATATTTATAGATGACTGTCGGCAACTTAAAATTAAGCAATTTATATGCTTATCAGTATTAAAATATGCGTCACTATAAGTACTTATTGAACGTCTGTTGAATTGAATAGGTATGTTCTATTTAAGTAAATTGAGAATAGGTAAGTAAGTACCTACGTCTAATTAAACTGAGGCCCCTTGTGATAAGTACTTAAGGCAGCGTACCTAGGCGTTAAAAAAACAAGTTTTGTATTAATTGATTTACATTGTTGTAATGCTATGTAGTGAGGCAATGTTATGACAGACTCGACTTATTATCCAACGCCGTTATCGTAATTTGAAAGGCATGCAAAATTTAAATCGCCACTGGGCCAGAGGTTGAGCGACCGCATTGATAAAGTTATTCGCTGGATAGTGGATATGTCTCTCTTTTCTCTAACGATTGTACCTATTATACATATAGGTTTGATATTGTGTGATATACCTACTGCGATACGGTAATCTTTTGTTTAGATTCATAAGGGTCTTTGTTATATCGACACCGTCCGACGATTATAAAAGGTTGCTTCACCAACATCGTCACGTGATTACCTATAGTTCAACATGTGTAAACAATAGGTGACGTTTACTTAGTATACATTAGTGACTAAAGCATGTTTGATTACAAACAAAGCTATACTTAACTTACCTAGGTAGGTAAGTACCAGCTGGATTAACTGTCCTGGTTTGGTTTCAAAGCGTTAACTAGGAAATCGTTTTATGTACTTACTTAGGTAGGTACTTAACATGTTACTCACCAATTTCGTCGCAATCTTCGTCGTCGTTAATAATGCGCTCCAAAATATTGCGACCTGAAAACCATTGACATACTTATTAATGAAATAGGTATTTGAATCTATAGGTAAGTACATAAGTAACTAGGAACTTGGCGGCTGAAATACCTACCTACTCAGGAAAAGGAGGAAAAATCTTCGAGACTACGATTCCCATTAATATAGACGAACTATTTACACACAGACCTACAAATTTGTACGGAACCCTCTGTGCGCGAGTCCGACTTGCACTTGAGCCGGTTTTGATATCTTTTGGCCATTGGCAATATACCTACCTACCTACTTATCCATTGTCTAGCAAAATCTGTGACTTTACAATTCTTATCTCACTCAACTCAACCGAGATTAGGTATTAGGATCCCTAATATGGGGACAGAGATGATAACTGAAGCATATCAAACAAAATATCACCTTACAGATAGGTCTGGAGCAGATTATAGGCAAGATAAAGTATTTCATTTATACCTACCGACTGAATAATAAAAAGATCAAAAGCGATTGTGAAGCACATGAAGCGTAATAAGAATATAAAATTTGCTTCTTTAAACCGGATTTAGGTATACTCAGGTACCTAGGTACTTACCGAATCAATGTAAGACTACACGTTCCTGGAGGGTGAAACAATCTAGCTTTTATTCGTAGGTAGGTAGGGTAGATTCGCCAGTTCGCGGCCGATTAGTGGAGTTGTCAAATTCAGTACAAAAAAAATAGAATTAATATAAATGAATAGGTAGGTAATGGAAAAAAATAGTACATAGTGAATATAGTCGACTTTCATTTATTTTCCAGTAAGACCTATAAATAATTATTAAAAAAACAGTAAACCTGAAAATGCCGGTTTTACCAGTTTCGACCGAAATTTCCAGTTTTCGACTTTATATTCGCTAGTTCGAATCTATACACCTATTAAGAGTTCTTCATGTATTTATGCTATAAAAACCCGTACTTTGTTAAAATATAAAATGTAATAAGTATGTAAGTATACTTACAACGTTATGACAGCAAAATAAAACACGTAACTAGGTCAATCCTTGATTTATTCATATTTCTAATTAAGTATAGAAATAAAAATCTATTTTTTTAGTTACTCTACTTTTATCAGCTAAGTATGTAGATTTCGGCACAAAATACATTGCGTGATGAATTTAATGTGATTCTTGTACAAAAACACTAAATAGCTATTAAACTGTCTATTAATTCAAATATGTTAGTCGGAATATGGCATACTAGCAGCCCGTCCCGGCTTCGCACGGGGTAGACAATTATAAAATGAAAAAAGTTGTTGTAGTGACATAACTACAATAGTTGGACATATGCTACCGCAGAGTTTTTTGTAGACATTATGATGTTCTTCAATATTGTTGTACATTATTTTGTTCTATCGCTAATAGTTTGGGCAGCGCATTCGACGAAAGACATTTTAAGACTCATTTTTCTACACCTTCGGTTACATTGTTCAAATTTTACCAAGGATCCCTAATTTTTTCAAAATGAAATATGCCTATGTCAAATTGGAAGAATGTAGCAGTCTATTGGTGAAAGATTTTTTTAAATCGGCCCAGTACTTTTTGAGCCTATTCATTACAAACATACAAAAATAGGTACAAATCTTTCCTCTTTATAATATTAGTGTAGATATAGTTATTACATATCCCATTTTAGACCAAGAAAGTTTAACGCATGGGAGGTATCTTTAAAACATTGGAAATAATCCGGTCGAAAACTGGCTGACAATTCTGGTGTTAATAAGAATAAAAACAAAAAAATAGGTTCAGTAGTTTCTTTAGTTTCTTTCCTAATAATATGTTGAAAAAGATCCAACTTTACTGGACTCGGCGACGCCAGTTTTCGACCGCAACGGTCGAGAACTAGGTATTCTACGAATACGGGGTAGAGTGACCGGGTTCACTAATGTTTTGTCGAAACTTGTTTAACAAAAGTTCATTTCACAACCAACGTTTCATATACTATTCATTTCGGGTCCATATTGGCTCACCGAAAATTCACTACCCGATTTTTTCTCTTACTACCGATTTGTATTCAGAATGATCAATCTTCCGAAAATTTTACTTCATAATTATTTTCTTCATAAATTTGTAGTCCTACTGACGGAGTTCATAATAGTCGATGTGCAGAATTTTTTGATTCATAATGTCGCTACTGAGATATATTTGTATTTATACCGTTGTTTTTAATAACGTTTTTAATCATACTCATATTTTTTCATAATATTGTTACGGGTCCATATTGACTCACCGAAAATTGATTACCTGTCCGATTTTTTCTCTTACTACCGATTTGTATTCAGAATGATCACTCTTCCGAAAGTTTTCATTTTTCATGTTCGTTTTGTGCGGGGGTCGCAGTTATAACCTAACCTATATTTCTGGTAGCAACTAACGAACCTACCCAAGTGGTTGTACGAATCATTGTAGGCAACTTTTTTTAATACGGGGGGCTTCGCCCCCCGTGCCCCCCTTGTGGAGGGCTCCGCCCCCCCGTCCCCCTTTTCCCCTTCTGCCTAAGTAAGTTTTGTGTGGTCCTAACCTAACCTATACAGTTCTACCTGACGACCATTTCAAATTTTCAGAAAAATACGTAGTTTCGGCTGGATAAAAATTCGAAATAACGATGATTATGAATAACATTACATTCTGACTTAAAAAGTTATGCGCGAAAACAATTTTACATAAAAAATATATGATCATGAAAAATAGTATAAGAAACGATTATGGTGAGAAAATGTAATGTAATGTAATCGGTATTGGAAAATTCGGTGAACTTTGGCGCACCCATTCATTTCACAAACATGTTGTTGCAAAAAATGCTCATTTTATAAATAATTACTCGACAACTATCGTATACATTTAGAAACTTTGACACTTGACAAACATTTTATGGAAAGAAAAATTATTATTTTAAAAATGTTCAACAAATAAATAGTTTATAAAATCGGTTATTTTGCAAAACGTGAATTCGTAAACATTGTTCCGTAAAAATTACTTTCTGCGAGTTTCTGCGTAACGAAATGCGTCCTGGTGCAAATGCGAAATGGTAGGTATGAAATTTATACTCGAACTCCGTAAGTTCATTGCTCCTTGCTTATTGATTTCTGAATTGGACTTCTAAAATTTTCGAGCAAATGTGTTGAAAAATATTATCCTCAAGTACTCAACCCCAATTTTTGGACGGAGTCCGCGGAGCTCCTATTCCGCATACTTGAAGCGCTTCGCGCCTTGACGTAAGTCTAACCTAACCTAAACCTATTGTAAGCCTATTAATTCTCTCCGTCAGTAAGTCTGTCTGTCCGCCCGAACGTCCTTAAAAGGGCTGAGTCTTAAATAAAATAAAACCAGTGACAAAGTAATATATCAAACGTTGGTAGGTAATACGTTGGTTGACTATTTAATATCGTTATAAAATAACCTATTTGACAAATTATACGATACGAAATGAAAATTTGTGAAGTTATTATTCGATAAAATAAATTATTTGCGAAATCAGTAGTTGTGTAAAGGTAATTTTAGGAATGATGCATTTGTCAATCGTTGGTTGTGAAACGAAAATTTGTTAAATGACTGGCGACAAAGTGATAGGACACCAAAGTTACCGACTATTCATTTTTACACTTATTTTTAATAAATAGTAAAACTCATTGTCTATCAAAAATATAACAAACGAACCATACACCAAAAAATTACCTTAAAAACTTAAAACTTATCATAAACAGTGGGGCTCCTCACTATTTTTATGAAGTAGTTACCTACGCGTTGTGACATGTTCGTTTGCGAAACTTTTTTTTTACGTAACTCTGTTTACAAACATGCATTTTGTCTATGTGTGCGTACAAGCGAACTATTTGGGGTTGTCACAGTATTTTTATTTAGTAACTGATCTTGTTAGTCTAGTATTCCTATTTTATACCGATTAGTCAAACAAGCCCATGAAAACACCATTACCCTCCTTTGCGTTTCGCAGTCGGGTAAAAAGTCGAAAACTGGCGACGGTCGGCGAACTGACGAAACTACCCAGGTAGTTAGCTAGACTATGTACTCATCTTTTTCAGTAATGTCAAGTCTGTTCTGTAGGTAGGTAGGTATTTAACCGTAAGTGCTATCACGCTATCAGGTAGAAGTGGAACCAAAAGATGAACAACCTCCATTAGTTGAACAATCGTCCGAAATATCGAAATTTCACAACACACATGGTTGGAAGTTTTTTTTTCTTAAGCGTGATCACTTAGTTTATGCGTCTTTTTTAAATCACTGGCTGTTAGGAGTCAATCACGGCTGTAATCGGTCGTTGATTCCATGCTCCACGCTGAAGACGCCATTACTATGGGAGTCTAGTTAAGATAAGTACTAGAGATGCAACGGATAGTGGTTTGGCCGGATACCGGATATCCGGCCGTCGCGACCGCCGGTTATCCGTTATCCGGCCAAAACTTTTTTACCTAAAATACCTAAATGGAGTAAATTCGACGGCGCGCGGGCGCGACGGGCGGTGCAGGTTGCAACGTGTTTCTATTTGTAGGCATGTTGTAGCCGTTGCAGGCAATTTTTTGATTACTTTGTGGTTTGATATTTATGTTACTCAAGTTTTCTCCTTATAATTAGGTACTAAATTACTATCCGGTATCCGGCCGGATACTACGCAACTATCCGGTATTCGGCCGGATAGTAAAATGTGGCCGGATAGGCCGGATACCGGATAGTGACCGGATATCCGTTGCATCTCTAATAAGTACTCTCCAAGTTTTAGCTTAAACATATTTTTTGAAGAAGTTATGGTACTTTACAGTAAAATTCTTATCGAAGGAAATTAATGATTATTCTATTCTTCATGTTATTTATACAAAACTATACTTTTGTAAGTAATTATTGAGATATTTGATGTTCAAGTAATGGTTTCAATATTTTACTGGACACAATATTTGAACGGTGTTCATGTTCTAGCTACTTGGCAATTTCTTTCAATGCTTAAAATTAATACGTTTCCTGTTATACACGAAAAATTTGTCACGTTAATTAATCTTTAATTATTTTGTGATTTACTTACCAAAAGATGAACTCGAATATCGTTACTTAAGTCTGTTATTTGAGGATTTCTTTTAGTATGAGAGACACCGTTCAACTTAGATTTTGATCCCCAGAACTTAGTTCAGCTTTTGGTTATTGAAACTAAGAAATGAACAATTGCATAAGATTCCTAGTTCATTTAAAAGGTTAACATGCCTAAATCATGAACTAATATTTTTAATGTATTTCTCTATTACTTTGTGCTAATAATTAGTGAATCTTCAATACTTGTTTTACAATGGGTATTTTTGTTTAAATACCAGTATTTTTTTTATTTAATACTAATGATTGTGATAAAATAAAGATTCAATTAATTAATATATGTTGTCTCAGCATATTTTCAAGGTTTTAAATATAAAAAACACTTGAGGGTCAAATATCACTAAAGAGCACTAGGTATATTGCATGCAATTTAGATGGGTAACCATTTTCCAAGTAAAAAGATGACGTTAACAATGTCAGTTCAACTATTGGGTTCAAACGTTCATAATTAGGGCACACGTGTTCAACTATTGGGGGAAACGGCCTATTTTTGGATTAATTTTTTTTTAATACTGTGCTATAATATTTAACTTTAGTATATACTAGTCCATTCTAGAACATAAGAATATGTAAAAATATATATACCACCCAAAAATACTTCACGTCATAAAGAACGAGCCGTTCAAAGTTGCTATAGTCGCTTAATCGTTCATCTATTGGTTCCTCTACCCTTGTAGTTATTACATATTCCCAAATTTTAAATACTCAGGTAATTATGATTGATTCTATCTGACCACGCTTAATGAAACTCTGTTCAATAGGTCCATTTAATTCTCAATTAGGTAGTTACTAGGTAGATAATAACGGCATCTACGTTACAATTTTTAGGAAACGTTATATATTATGTATAATCTAAGTACCTATGTCCAGCTGCCTGATAATTGTTTAATGTTTATACTAACCGCAATGAATTGCAAAACTGGATCATGCCATAAACATCACAAAGTAATTCGCGAGTTCTTATCAATACAGACATACTTACGCGTCAAAGATAGCGTTGTACACGTTGTACAGAATTACGTTATCGTCCCGTCCCGGCGAGACCTAAAGGATGTAGGTATTTTCATAACAACGATTATTAATGTTTAATTTGAACTAAGTACGTAGGTACCTATATGCACTGTCAACCTGGGTCCCGCTAGGGATACTATTGTACCGTAATAATAACACAGATTTTACAGAATTCTACTGTAATTTTGGTACAAGGTATCTAAAACGACAAGTAAAAATAAACTGCAAGTTTCAAAATTGGTAACCAGCCAGTATGAACGTGTGAAACAGTGAAACTTTTTTTAGGCATGACTCGCCACCTAGCCAGTAACTAGCCACCTCATACAAAAAAAACTGGGCAAGAGCGTGTCGGACAAGCCCAGGAGAGGTATCCTAAGCCATTACGAAAAAGCCCTGGCATAGATAGGTATCTAATTTACTTATAGTAGTTCATGCAACTGCTACATAATGAGGGTCCTTAAAAAGTTTTAAGGCCTAATTATGTGGAGTTGCATACATTACTTTATCTACACACATATTATAAGTACTCTAAGATGGGTTCAGAATTCGAAGGCATATATCATACCCACACCTGTCACGAATTTGACTGTTTTTTTTATCATAGACAAACATACCGAGCGGACGTTTCGTAAACTGTTTTTTTTTTATTGTAAAAAAAAAATTATCACATTATTATTTATACATGTCGGACTGAACTCGACTTATGTACGTGAGTGATCCGTTTTATTTCACTATGATTGTAAATTACGTTGGTTTTTTAAATTTAAAACATCGAATTCGATATCGAAAATCAATTACGATATCGAATTCGATGTCGTAATGACTATTACTTTACTGCTGGTGGTAGTGGTGGTGCTGGGGCTGGCGCTGTCGGCGAGAAGGCCACGTCGTGCTGCAATGCAGGTCATTTTCTACGGTTTCTGAACGCATTATAGAGGACTTATGATATGTGTGTAGATAAAAGGTATTTTCATGACACCTATTCAAAACCAGTGTTAGCAGAGCCCTACCCCAAAGCAAACTACGCAGTTTTGTGGAGTCAATTTATATCGGTTATTGACATATTATAGACACACATTAATTAGCTGTAACCATGCTGTAACTCCCAAACCTGTAAAGCCTGCTTATCTCTGACAGTTGTCCTTTTAAATTCACATGAACATGCTTTGATTTTTTTCACATTTCCAAATATAACAGTTTCTCTAATAGAGGGGGAGGGCACACTTGACTCCAATAAAAATGAGCACTTCAAAGCTAAATATTTCGCAAAAGAATAACTTTATCGAAAAATGATCTTCGAGCACCCCTAATATTTTTGAAAGACCTATTCAACGATACCACACATTATGGGGTGGCCGAGAAACAAAAAATCATCCCCACTTAACGTGTAGGGGAGGTACCCCAGAAAAAAAAAAATTTCAAGATTTTAATTTAATTAATATGTATATCTATGTAAAATTACAGCTTTCTAGTACCAATAATCTCTGAGCTATGTCGCGGAGAGACAGACAGACAGACGGACATGACGAAACTATAAGGGTTCCTTTTTGCCATTTTGGCTTCGGAACCCTAAAAAACCGGACAAGTGCGAGTCGGACTCGCACCCGAGGGTTCCGTATAAAGATTTTAACGCTTTCCCCAGTGTTTTAAGAAGTCCAATGTTAGCAGAGCCCTGCTCCTGAGCAAAAGTACGCATATTGGTCTCTAAAATCTACAGACAGAAATAAAAATTTAAGACCTTGAGAATTTTCTGAGTGGTTGTGCTATAAGAGCTACCAAATATTCATACCAAATTTCAAGTTTTTTACACAACCTTGAGACAACCTTTTTAATAACTATCTTTTGATTGCGTTGACTTAGAAGTTTGATTTTTTCACAGCTTCAAGGGACTGCAAGCTTGAATATTTGATATTAATTTCAGCCTGCTACCTCAATGTGTTCCAGAGAAAAAGGGTCTTGACAGACAGACAGACGGACAACATTGATCCTATATGGGTTCCATTTTTTTCCTTTTGAGGTACGAAACCCTAATTAACTCTATTCGTTTATGTAATATGGCCACGTTATAACGTGGCCAGTTATTGAAGGATGGCCAGTACAGTACTTAATTAACACCTTATTTATACTAAAATTAATATTAAATTGAATTCTGTTTGTAGGGGAACAATGTTTTTAGTATGAGGGGGGACAATTATTGAAGGGTGGACAGTTACTGGCGATTTACCCTATTTGCGCCATATAGTTTGACCATAGTCTCTACTTTGCTCGCGGCAAAAGACAGTAAACCGATTGCTTCAAAAACTAAACATCATTTTTAGTAGGTACCTCCATATTTAGGATTACTACCATATTTATACCTACATACGTACCTATGCTAACAGAAAATGTACGACAGCTTACAGATACTCTCGCTAGGTGGAAACCAAATAGTGGAGGTGCCGGACGCAGTGGGCCGACTGGTGTCCCTCCAAGCCCTAGTCCTCAGCGACAACCTGATAGAACAGCTTCCCAATAGCATCGCCCACCTGAACCAACTACGCTCCCTGCTCATCCACAGGAATAAACTTAGGACTCTGCCCACACAAATCATCAAGTTGAGATGCCTGACTGAGGTAAGAAAACACAAAGTTATTTGGGACTGTTTAAAACTCGCCACTGTTAAGTAACTTCAACACGTTATTCAACTATGAGATGTCCACCACCTTACCACCGACATAACTAAGTCTGCATACCTACCTACTCATTGCGTCGTAATCGTAATATAAAAAAAATGTGTTAAAATATTTTTTTAAACCTATTGTATCCTTCTAGTATCTAGTATTCTAGTATCTGCAACCTTCTGCAACATAGTAAACAATAACAAAATGCGCATTACATTGCACTCGAATTATCAATTTATGCACGTGCGTGAACGTGAATAATAATTAAACATGAATAGCCGCTTTCTTCATCTTACAATTTTATTTTGCTTTCAGTTGAGTCTTCGAGACAATCCTCTCGTTGTGAGGTTCGTTCGAGACATGACCTTGCAGCCTCCTTCGCTGTTAGAGCTTGCTGGCCGAACCATCAAGTTACACGAAATTCCAATCTTGCCTGGCGAAGTGCCTAGGGACCTTATTAACTATTTAGGTGCTGCGCAGTGCTGCGTGAATCCTAAGTGCAAAGGTGAGATTTAAAAAAACTAGCTAATGAAAATATTGAACGTACCCAGACTGGGATAGCAACTTAGATAGGTACCATATAAGGTATTACAATAATGACGTAGCAATTTAAACACTTGTTTTGAATTCAACGCAATAACATACAGATAACGTCTTAAAATATTTCGTAGATACATTAAAAGCATACTTACATTTTCGGTTCCCACTGTACAAAGAAAAATTTCCTCGATCCTGGGCAGGCTCAGACGCAGACTTTCGACCGTGTTCATAGTAAACACAACGCATTTTAAAAAAACGACACGATTCTTTAAATACCAGTTTGACAACTTGATGTATTGAAGCTGTGAAACTATTGTGCGGGTAGTTTGTCATTCGAATGAATGCTATTTATTTACCTACCTAATGTAACGGTTATTTGTTTAAACTGTTGTTTTACTTTATGTGATTGTGTTTTCAGGAGTTTTCTTCGACAATCGCGTGGAACACATCAAGTTCGTTGACTTTTGCGGGAAATACCGAATCCCACTTCTGCAGTACCTGTGCAGCTCCAAGTGCATAACCGGAAGTTGGGAAAGCCGAGAAGTGGACAGCAACCCTCATCCACATATGATGCGAAAGGTTCTTTTGGGATAGTATTCATAACACATTATTTGGGAATGGCTTTAAAACTTTTTAAATCAAGTGATTGTGTTAAATTAGCATTACCTACATTACAACAATACTTTATGAAATATTAAAAAACTTCATGACAAGTATTTACAATAGGTATGTACAGAAAAGACAAATATTTTGAATTTTTTAATGCTTATAAGCAATTTGTATCCATGTTTATATAGAAAGTGTTAATTTGTATATTTTGTTAAACAAATTGTATAAAGTTTATATCATTTATTATTATTACCTATTATTATTCTAAAAAAATTAAATAAAATGTTACTGAACAGTGTTTCTAATCATTCGGTTTCTTGTAGGAATTTCATCCGTGCTTCTTTGCCTCTCTGAATGGCTGCTTTGAATAGTTTGCAATAAAGCTCAATAGCGACGGGAGTGTCGTCATTTCCTGGGACAGGGTATGTGATCAAATTAGGGTTACAATTAGTGTCCACAATGCCGATGGTAGGAATGAGCATCTTTGCGCTGTCTCGCACGGCCGTATGTTGATTCAAGATATTGTTTTGAGTATTTAGGAATATGCACAAGTCTGGTAATCTTGTAACCGCGCCAAACTGATGGTTAGCGTTTGTGAATATACCGCCCCTCCAGAATCTAGTGTGGGCGTATTCTCCACATTCTTTTGCGGTTTTTTCTACCAAGTGAGCATTCAGTGCATTTCTATTGAAAAAACAGATTATTCCACCTCTATAGGCCACATGGGCTGTGAAGTTGAGTGCTTTGCGCAAATGTTCTGCTGTTGTGTCCAAGTCAAAGATCAAATGGCCTAGCCGAGAGCCATACAAGTATGGCCTCATGTAATCATTTAAGGATCCTTCCTTGTGACCAAAATGCACTCTGGCATCAAACAAATCCTTCACAGTGAACAGATTATGGACTTGGAAGTAATCTGGGTGGTCTAGGGGGTTTTTCCTTGGTGGAGTAATATCTAAAACAAAAGTATGGGAGTCTTAAATTTAAAATATCTTTTATTTATTTTACATACATGTAGATTAGTAAACCAAGATTGGCATAATAGGGAGACTGTATTATGTAGTGTCTATTTAGTTTTTGATTTGATGCATTATTCATTCATGAATTGATTTAGAATAAGAAAAAAAAATCAGTTGACTAAGAATAGGCTATAATAAATAATATTAACACATTGAAAATGACATAAATAAACAGATATAGGTATGGATGATAAATATCCATTTAATAATGAGTGTTCCACATGCTCAAAACCTCTTGGCTGTAGAGTGTAGTTACATAATTTAAATGTAAAAAAGCAAAAAAAATGTGGAAAGGATACCATCCATGTCAAACGCCCTTGCCTCTAAAACAAAACTCACACAAATGATAAAAACATGCACACAATTATTAGAACCTGTGCAAATCCTCCTTTTCATGATGCTCTAAACACACAAATGAATGAAACAATAAACCATGATTGGATTTATTTAAGGGCTTTTTGGGCTGGAACCCAGGGTCCCGTAGATATAAAGGTCCCTCGATGAACATTAAAGTCAATGGACAATACTGAATTCAATAGAAAAATAACAAAATGGCCATTTGTAGATTAACAGGGTAGACTACAGCAAGGAGCTACCCCAGGGCCCCACAAATACATGGTCCACTCCTGAAGATAACAGATGAAGTTATGAGGGCAGACTACTATTAGATTGGATTCATTCTTAATTAAAATTACATTTAATAGTACTTATTGAATATAGAACAAAGCATACCTTCAGGGACAGCTTGCGAGGTGAGTGCAGGTTCAACCACAGTAGAATTATTCCTCAATAATGAGAGTCCAGTCCTTAGAGGTCCTATAAATACAAGCAATATTTAGATTGTTATAACTAAGAAATGGTCAAGCTAGTTTTATTTGTTCAATGGTTTATTAAAGACTTACGTAAAGATCGAGGAAACATGTTGAAATTGATTACAGAAGGATATCCTATTTTGTTAATTAATAGGAAGAATATATTGTAATGTATTTGTAAATTGCATTTACTGTACGTAAATTAAGAATAACCTCAATTAGTTTTGAAGGATTTTGACATTTAGAGGTAGTAGAGCCTCAAATTAATGAAGTCAATAGATGGAAGGTAAACTTATGGCCGTATAGACCCTTCGCTCATGTTACTGATGCGCTTTGTTAAAAAGAGACAACTGTATGCTCCGATTTCAAGGCAGGGCTGCCAGTAGATATTTTTCAATTGTTCGACCATGTGTCAGAAATTATACGAAATTGGATGTCAGGATACAAAAATAGTATTGAAAAAATCCTAAACATGCAACACGATGAAAATTTACACACAAAATCAACTGAACAGTGATCAAAATTTTCCGTATCCAATTATACATGAGGGTAAAGAATACAAAGAAGATACAATCAGTCGAAAATTATACAGTTTTTGTATCCAATTATACAATCTGGCAGCCCCAAGAGTCGTACCGTTTTTTGTATCTGTAGTGTGCGTGAGTATTTGAATGTGTGGTGCCAGTGACGTATAGTTCATCCATTTTGTCGATAAATTTATCGATGAACCGTATTAAACTGCTTTATAAAAATAATAGTCTTTATTAGTGTAGTTAATGATTACCTAAAACTCATGAAACTAAACTACTTTTTCAAGGAACATGAGTCGTAATATGAAAAAGTATTTTAGTGTAATATTCGAAACGTTATCGGCTGATTGATCTATATTATGGGATAGTATTTTTTTTTTCTACCTGCAACCCATGATTTTGTTTTGAAGAAAGTTGTTCAGTTTCAAGAGTATTTCTGAAATATACTTACCTACCAAATTTCGGAAATTAACTGG
Organism: Clepsis dumicolana; assembly: GCA_963691665.1. Lineage (NCBI taxonomy): Eukaryota > Metazoa > Arthropoda > Insecta > Lepidoptera > Tortricidae > Clepsis > Clepsis dumicolana. The sequence continues at coordinate 6,901,510 of OY829520.1, read as the reverse complement.
CTCCGGAAGTTTTAGGTACATTATTATCATAAAATAAAAAGAAACAAGTACCTAGTGTTTATTTGAACTTCGTACAAATACTCGGACAAATTCAAACCATTGCTTAAGGTTTGTGTATGACATCTTAAAAATAATGATAATAGGTATAATAAATTAAGTAACGCTTCAATGTTTCAATGCAGTGACACTTTATTTGAATGACTGCCTAGAGACGACCGACTCTTCTATTTTTTATCAGGTAAATTGGATACAGAATTAACCAATGGGCATATGGCTACAGGCTGTGTTGAACACAAATCAAAAATCCCGGTACGCTTGACAGCTGCTTACATGGGGTCTGTGATATTTCTGGACATCACAGACTCCATGCAGGTATATGTGTCGTGCTGTGTTTACATCGTGGGTGCAAGTCACGAATGGAAAATTAAGAAATCGAACCGCATATCTTAAGCCTTTCTTTGGTAAGTTTTATTTTCTAAGGAACTTTGGTGATTTTTAGTCTTACGGCGCCCGTTCAGGTGATGCGATTTAAGAATTACGAGTTAGGTTATTATATTCGTACATCGAAAAGCGCTAAATACATCGTATTTGCATTATTTTATGCATTTTCTTTATTTCTTCTCATAAGATACAATAGTGCTTACAAAATTGATATCGATAAATTGTCGAGATTTCGTATATAGTCATATTAAAAAAAAATGTCTATGTGGATTAATTATATTAACAAAATAAAATAAATAAATGTCATGGGACAATTTGATACCAATTGACCTAGTCCCAAACTAGGCAAAGCCTGTACTATGGGTATTGGACAACGGATAAACATACTAATATAGATAAATACATACTTACGAGGGGCGGCTGATAAGTAATCTCCTTGGTCAGAAATATATACAAAAATAATGCTGGCTGGTATGGATTTATATTCGTTTGTTATTCTATTTTCAAAATGTATTACATTCATTTGTTTATTGCATCACGTTTATTTGTCTCCTACAATTGTTTCAAACATGTCGGTAGAAAAAGTGAAAATGGATAAAATCGAGCCGCGTGCGGTGTTTATGTTTTTGACTAAAGAAGGGAATACGCCTTCGGAGATCAGACAGCGTATGTTACGTGTGTTTGGCAGTTCGTGTTCTTCCGAATTTGTTATAAAGTTTTGGTCAAAGCAGTTTAAGTTAGGTCGTGAGAGCCTGGAAGATGATCCTCGTAGCGGAAGACCCAGTTTCGGCCGTCACCGTTGAAAATGTAGCCAGGATGATAAAAATTATATTAGAGGACCGATGAGTGAAGCAGTGGGAGATAGCTAGAGATGTGGGCGTCAGTAAAGAGCGAGTCAATGAAATAATTCATGAGCATTTGAACATGTCCAAGGTTAGTGCACGTTGGGTCCCCAGAATGTTGAATGCATTTGACATGGAGTGGCGTGTCAAATGTTGCGAAGAGTTTTTGGACATGAGGCGAGGGAAAGAGGAAGAAATAATTTCTAGAATTGTAACATGTGATGAGACTTGGATTCGACAATGGGACCCGGAAAGTAAGCAAGAGTCGTTACAGTGGAAATTTAAGGATGAGGAGCCGCCTCGGAAATTCAAGGTCTGTCCATCGGCAGGTAAACTTATGGCTACAATCTTTTGGGACACAGAAAGGATTTTGCTCATAGATTATTTACCGGAGAAAACTACAATGAATGCTGATTATTACTCAAACTTACTGTATCAACTAAGAGAGACAATAAAAGAAAAACGGCGAGGTAAACTAAGCAAAGGAATTCTGATTTTGCACGATAACGCACCAGTGCATACCGCCCGCACAACGAAGCTAGCAGTTAAAGACAATGGCTTTGAAACCATTGACCACCCCCCTTATAGTCCAGATTTAGCCCCCTGTGACTATTTTCTCTTTAGACTTCTCAAGAAAGACCTCAGGGGTCGAAGGTTTATGACCGATGACGAAATGAAGGCGGAAAGCGTGCTGAATGCATAGAAAACCGTCGAGAGCGTATCTTGGCGGAGCTTCCTAATAAGACACTTCGGGAGGGTTTACGTAAAATACCACCGGGCTCTGAAGCTATATTTGATAAGGCTTAACTACAGGAGTACATCAGAAGTACTGGAGGGATTGATAAATGGGTGCGCCCTTGGTTCAATCTGGACAATTACAAGAAAAATCGGGATCAAAACAAAATACAAATCCAGGCCCTTCTCAGGATGCTACGAATAATACCCGATTTTTTCGCCCAAAAACCTATGAACAAAAGTAATGAAAATACTCGATTTATTGATTATTTTTGTTTTTATTTTTATGAAACATTCATAGTATAAAAACAAAAATAATTAATAAATCGATTATTTTCATTGATTCAGAAAATAGTTCAAATAGAAAATATTAATTGGTGGAGCGTGGTACGGATTACCGAGGTTGCTGGTTCAAGTCCAGCTGCTTATCGGATTTTTCTTTGCATTGTCATTGTATGTTGTCTATGAACAAAAGGTTAAGGAAAACAGGGCGCACACCAATTTCCCAAAGTACAGAAGTGTGCAAAAGGACAAATAGCCCTTCAAAAAGGAGGGGGGGCGTGGTAAGAAGCCTCATGAGAGGTGACTCGAAGCCGCACCACTTTTACGGGGGCTGCCTGCGAGCGTATCGCAGGCAGTGGCAGATGTTGCGAGCTCCGAAGGCTCTTCTCAAAATGATTATGGGAATGCATCTGCCATTTACCTCCAAACCAACACTAATTATGCCAACCCCTCACACTCTACAACGTTTCGAGATAAAGCAAACACCCGAAATTACTCTGCAAATAAAGATACTATTACATCAGCACGTTCTAGAAGTACCAGATCAAAACGACCTGAGTCCCAGCTTTTTCTCAACAATGTTATTAGCGAAGAAAAGCGACGGATCCGACAAGCCGATCTTCAACTTAAAACGACTGAACGACCACATAGTTCCAAAGAAGTTCAAGTTAATCTCGCATCATCAGATCCCACATTTCCTACAGAAAAACGACTGGATGACGAAACTGGATCTATCGTCGGCCTATTTCCACGTCAGCATTGCAGAAAGTCATCGTCGATTCCTGCGACTAGTTTACAAGATACAATGACAATGCAAAGAAAAATTCGTTAAGCAGCTGGACATGAACCAGCAACCTCGGTAATCCGTACCACGCTCCACCAATTAAGCTATACTTAACGATGGTGTACCTAACGAATTTTTCAATGCCTTGTGTCATATTTTTATTTGGAAGATCTCTCCTCAGCGCCATCTATGAGTAGCTTAATCAAGCAGCTCACCCACTACGGAACTTCTACAGTTACGCATTAGTGGCAAGAGATGGAGCTATTTTCTGAATCAATGAAAATAATCGATTTATTGATTATTTTTGTTTTTTATTTTTATGAAACATTCATAGAATGAAATTCAACATACAATGACAATGCAAAGAAAAATTCGTTAAGCAGCTGGACATGAACCAGCAACCTCGGTAATCCGTACCACGCTCCACCAATTAAGCTATACTTAACGATGGTGTACCTAACGAATTTTTCAATGCCTTGTGTCATATTTTTATTTGGAAGATCTCTCCTCAGCGCCATCTATGAGTAGCTTAATCAAGCAGCTCACCCACTACGGAACTTCTACAGTTACGCATTAGTGGCAAGAGATGGAGCTATTTTCTTATTTTTCTTTGCATTGTCATTGTATGTTGAATTTCATTCTATGAATGTTTCATAAAAATAAAAAACAAAAATAATCAATAAATCGATTATTTTCATTTAGTTTACAAGAATCAGGTTCTTCAGATGACGAGTTTACCATTCGGCTTGTCATGCGCCCCCAGGAACTTTGCTGCACTAACAAACTGGGTAGCACAAATCCTTCGAGACCAGGGTATGAGAATTGTGGTCTATTTGGACGATTTTCTCCTGGTAAACCAGTCAGAACATCATCTCAGGTCCCAAGTTGTAGTCGCGACTCAACTCCTAAAAAAGTTGGGATGGACCATCAACTACGAGAAATCGATTGTCAAACCAACCCAGGAATTAGATTACCTAGGGCTAGTTTGGAACACCAGAAGGAATTTTGTAGGAATCCCTCGGAAAAAGATAAAATCAGTTGTATCTATTTCAGAGAAGGCATTGTCCAGGAAGAAGGTGTCAAAGAGGGTCACTCAAATATTGTTGGGAAGATTTAATTTCGCAAATTTTGTTACGCCAAGGGGACGACCGCATTGCCGACAGCTTCAGCTATTTGCACGGACGTTAAACAGACTCCCACCGCGACATTCAGTATTAATCCCGCCTCACGTTGCGCAAGACCTAAGGTGGTGGATAGCTTCAATGGTCAGCGGTCGTACAAAGAGAACCCTACATCAGACTCAGATTCATCACTACCTGACGACCGATGCTGCCGATTACGGATGGGGTGCCCAGATGGACGACCAGGTGATGTCTGGGAAGTGAAGTCGGGAGCAGATGACATGGCACTGCAACCGCAAGGAAATGTACGCGATAATTCAGGCGTCAACTATCAGGCCGCCACGTAATTCTGCAGACGGACAATAGAACGGTTGTCGCATATATACGGAACGAAGGAGGAACGCGATCAACAGCTTTGCTAAACCTAACATATCAACTCTTGAGAACTTTGGACAGCTGGAACATTTCACTCTTGGCGGAGTACCTGCCGGGCAGGTACAACGATATCGCCGATCATCTATCGAGGGGCAAGCAAGCGACAGAATGGCACTTACAACCACCAGCTCTCAGACCAATATTCCGAAGATTTGGAACCCCACAGATAGATCTGTTCGCATCCGAAAGAACCAAAATAGTCAGGCGATACGTGACCAGGGACCCAACGGATGCAGCGGCATACTTTATCAATGCCTTCGGTCAGACCTGGCGGTACCAACTTGCATGGGTATTCCCACCTCCAAGCCTCATCCCACGAGTACTTCATCATCTCAACTCTGCCCAGGGAACCTTTCTTGTGGTAGCTCCGTTATGGAAGAAAGCTTACTAGATCCCCGACCTTCGTCGTCGGGCGCTGTGCAGGCCAATGAAGATCAGGAACTTGGAATCTTTTCTCATCGACCAGAACACCGGACGGCCTACCCCCCCAGGTCCAGGATATGAGACTGTTGGTCTGGAAGATTGGGGTTGTGGGCAAATGACGACAGATTGGTCCGAAGCAGAAAAACTCCTTTTGAAATCGAGCTGGCGTGAATCCACTCTGAGAACTTATAAACCAGCGTGGTCTCGTTGGCAAAAATGGTGTTCGGTAAATAATTTAGACTTTCGATCAACAAATGGTAACACTCTAGCTAAATATCTAGCTTATTTGAGTCTAGAAGAGAAATTAGCTTATTTTACTATTTTGGTACACAAGTCTCTAGTGGTTTATTTTTGTCAAATACACAGTAATGAAGATTTAAACTCACACTTTTTAGTCAGACATATATTAAAAGCTATTTCTCTTCATAGACCCAAGATAGTAAGGTCTTCTATTTGGGACCCTAGCGATTTGATTGCCTGGCTACAGTCTAACAGTCCTATTAACGTAACACTCTTTGAAGCCTCTCGTAGATTGGCGTGTATTTTACTGCTAGCGTCAGGAAGACGCGTTCATGATCTAACTCTATTAAAAATAACTACAGATCATTTCCTTGACTGTGATGATTACATTATTTTAACACCAATATTCGGTTCCAAGACTGATATCGCATCCTACAGGCAATCAGGTTGGAAGCTTTTAAAACATAATGATCCCATTATTTGCCCTGTGTACTGGATAAGAAAGGTAATAGAACTAGGTAAGCAGAGACGTAGACCAGAATGTAATGATGCGTTGTTCATCACAATTAACGGACGCCCTCTAGCCGCTTCACGCACTGTAATTGGTAATTGGGTAAAGTCGACGTTAAAAGACGCTGGCATCCAAGCGTCCTTAGGTAGCGTACGGTCGGCTGTGGCGTCCCTTAATTGGTACGAAAATACGCCTATTGAGGAAATTTTAGCTCGAGGCAATTGGCGTAGGGAAATCACATGACAGGACTTTAATATACAGAAATTTACAAAACACATCAGACGTGGCTGTATGGACTCAGTTCCTTTACCTATCCCTTATGGGATAAATTAAGTAACAAACAAGATGTCATGTCAATGTCCTTTGTCATTGTCACTTGTCACCCTCCCATTGTACATCATAGAGTAATATAATATACGGGAAATAGAGCGCCCTCTCAGCGGAAAAAAATGTCACCCTCAACCAGCCTCTACAGCAATGCCATCTTTTATCTGTGATAGTCGACAGAACAGATTTCATAACGCACACGCGCGCAAGCTCGGACACACACGCGCGCACACATAGGAACTATGTGTACACACTCTTATTAGATTAGACATGAAAAATTCAAACTCAGAATTCAAAATCGTTTATTTCGTAAATTATACATTTAAAGCGTCCAAAATCGCAATAACTAACAATAGCACAAATCACAAGCATCTCAAATAACTGAAACAACACAGAAAGATTGTAACTAAAGCGTCCGAATTTTCGCCGCAACGTCCAATACACACGAACTGGCACTGATAAAACGGAGGAGCTGAAAATCGACTCTACGCATTTACTAGTGGACAATTAACGAAATAACAGTTAAACACTGCGCATTTTCTAAAAAACAGAAAGCCGCTGGGCGCTGCATCGGCTGCATGCTGTATGACGTTTACTTGAGTCCGAAAATTGAAGGGATGTAGTAGGTGTACCAAAAACGGTTTTTTTCTTCTTTGCATGATGATAATTTTTGCAAATTTTTTAACAGAAGTACAAGCAATAATTTGTATCTGAAAATTACAAGCCTTCGGTTCGGTATTTTTTCATAAAATTTTGCAATATATAATGAAAAAAATAAATAAACTGTATTTTTTTTAAACCGACAGCAATGATTGACGCACTACTAAAAATTAGCCTTACACAGGTAAGAGATGGCGCAGCTAAAAACTTCAACTGTCAAATACAGGTAACTTTCCTCCCCCTTGTACATGTTGTACTGTACTGTACATAGTCTAAATAATCAAAAGTAGTGATTATTATTCTCTTTGAACTAATCTGTGATTGCCATCCATGTCAGTTGGTTTGTGGTATCGTTTGGTGTGTATTTTATGCGAATTTGTTAAGTTTAATTTCGAAAATTAAATTAAATAGTACATCATGGCTAAAACAAAGATTGAAGATGTCGATTTGTATGCTCTCCTTGATCTTACAATCAGCGCAACAGAATCTGAGGTACGAAATTTTGGTATATTGACTTGTCTCAACACACTTTTTCAGCCAACTTTAGTTTTTAAAGCTTATCTTATCACTAACATAATTTTTGTTAATTTTATGACAAACGATTGTTTTCGATACTTTTGCAGATCAAAAAAGCATATCGAAAAAAAGCTCTACAGTGCCATCCAGATAAAAATCCAGATGATCCAAAAGCTGCAGAAGCATTTCATGAGCTTTCTAGAGCTTTGGAAATCCTTACGGACGCTGCAGCAAGATCCGCTTACGACAAAGTGCTAAGGGCAAAGGCAGCTGCTAAGCTGAGACATAAAGAATTAGACAGTAAGAGGCAGAAACTTAAAGAAGATTTAGAAAGAAGAGAGAGAGAAGCAGGGCTTGGGACAAATCTCACAGATGAACAAAAGTTAGCAGCCGAAATACTAAGATTGCAGAAAGAAGGTAGTAGACTTCTTCAGGAGGAACAAAAGAAGGTCAAGGATGAAATACAAAGAACTATTGGACGCCTCAATGAACCGGTGTGGGATTCCAGCCTCAATAGAATTAAGATTAAGTGGGAAGTGGACAAAACAGATGAAAGCAATGGTGGCTATGATGAGCCTAAATTGAGGAAGTTTTTGAAGAAATATGGAGATATTGTAGCATTAATTGTATCATCTAAGAAGAAAGGAACTGCTTTGGTGGAGTTTTCCACTAAGGAATCTTCAGAGATGGCAATTGAATTTGAGAAAGGTGAGTCTTTTCATTCTTCCATGATATAACATAAAATGTACAGTAACAAAATCAGATTGTGATACATAAGTACATAACACACTAAATTGATGAATCCTAATTGCCAGAGATAATTGACTGATTGAACATGTTTCTATGGAAATTATTTATGAAAAGGTCGAGCACTTCTCAAGTCTTCAGTATTTAACTGACAATTTTAAACATCCTATACATAGTATAGGAGGGTGTTGGACATATCCAACACTGCTATAGGTTACTCATAAGATTTAATTGAACGGATTTGACCTTGAACAGCTTGTTTTATCTGATTTGATTTTATGTAATAGTAAAATTCAATCTTTACTATTGTACAGGTTCACCAGAGAATCCCCTCATACTAAAGTGGCTTCACAACAAACCCATACTGACAACAAAGAAGGATGCTCCTGGGCCTTCATTGGTCACCGACAGAGATTATGAGTCTTTGGTCTTAACCAAAATGAGGCAAGCAGCAGAAAGGCAGAAGTTGATAGAAGAAATGATGAAAGAAGAATCATGATAAAAATAATTACCATTTTAAGCATAGATAAATAAAAATATTGCACCTTACTTGAAATCATTGAGTAATGTTGTGAAATGTTATTATTCCTGTTGTACTTCAACAAAATATGATGTTTCTTGTTAAAAATAAGTCATACATATAAATATAACAATAAGGAGTAATTTTTATGAAATCAAATGCATCCATGTTTTTTGGATTTTAATATTTTGATTTTGGAAAAATTGGATCATTGGAATCTCCTGACACAAAGTTAATTAGAACAGTCAAAAAAAATATATAAAAAAGCTCTTCAGACATTTTTATTAGTGGCAATATCAAATGGTTTCCATTCTTTTATGAACTCAAGCACTTTCTTCCTCTGCAAGTCTCCATACTCCCTTTGTGGGTTTTTCCATAAGTTGTGACCTAGGTCCAGTATCCCACCAATGACTTCCTGCAAAATAAATTTATGTTATAAATTTGACGAAAAAAAATTGTGTAGACTGTACTGAAAATAATGGTACATAGTTATTTTTGTTGCTGATGTATTTTGAAGTAGGCAATTCTTTTGTGAATGCATCAGTTAATTAGTAAAACTTTCTACTTCTATTACCTCTTATGGTAAATGACCTTACCTCTGCAAAATTCCTGGGAAATAAATGTTGATCCTCAATTACATGAGCAAAGCCTGGGTCCATGCCAAAATCAATCCAGAAATAAGGTAGACCTTTAGGAACTCCTTTTCTTATATTTTTGCCCTTTAAATCAACTACCTTCTTGTTCATAGACCATTCTGCCTCACATTCCAGAAGTGCCTTCTTGAAATAAATGGCTGCCATGTCTCCAACATCTCTTGGTAAGGGCACACAGTGGATAACCATGTGAGGGAATCTATGCAATCTTGTTGCTGTCTCAAAGAAAACAACATCTTTATCTTGGGAATTGAAGAAGCTGGTTATGGCACGCCTATAGTTCTGAAATTTTAATGTGAATTGAAGGTTTAATTTTATAATAATAAAACAGAAAATCCTATACTTTCGACATCACTATAATCAAAATTTACCATTATTTCCTCCCAAACATCTTCATCTATAGCAGTGACACATGTAGAGTGCTGAATAGTAGTAATGATGCATTGCCCTTTCACTAAAGACTTTCTCGCTGGTACTGCCATATACACCTTTGTTCCGCAGCTGACCATAAGGTGTTTCAGCATATTCTTAGAGTCCACACAGTGCTCACAGCCTTCAAGGGATCTTTCGATCTTTTGATGAGCATTGATAGCCTTTTGTTTTTCTCTTTCACTGTCCTTTGCTTCATTTCTGTTCTTTGATATCTCATCAGTGAAAATGTCTTCCAGGTCGTCATTAGGATTTTTGTGCTTGCTTGCAATTTTGGCAAGCTCAGCATCTTCATTGTAATTGTCACCATATTTTTCTTCTTGGAACTGTAATAAAAATTGTTCACATGTATACTGAGTTTGGAGAGCATAAGTGAGTGCTATAAAACTAGGGGTAAAGACTGTGGGAGTGAGTCTAATTAATCCACATCCATACCCAAAATCACTGGTATTCACCAAAGAAGTAATACAATAAACATAAAAAAATCTTACCATTTGTGACAAGTTGTACTTATCATCATTACCAAAATACTTTGTTCGCTCTCCTGAAGCATGTGTTTCTGCTTTCCTCTTCCCTCCCTTGCTCCTTGGATCCCCACTGGTCCCTTTACTCAAAGGTCTGCTGTTACCCATGCTATTAGTTGACATAAGCATCACACCATCTTCTTCATCCTCTTTGCCAGCATCAGGGTTCTGTTTCCTGTATTCTCTTGCAGCTTCCAATTTGAGTTTAAGTTCAGCAACTAGTTTTGTACTGCCCATTATTTCAGCTTTGACAATTTTTGCTGCTAATTTGTTCATTTTCTCATCACTTAAATATGGAGTATCTTCCTTCTCTTGCTTTACTGCTTCTACTGGATGGTAAGTATTTGGTATTGATTCCACATCCATATGCGTAGATGCTTCTTTTGAGTCATTTCTCTTATGGTCTCTGGACTCTATTCCCTTATTTTCTTTTATTTCTCTTCTATCATCTCTACTTTCTCTTCTTCTATTATCTCTTATATCTCTTTTACTGTCCTCTCTTAAAAAAATTCCACTGTCTTCTCTGGAATCCTTATTACTATCATATGCTTTTCTCCAGCCACCAGAATTGTGACTATATGAGCCATAGCTATAATGGCTGGATTTACTTTTGTAATCCTTATCAGAATAGGAATCTTTCGAACTTGAAGACCGTGAGTAGAGATCATTATTACTGTCAGGTTTTAGAAATGGCTTAGACTTACGGAAACTCTCTGGTGTTTGGGGCAGGCCGCCCCCACCATCTTTCCAGTAAGGATTTAGTTCTCGGCTACTATTTGCTGGGTTATATGAATCAATGTGTTTCTTTTCTTCGACCTTTGGTTTTCTTATGTCGTCTTTTGTATATGTTTTTAACATACCAGTCATAGCCATCCAGTCGTCACGCTCTGTCTTGCTTTGATCTAGTGCTGGCTTCTTCTCCACCCATTCATCTTCAGAAGAACTGGAACTGGACGGCTGAAAATGTACACGAAACCAATATTAGAACCAAAACTCAAATTAACAATGTTTATCACAAACATTTTACTCACGGTATGTCGTTTAGGCTCAAGTTTCCCTTTATGTTTGCTTTTCTTCTTGTGCTTGTCTTTGTGTCGTTTTTCCTTCATCGTGTTTATAGAACTTTTTAATAGGAAACAAGAAATTGCACAACACAAACGTAAAGCAACCAAAAGCTTTGCTGCGAAGCGAAGTGTGGTGTGTGTGTTGGTTGTTTGCGAAGTGAATTGTCATTGTCAGTCAGTAATTTTTTTTATTCATCCCATAAGGGATAGGGAAAGGAACAGTCCATACAGCCACGTCTGATGTGTTTTGTAAATTTCTGTATATTAAAGTCCTGTCACCGTCAGAGTTGTCAGTCTGTCCTAGTCACGTCCTGTCAGCTGCTCATGCCTGCCGTAAAGCGATAGTGTACTTTACGGCGAGCTACGGCGAGCAGCAGCCCGCGGATACTTGGGGGTCACAAAAAGAGGGAATACGCGTTTTCACTTGAATTCTTCATTCGCTGGGCACTTTCACGTTATTTTGTTGTATAATACACTATCTTTATTATCCACCAAACAACATTTAGCACAGAAACTAAAATTCAAATAATGATACGATCCACTCTCATCGGTTTCCCGCCAAATTCCTCAGTCAGTCAACTATGTATGTGTCAAACAGAAAACCGGAAAGAGTTTTTTTTTTCTAGTCGAGTCGTTTCAATGTCGTTCCACAGTGTCGTTCCGTTCCTATAAACCATAGACACTGTAGCAGGTGTAAAATACATCTTTCAAAAACCGGTTTTTGTAGAGTACGAACAACCTTACTTTGGAATGCGCTTTTTTTGCGTTTCGTGAGTTTTGCGTGACAGTTTTGGTTGGGTGGTATAAAGACGTAAATTTTTATATTTGTCTTCAAAAAGACGTGTTTTGAATGAACTACTAAATGCGATACTCAATTAAGAGTCGTGACAAGAGTACAAGTAGGAAGTTAATTAAATTTGATACGCGACGACACGACATGGCCGCTAAGAATGTCATGGTTTCCATGGAGTAGGCTATTTGGTATTCAGTGTGTTCACGAAGCTCAACAACAAGTGTACAAGTATTCACGATATTAGAGGTTTTTATTGAATTGATACTTACTTGTGATCATCGTGCTTGTAAGTGATATGGCTTGTAGAATATTAAAGTAATCGATTGTTTATGCACTTGATCTAGAAAGTATATTGCTACGCTATTTTCCAGCTTTCTTTTTCTAGTTACATAAAGTGTTTCCGGCGCTTAATGATGATGAAAAGCAAACGCTTGTTAAGTGAAATGGTGAGCTTTTATCGACGTGTCTGTTTTTATTGGGCAACTTTCATTGCAGGGAAGGCTACTGGTACATTTGTAGAATGTTTTCTAAAAAGAAAAAGAAGCCCCTTATTTCTCCACCCAGTAACTTCGAGCACCGAGTCCACACTGGCTTTGACAAACGAGAAGGCAAATTTGTGGGACTACCATTGCAGTGGGCATCACTTGTTGGAAACAATCAGGTAACATTACTTTTGTGGTCAAATATATTTGTTTTGATTAGTAGTACTGGGAGACTAATCAAACTGGGACTACATTATATTAATCATTACTTTTTAAGTAGTTTTTGTTAGTTAATAGTGTTTGTAAAAGTGTTTATTTTATTATTATTTTCTGGTATGTGTGTCAAATTAGTGTCTAACTAAATATGTATTTCATTATTTCATACTAATATTAGAATTTCTTACAGATCTTAAAATCAACAAACAGACCACTACCATTGGTAGATCCTTCAGAAATCACCCCCACAGAAATTCTAGATTTAAAAACAATAGTAAGAGGAGATCATCGGACTGCTTCAGTGTCCTCCCTTATCTCAACACCATCACAAGTGCTGCCAAACATACCGGTGCAACCTGTACAGAATGGTGTCATATTGCCTAAAACTTCGAATGTTGCGCGATCAAACTCCTTAAGAAGCAGCAGTCCTCCACGAATACGAAGAGATTTCAGGAACCAACCCAATGTTCCACCTGCGGTCCCCGAAGAGTCCCCGCCTATTCCCCCAGCACCACAGCAGTATCCAAGTTTGCGACGAGAACATAGCAATTACACTTTAAATAAACCTATACCAGAGTCCCCGACAGAATGGGCCCAACATGCCCATGAGGCTACAGTGAGACCTGTGTCCGAACTTAATGACAACCATCATGCGACCATGACATACCAAAACATACAGAATGCCAATGTGCCTTACCAACACAACCACCCAACTAAACAAATGTCGCATGCCAGTATGCATCGTGGATTGAATGGAAACAATGGTAACATGGGTAAGTGATAGTGATTTATATTATCTTCTGTATTTAAAATGAGAAAGGATTTTCCTTGCCAAAATCTATGACATTGAGTTAAGGTTGATTTTTGTCTGGCCTGTAGAGAACACCCTTAAAAGTGTAAAATCTTGTTCAGGGCAAAATCCAGTTGTTAGTACTAAAAAAAACCTAAGTGTAGGTAGGTATATGAAAGTGTTCCTAGTGGAGACTGTACTTACTTTTTCTTACATTTATGGTTTGGTTATTGTCACTTATTGCATCTTACAGTATGATTTAGTTTATGTTATTAGATGCCCTATGGAAACTTATGCAAATTCAGCCAAAATACTCTTCTAGTCTATTGACTACCAAGGATAATTTAGTGTTTATTTATATTTTTTTGTTATCCAGCAGGTGAGGGCTACCCCATGGCGCGACATCAGCACGCGGCCCCCGCTCCGACGCCGGTGCCCGGTGGGGCTTCGCAGCTGCCGCTAGCCGCCTCCAAACACGAGTTGAGACTTACTCATGAACAGGTGACATTTATTATTTTGTCAATCGTACCTATAATGTTCTGAAAATTACACTTGCATGTCAGACAGTAAATATTTTACAGTGATACAGTCAGCAAATAAGTTTCGTAAATGTTGATCCCTGGCTACAAATTTTTATTGCTTACAAATATGCCGATAAATATGGTGCACATAATTCTATCCCATTTGACTATGGTAGAAGATACTATCACTTAACTATGTAGTAGAATATGGCACCCTGAAACTATTTATTACAATATTATAGTGTAGTGGATCATAATAGTAGTTTATGCAACTGCTACATAATGAGTGTTTTAAGGCCTAATTATGTGGAGATGCATACATTACTTTATCTACACACATATCATAAGTCCTCTATAATGGGTTCAGAAACCGCAGAAAATGACCAGCATTGCAGCACGACGGCACGACGACGCCTCCCCCCGCCAACCACCACCACCAGCAGGTCCAGCAGTAAAGTAATGTCGTAAAGCAGTGTCGTAATGACTTTTCGATATCGAATTCGATGTATCGAATTTGACAACCAACGTAATTTACAATCATAGTGAAATAAAACGGATCACTCACGTATATAAGTCGAGTTCAGTCCGACATGTATAATTAATAACGTGATTTTTTTTTTCCAAAAATAAACAGTTTACTAAACGTCAGCTCGGTATGTTTGTCTCTGATTTAAAAAAAAAAATCAAATTCGTGACAGGTGTGGGTATGATACATGCCTTCGGCTTCTGAACCCATCTTAGAGTACTATAATATGTGTATAGATAATAGTAGTTTATGCAACTGCTACATAATGAGGGTCCTTAAAACACAAGTGTGTTTTTATGAAACGAGGCGAAGCTGAGTTTCATAATAGGATCACATGAGTGTTTTAAGGCCTAATTATGTGGAGTTGCATACATTACTTTATCTACACACATATTATAAGTACTCTAAGATGGGTTCAGAAGCCGAAGGCATATATCATACCCATACCTGTCACGAATTTGATTGTTTTTTTTAAATCATAGACAAACATACCGAGCTGACGTTTCGTAAACTATTTTTTTTTGTAAAAAAAAAAAATCACATGATTAATTATACATGTCGGACTGAACTCGACTTATATACGTGAGTGATCCATTTTATTTCACTATGATTGTTAATTACGTTTGTTGTTAAATTCGAAAAATCGAATTCGATACCGAAAAGTCATTACTACTACTACTTACTACTATTACTACTATTACTACTATTACTACTATTACTACTATTACTATTATTACTATTACTTTACTGCTGGACGTGCTGGTCGTGGTGAGGCGACGATGTACTGCAATGCTGGTCATTTTCTACGGTTTCTGAACGCATTATAGAGTCTTATGATATGTGTGTAGATAAAAGGTATACTTGTACGAATAGTTGATTATTTTACAGGCTTTCGTAAAACGGGTTTGCAAGGTGGTTGACATTAATAGAGGTTACAAGCAGGATGTTGTACAATTTCCACTGGTAGTAAATTTATGGATAGGTAATAAGCAAGGTGTGACTTAATGTTGATTTCAAAACATGGAGTTGCAATATGAGTCATCTTGGTAAGAACTTCATTAACATTTTAAAGAGTTAGCAGACTGGTTAGCAGCTACAGCCATAATCAAGGGCAAGCATATTATTTTAGGCTGAATTCAACAATGAGAAAACTGTTTTAAGTATTATGATGAAAAATTCTATTTACTCTTTTGACGAGATTATCAAAACTGAGCACCTTTTTTAAAAATATTTTCATTAGGTAGTGTGCCTGTACCTACTGACTCAGCTATGGTGGCAATGATATTACAACAAAAAACGTAGGTACGTTACCTGCAGTTCATAATTGGCAACATAAAAAACCAAGACTTAACTGTCACCCTCGATTTCCATCCATCAAAACAAAATTGTAAACCGGAATTAAGTAGGCTCGCCGATACAAGTCAATAATGTGCCCGATTGCAGGGTTAAGTTAACTGGGTTACAATTCGCGTGCGTCATTTTTTACTTCCCGCTAGTCATCATCGTCGTCCACACCGTGTCCGGTGACGGCGACTCCTAACATGTTCAATCAAACCGAGCCACTGTCATGACGGGCCCTGATGTGACTTGCGAAACCGAACTTAGTTCCCGCTAGTACTAACATAACCAATCTACCTTTTTACCCACGTCCAATTCCGAATGAAATGGTTTAAGCTGGACTGACTATAGCCCAAGATCTGAGAGGAGGCCTGCGCCAAGCTGTGGACGTAAAAAAGGCTGGTGATGATGTAGCTTGATTTTTGAAATATAATCGTTGTGGCCAGTTCCGCGCAGCCCTCCGGCTGGTGGTGAGCCCGGGCGACCCGCGCGCGTCGCTGTCCGGCTTCAGCAAGATCGGCGAGGGCAGCACGGGCACGGTGTGCGCCGCCACGGACGCGCGCACGCGTCGCCGCGTCGCCGTCAAGATGATGAACCTGCGCAAGCAGCAGCGAAGAGAGTTGCTCTTCAATGAAGTCGTATGTATCCACGAGTATATTTACTAATATAATAAATAAGTTAACTCTGTTCGGTTTAATCTGTGGAACTGCTGAACTGATTGAAAAAATAAATTCTCTAATGGAATGGTGTAACTACATCATTCCTGATGACATAGGCACAGAACTTTAGCGGGATAGAAGGAAAGAGTGGATCGATTTGTATGGGCACTGAGCGTGTAACATTTTGCGTAGGTATTTTGACGTCACGAATGTAATTTTGTGAGGAAATACCTCGGTTAACAGCTTCAACCTATTTGATGGTCATTGACCAGTTAATTGTTAAACAAGGTATTTTAATCAATGAACCCCGGTCTGCAATAAATTATTATTATTATTTTGTTTTTGAAATCTGACATCGGAATGCGGTCGGGAGCTGGAACGCGTAATGAGGTTCTCAACCCTTCTCGGCACATACATTCTTTCCTTCTATAGATTCCGATATAATTTATTCCGGGTTACTGGAAAATTAACGGATGAAACTGCGGGCAACAGCTAATATCTGATACAGTCGCTAAAATAAGAGAGATGTGACCCGAGAACAAACATTCGTATTCATCATACAAAAACATCTGGCTCGACTGGGGATCAAACCCGAGACCTCAAACTTCATAGTCAGAGTCTCTAACCACTAGGCTATCCAGTCATCAAATGCGCCTGGATTGAAGTCGGTCACCTGTAGGGGAAACGAGACGCACAGGGACTGACGGGATCGCGGGAGCAGGACCACTCCGAGGTGCATTTAAGTTTGACGTGTAGGGCAATGATGCCGTGTGCGCAGGTGATAATGCGCGACTACCCGCACCCGAACATCGTGGAGATGCACGCGTCGCATCTGGTGGGCGACGAGCTGTGGGTGGTGATGGAGTACATGGCGGGCGGCGCGCTCACCGACGTGGTGACGCGCGCGCGCATGGACCCCGAGCAGATCGCCACCGTCACCAAGCAGTGCCTCAAGGTAATTATTGTAATAATAAAAAAATATGTATATATATCATGGGACAAATTGACACCAATTGACCTAGGCCCAAACTAGGCAAAGCCTGTACTATGGGTACTAGACAACGGATAAACATACTTATATAGATAAATACATACTTATCTTCTATACATATTATACATCCAAGACCCGAGAACAAACATTAGTATTCATCATAACAAACATCTGCCCCGACCGGGATTCGAACCCGGGACCTCAAGCTTCATAGTCAGGGTCGCTAACCACTAGGCCATCCGGTCGTCAAATGGGATAATTGCCTGAAAAGGTAATTTTTATAATTATTATTGGTATTGGATAAAATCCTTCTGCTTATTTTTATATTGTACAATCCAAGCAAAGAAATTGTAGGAATTTAACAAGTACTGTGAATATAGGGAATTTTAATATAACATTTAAGTAGGTATCTATAGAGATGAAATCTCTTAATATAAAATTTGTACGCTGTTGAAGCGGCAAAAAGTGGAGAACTCTTATATGTTGCCATAACACCATGTAACGTACTTTTTGAACAAATAAACTTTAAAAAAAAAAGGGTCAGACCCATACCTAGAGTCCCCCATGGGGCTGACATGGTCACACCAGGAGCCTCAATCCTAACTAATATTATAAATGCGAAAGTAACTCTGTCTCTCTGTCTGTCTGTTTGTTACCTCTTCACGGGAAAACCGATGCACCAATCTAGATGAAATTAGGTAAGAAGATAGTTTGAATATTGAGGAATAACAGGCTACTTTTTATTCGGGAAAATTATATAGTTCCCGCGGGATAGCGATAACCGAAATCTACGCGGACGAAGTCGCGGGCAACAGCTAGTATAAGATAAAAAGAAGGCGAGACCCTTTCCCTTGCCGCTTACGTAGCAGCGCCAGTAACGCCACCGTACCGAACCACAGAGCATAGAAAAGTTTGTCGTTATCAGGGCCGGCCTTAATCATCTAGGCGCCCTGGGCGAGTCATGCATTTGGCGCCCTTTTGTAGACAGTGGTGACATTATGCCGGCGCGCGCGGCGCCCTGTATAGACCCAGACGCCCCGGGCGGTCGCCCAGGTCGCCCCCCCCCCTAAGCCGGCCCTGGACGTTATCTGTCCTTTTTAGGGTTCCGAACTTCAAAAAAACGGAACCCTTATAGGATCACTTTGTTGTCCATCTGTCTGTCTGTATGTCTGTCTGTCTGTCTGTCGAGACCCTTTTTCTCTGGAACGCGTGGAGGTAGCATGCTGAAATTAATATCAAATACTCAAGCCTGCGGTCCCTTAAGGCCGTGAAAAAATCAACCTTCTAAGTCAACGCAATCAAAAGATACAGTCGTTACAAAATCTATTTCCATACAAATCGCCGTACTGAGAAAACCTAAAGGGTACTTCCAGTTGTCCTAGAAACTTGAAATTTGGTATGAAGGTAGCTCTTATAGCACAACCACTCGGAAAAGTCTCAAAATCTTAATTTTTTATGTCTGTCTGTAGATTTCGGAGTCCAATATAAGTTGATCCCACACTGCGTACATTTTGCTTTGGAGCAGGGCTCTGCTAACGCTGGACTCTTAAAATAAAGCGTTAAAATATTTTTACCCTCGTGCGCGAGTCCGACTCGCTCTTGTTTTTGCAAGCGGTCTGTTAATGAGGGCTATCGCGAGTCAATAATACGCTAGGATCGCTAGTGTCGAGTGAGGTCTATCTGTCAATTTCCACCAATCATATACCAGTAGCTTGTCTGTCATTGGTGGAGAATGAAAGAATTTTTGACTCGCGATGGCCCTCATTGGGTGCGTGTTTTTTCATTTGAGTGAGAGTTTTTTTTGGTACAAGTTTGTAGGAACGCAACAAATTAAAAAAAAACACGTGTGCTGTACAAATTGATTTTTGACCCACCATGGAACCTATTGACAGTGAAACGTCATACATCGCACATAGCGACACCGCGACATTATTGTGTTTACTGTGAGTTACAGAGTTAATTTATTCGACTGCACGTGTGTACCTCATAGCTGCTATTTATGCTGCTCCCGTCTGTCTCGACTAAGTACCGAACAGTGCCTCAAGGTCACTATTAACTACTAAATATCCTGTAGTCCAGGATCTATGCGGTTGATGTGTCCCTACGAGCACTTATCCCTTAGAGACGAAATACATACGAATTTGAAAGAAGACAATTCTGTCAACTAGCTGCGGTGCGGGGGGAGTTGTGATCGCTCCGAAGTACTCCGAAGTATCCCTAAGTATTCCGAACCCGATCGCTAGGGGACGTACGCTAATGACTTAATGCTTTCTATCGATATCGATAAAAGGTGTTGCATTTTTTTATGCTTGCTTATCAGTAGCTAGCTTTTGCCTGTGACTTTAATTTTGTAACTAAGAAATGCAATTTGAAATGACCTGGTAAAGGAACTAACATCTTCAAGTAGTATAAGATAAGATATTACGTATCACCAAGTTTGAAATTTTTTGTGGTAATGGTAAACTAAACGAGTTAAAAATCCTTTTGGTCATTTGTTGAACTTTAGAGAATCTATTGAAATAAAACGGATCACTCACGTATGTAAGTAGAGTTTAGCCCGACATGTTTCGGACTAATTAGTAGTCCTTCCTCTGGGAGCGTACGACCCAGCGGCAGCGAGACAGCGAGTGGGAGTTATTCGAATTAGTCCGAAACATGTTGAGCTAAACTCGACTTATTTTGAGTGATCCGTTTTATTTCACATGATCCTCTAAAGTTCAACAAATCAATAAAAGTTTTTTTTTTAACTCGTTTAGTTTACCATCCCTTGAAACCCTGATTTAAAATAAATTTCAAATAAAAAGAACCGCATTCAAATCGGTTCAACCGTTTAGGAGCTATGGTGCCACATACAGACACACAGACACACTAGCGGTCAAACTTATAACAACCCTCTTTTTGCGTCGGGGGTTAAAGCATACAGTTTAAATAAAATAACATTGTTTTGTTATCATTACCTATCCAATAATCGTACACGAAAAGAATAATTATCATTAAAATTATGAAGTATTTGGGTACATACTGATAGTAAATAAAATCCACAAATAAAAAAGTGGATAATTATCGACAATACAAAATAAATGCACTGCACCGCTCTAGGCATTGGTGTCATAAGGGTAATTACGGTAATAAGGGATAGACATACATGTTTACAGTAAGAGCAAAAAGGACGGGGAGTGGGCACGTGACGGACCTGTCCATTCTTAAATTAAAGAAATGGACTTACCGATGAAAAGTGATATTATTTGTTGTTACATTACATGTTTTTCTGTTGTTTTCGCACCATTTAACGGCACAAGAGGACATGATGAAGTAAATTGACGGTGATTTATATTTGAAATGTCAAACCGTCTTCGGTTCTAGTTTATGGTCGAAACTGACGGAAAGCAAATAGGTTGCGAAATATATCAATGACAAATCATAGACCACTTCACATGGTCGGGTCGCCTTATATTAGGTCTCTATAGGTTATAATCTCGTTGATGTGTCCCCAGGATCATCGCCGTCATATTTGTTTGCAGGCGTTAGCATTCCTTCACGGCCAGGGCGTCATACATCGAGATATCAAGTCAGACTCAATACTCTTGACTGCTGATGGCAGAGTCAAGTTATCAGACTTCGGATTCTGCGCTCAAGTCTCTCAGGTAACTAAACATTATGCTGCCTCATCTATGAATGTGCCCTTTATATTTAATTCTTTCTTAATTCCAGGAGCTTCCAAAACGCAAATCTTTAGTGGGGACGCCATACTGGATGTCCCCGGAGGTGATATCTCGGCTGCCGTATGGGCCAGAGGTCGACGTGTGGTCGCTCGGAATAATGATGGTCGAGATGGTGGATGGAGAACCGCCTTTCTTCAACGAACCGCCGTTACAGGTATGAACTTATGTTGGATTTTGAGTATTGTCATTTTTACGATTCCGTTACCTAAAGGGTAAAAAACGGGACCCTATTACTAAGACTCCGCTGTCCGACCGTCTGTCTGTCTGTCCGCCTGTCATCAGGCTGTATCTCATCAACCGTGATAGTTAGACAGTTGAAATTTTCATGAGGTGTTTCTGTTGCCGCTGTAACTACAAATACAAAACAGAATGAATAATTATTTAACTAAATAATGGTACGGAACCCTTCGTTTGCGAATCCGACTCGCACTTGGCCGGTTTTTGGAACTATTTTTCTTAGCAAACACTTATTGTATTGGCGTGTATTTTTACATAGTTTTGGAATAGGTTGCACCCGTAGGTTGGAAAAATTTAAATAATATGCATTTGATCCCTAGACATATTTGAGCAGTGAATAAGTATAGAATGCATCGGTAAGATCAGCGTCCTTGACCCGGCAGGCCATGCGGCGCATCCGCGACATGCCGCCGCCCCGGCCGCGCGGCGCGGCGCGCTGCCCGCCCGACCTGCTGCAGTTCGTGGAGCAGGCGCTGGTGCGCGACCCGGCGCAGCGGCAGCCGGCCGCGCGCCTGCTGCACCACCCGTTCCTGCGCCGCGCCGGCCCGCCCGCGCTGCTCGTGCCGCTCATGCCGCCGCCGCCCCAGTACGTACGCTAGCGCACGAGTCAAGGAATTCGAAAGGACTTTACTTTAAAAAAACTTTTGTTTCCACCAACAGAGTAACTACTCTAGCTTACAATTACGAATATTCTAATCTTAAATCCAAAAGATACATCTTATATACTAAATAAAAGCAATTCAGCATTGACGTTATGCTCTAGATTTGAAGAGGCTGAAGGATGCTGAATTGCATTCATTATTTGCCTGCCACCTTTAACCCACGCAGCTGTGCTATGCTATGTGCAGAGAACTACAATATAGTTTAAAAAAAAAGTATTTCTGAAATAACAGACATCTGCAAACAGTCTACGACCATAAACCTACTGCGCCAGCTCCCGCATGGTTCGTCTTTTGCAACAGCACAGCAGTTTATTGTCAACACATGCAATTTATTACATATGCCAGTCGCTCCGGGTGACAGGCTGCTAAGAATTATCACTTAAAGCACCGGCTAGAGGCCCAGTCTTGCATGCGCAAATGTTAGAGAAAATAATGTTTATGGAGCTAACACAACATTAAGCGTATGGAAAAAGTTTTCTTCGATTTGTGGGTGTTTTAGTACTCTAACCTCTGTTGGTCTCAAAGAGTGTTTTAATCCTTGATAGAAATGGGACCGATTGGCATATAAAATTATAATTGGCATAAAAAAAAGTCTGACGATTTTCTCGCTGACTGTACATTTTATCAAAAATCTGTGAATGTCGATTGTCATCACTTAAAAAGTTAGTAAAGGTCTCCTAAGAGCATTTTCGCGTAGCAAGGGATCTAGTAGCTGCCCTTACTGCCCCATCTCAACTTTCCACCCTGTATATCTATAGCCTATCTATAGCATTTGTTGACACTGACCGGTTAACATTTTTTCCAGGTAACTACAGTCATTACTGACTCGTCACCCAGATGCCCACCAGTTTCATATAAATATGACGTTTTATTTCATTCAAGTGAATGGCAACCTCAGCCGTTGAATGCATTTTATTGATCGTGTAAAAATAAATTTAGTTTTTTTTTGTACAAAAAATATCGTTACATCACGAACCTAAAGTATCGTAAGCGGGAATTACGTAAAGGCTCGAAGTCTGTTGTTATTTTAGAATAAGTTTGTCAATTATGTTTTTTTTACTTTAGATACAATGAAAACGCGATATTGACAGCGATTACCTTAGGATTGATGAGTTCCTGTTATTTCGACGTAGTTACATACATCATGATCACGAGCAAACTAACGAAACGCGGGATAATACTAATGTTGCGCAGATCGGGCTCATTAAACCTGAGGTAATCGCGGTCAATATCCCGTTTTCATTATGTCCAATGTATTTAACCGCGAATCGTCTAAAACTGTTTTCTTTTACTTTATCTAAAATCAAAGGAACAAAATATTCATGAACTATGCAATCCAGGCTAAAACATGGTTCTTGTTTTTATTGGAGGCTGTTACATTGTTTTTGAGTACACGCGAGTCGCGTAAGTGTGCGTGACGCGACCATGTTAATTTCACTTACACTTTACGCGTAAAACAATGAAGTTTGCGATCCGCTGTAATACCACTACAATGGTGAGGAGAACAGGTCTTGGATAGCGTAATTTCCGCCTTATTTTGAGCCAGTGAAATCATTCCTATACTCCTTAGTTCATCTTTATCAATCTTGTAGTATATTATACACATTCCTAATTGTTGTTTACTGACATAATCGATTTCATTTTTGTTAAGATTATAATCGATATATCGTTGAAAATATATTTATCATGTTTTTATGCCATAAATTAAGTGGTTAATCACGTTTGTTGTAGATTAGAGCCTTATGATTTAAGTGTATTCACATTTACTCATTTCATTTTCACCCGTCCAATACGTGGCTATTTATATTTCTGCGCTATTGTGATATATTCACGTTTTAATTTTAACTAATAATGACACTAAAGAAGTTTATTATTGTGCCTTCTTCATGACATGACAGTGACTTTTTACAAATATAAAAAAGCCAGGGAAAATCCTCGCTTTTCAGAATGGCAAAACTTTAATCAGTATTATTGAAAAGCAAAGGAGTTCGCTCGTGTACTTACTAAATTAGAAATCGATATTAGTTGATATTCCTAGCTCTAAGTTATAAAAATCATCGACTAATTTTAATTCTACATTCCGGGATGAGTATTTCAAATTCTATTTTCTTAGTTTTATACTTATCTTTATACTTTATACTTTTGTATTTAATATTTATAAATGAAATTTGAAAGTAAGTGACGTTCCAACGATTCAATTATAAACATGTGTACTGAAATTACTTAAAAATATAAATTTAAGTCTTGTTCTTTATCAAACTACACAAACAAAGCGATTTTGTGAAAGTAAAAAATCAAACACCACTTACTAAAATGTAAACATCTTTATCTACACACATATCATAAGTCCTCTATAATGCGTTCAGAAACCGTAGAAAATGACCAGCATTTCAGTACGCCGTCGCCTTCTCGCCGACAGCGCCAGCCCCAGCACCTCCACCAGCAGCAGTAAAGTAATAGTAGTCATTACGACATCGAACGACATCGAATTCGATGTCGTAATGACTTTTCGATATTGATTTCGATTTTTCGAATTTGACAACCAACGTAATTTACAATCATCACTCACGTATATCAGTCAAGTTCAGTCCGACATGTATAATTAATAATGTGATATATATATATATATATATATATTTTACTAAAAAAAAAAACACTTTACGAAACGTAAGCTCGGTATGTTTGTCTATGGTTTAAAAAAAAACAATCAAATTCGTGACAGGTATGGGTATAATATATGCCTTCGGCTTCTGAACCCATCTTAGAGTACTTATAATATGTGTGTAGATAAAGTATTGTATGCAACTCCACATAATTAGGCCTTAAAACACTCGTGTGATCTCAGCTTCGCCTCGTTTCATAAAAACACACTCGTGTTTTAAGGACCCTCATTATGTAGCAGTTGCATAAACTACTATTTACTCAATCTAACAAAAAGATTAGTAAAATATTTATCATTATGATCGTTTAAGAATTTCAGTTTATTCGTTATAAAAATAGAATGTCACAAAAACATTTATTTCCATTCCTCTAAATAGGTATTGTTTGTAAGGTAGCTTATAAAACAATTTGGCCTTTAATCTGTGATGTCGTTAAACCTGATTTTAATATTGTATTGTAATGCATGTCTACCTGATATTTAAATATTTGCCCATGATGTTGTGAACTCGCCAGAACTAATTTGGTCTTGTACCCTCAAGTACAAACAGGTACAAATACATACCATACCACTTTGGCCAACCCTTAGCAAGTATTTTAGTAACATTACTAACAAAACATTGTGTATGAATTAGACAGCTAGTTGTGAAAATAAACGTTTTAATATTTCAAATGACGGAAACGTAGGCAGCTAGAAATTACAGATAAGATTAGCCTTATGTAGACTTAGTGCCTTAACACAGCCTAGATTGTTGTAAGCACGTTGCACCCGATTGTTGTCACTCTTATTTTACAGTAAGACGTTAAATGAAGACTTCCTCATCACAAAATGTTGCGTATCTTCCCCCGACGTGATGTCACTATCAGAATGTAATTTATTGTGTCAATTTCAGTTGTATGTAAGGTATATGCCAAATATTTTGTAAAATTATGATATCACATTGTTATAAGATTGTTATGAAATATAGATTTTGAGAAAACTTGTATTTCGATCCATGCCCTTCCAGCGGTTAGTAAGATAGTGGTAAAATGAAAGAAGCATCGTTAAGTGGCGTAATTATTTTATTTATTTGTAGATAATATAATCAGACAATAAAAGTAAAGAATACATAATTATTTGTAGAATTCATATTCACTCTCGTCCTTCTTTATATTATTCTTGTATCCTTTTTCGAAATCTTTCGGCAATACAATATACCTGAAAGGAGAGCATCATTATGATAAGTCGTAGTTATGTGGTCAATTTGGCACCTGAAGTTTCAATACAAATTCTAACCTAAAAGAGCTAATTTATATCGGACAGATGCCAACCCGGACGCATAGATAATCTACAACTGTAAGTGGTGGCTTATCAGAAAATGTTTGGGCATTTAAATAGACAGAGATGTCGATCAAACACGTCAACTGAACTCTTCTCCGGTCGTGTCGTAGCCATTTTCTGCTCCACCGGGTTCAGTAAAGGGAGGATGTGTGTGTGCACTCTCGTTTGCGCTTACGCCTGTGCACCTAAATATATCATCCGTATAGTAAGTGCGTAAAGTGTGTCATTTTGTACGAGTCTCTAGGTGTCTAGGCCCCAAGCCGTGAGGCGAGGATCGAGACTCGGGACGAGTGAAAGTGAATTCCGCGCGTGTATCAAACGACAGTTTTTAATACGCTTGCGAAAAAAAGACAATGAGATCGTGAGCTGGCACCAGCTGCCCTACCTCTACCCGCCGGCGCCCGCGGTGCAAGAAGGCGGCGGAGTGCGCCCGGCGCCTCGAAAAAGTAAAAAGCACTAGTGCGAAAAATCCAACTTTCAGGACGATACGTAGCGACAAAAAGTACCACTTTTTGAGCAACTGTATTCAAAAATAAGTATCACGAAGCGTCACCTGTTCTCGCGCACGGCGTGCATGCCGGCCTCCTGGCAGATGGCGTTGATGTCCGCGCCGGACACGCGGTCGGGGCGCGCCACGAACTCCTCCAGGTCCACCTCGTCCGACAGGTTCATCTTGGCCGTGATCGTCGAGAAGATCAGCCGCTTTTGACGCCTGCGCATTCAAAAAATGTTCAAGTTTCTAAGAGAACCATTTACGAAACGACGACGTGTGGAAACATTTTCGCATGTACCGTTATCTACCGTTATGTACTTGCGAGCGGGACGGTAAATATTCACGGGCGAGCGAGTCATTCAGTTCCGCGACTGCGCTTTGGTATACCACTTCATTGTTGTTCTGTGACTAGACTAGAGCCGTGTCGTTAGTTGACTTTGAATGATTTAATCTTTACTGCCCGTCATTTCTTGCATAACACAAGAAATAATCGGGTTACTGTAATAATTCTCAATCACAACTAAACAGGGTGAGACGATTTCTGATTGAAAATATTTAAACCGTTGAGACCTTACCTGTCAGGCAGTGGGAATTCAATTTTCCTGTCCAGACGACCCGGTCTGAGCAGGGCAGGGTCCAGAGTATCAGCTCTGTTTGTGGCCATTATCACCTGCATTATTAAAACTTCTTGAACAGAGTAGCAATAATATGTAAAAAATAATGAATTACACATTAATATTTTCATAGGACTGAACATCATAGAGTAGAATAGTTTGTGAATTTACCTTGACATTAGTGGTTTGATCGAAACCATCCATCTGGTTGAGTAGCTCGAGAAGAATTCTCTGTACTTCACGATCAGCGCCAGTCTGAGCGTCAAATCTACAAAAAGAAATAAATATGTAAGCATATCAGAATTATAGATATCCGGACCACTTTTTCAGTCCCTGCGCGACAGTGAATTTAGAATTTAAGCTCCATGGATAGATATTCTTTTGACGATGTGAAAACGCTTTACGCATACCCCACCGATCCGGGGAGACGATATTGGGGTGTTAAGTGGGAATCTCCTCTGGAACTCCCTCTGCTAGTCAGAGGCAAGAAGTTCTACATACCCACTAAAAAGTTCCATGGATTCTAGCATAACATCATTATCCATCAATCATTTGCAGCAGTTCTGTGCTTGCAGCATAGGGAACAAAAATTACCAACTTTCGTAGTACTCTTTAAGTAATTTTTCCTATTCGTAACTGAATCGAAAGACGGTAAGTAAATAAAAACCCCAAACACAAATACAAAAATGTACGGCAAGCTGAATAAGGACGAGGCAATCTGTTTGAGGCTCTTCCTTTGTAATTTTTTGTGAAATGATTAGTTTTGTAACCTTGTTATACATTATAACGTAACTTTACAATTATTTTATCAGAAAAAATATACCATAAATCATATATTATCTGCTAGACTTGAAAAGTTTAGGTTTCCACGAAATCCTTTTTCTACCAAAAGAGAAGAAAAATCTAAAGTCACCCCTATTTTTTTTCCACTTGTAACCATGCTACCCTGCATTTATTATCCGAAAAATATAAAATTTTACAAAATAATGAACAATAACCTGGTTTTCTTACTTTTTTAAATTTCTTAAAAAATCCTCATTTCCGAAAATATTCAACCCGAGTTCCTACCGCTCCACCATTTTCATCCATACTGGTAAGACTTAAGCGCAGGACAAGCCTTGACCGTTAGTAGAGTCACCTCTTGGTCGCGATGGCGTCGATCTCGTCGATGAAGATGATGGCGGGGCTGTTCTCCTTGGCGAGGCGAAACACGTCGCGCACCATGCGCGGGCCCTCGCCCAGGTACTTCTGCACGAACTCCGAACCCACCACGCGGATGAACGCCGCTGCAGTGCCACATATAATAGTTAACAATCGCTGAACGAGCATATAATATAATGCTTATAATAACAAGGAGGAAGGAGAATAAACTACTTCATCAGGCCATACATGCAGGGCAGGGGAAATTTTACCAATTTTCAAGCAATTTTCATGTGCACATATTGTATGTACAAAGATTTGGATTAACGATCAAACTATCACTCACGTTTTTCGGCAATTCGAAGACAAATGGAAAAAGTAATGTAATAACAAAAACATTTATTTTACTTGCAGTATTTATTTTTATGTTTGCCTCATAAAAGTTAACACAATTTTAAATAGTGCAGTAGGTCACTAACCTGTGGTGTGATGCGCAACAGCCTTAGCTAGCATAGTCTTCCCGCAGCCCGGGGGCCCGTACATGAGCACGCCGCGCGGCGGCTCGATACCGATCTGGCGGTACAACTCCACGTGAGTCAGCGGCAGCTCCACCGCCTCTCTGATCTCCTGCTTCTGGGTGTCCATGCCACCAATGTCGGAGTATTGCACGTCGGGTTTCTCATCTGGAAAAGAATACTCATACTGATACTGGTACTTATGTGATTTACACCAATATAAGTATAATTGCACCATGTAAATAGGTAATAACTTTCTATTAAGCATGTTGGTGTATTTTGTCCCATAAAAAAACTTGGTAAATCTATTGAACCCTAATGCATTGCATTGACTAAATTTGGGTTAGATATTATATTACATTATTTACTATTCCGGTTTTGAGAGATTATTGGTCATACTTCATCACTGCTTTACCTAACGAATTTCACATACATTCAATTTTTACATGTTGTTCAGGGGAAAACTTATAGTAGCATAAGCATGTTCTTTAATCTATGAAAAAGCCTACAGCTTACTTTATTTTATAGTGCCATGCCAATCTATATCAATGATATAAAAAACTTACCAGCTTGCAACATAGAAATAGAGCTGTCTGCTTCTGGAGGCAAGACATCAACTAGGGCATTGGAGTGTTTGTGCAGAGCCACGGATGCTGACGGCTTCAGGAGCTCACGGTCAATGGTGGACAGGATCCGCACATAGTAGTTGGAGCCTGTGGTGCTGCCAACTGAAAAAAAAAATGTTTGTCTCAAAATTATAAAATTCAAAAATGACTTGTAAGGAATCAGATTAAGGTTAATTTTAGATTTACAGCACCTATGGCGTTTATTGATAATTTTAACTTCCAACAACATCTGGTGTTGTTTATTCAGCTATAATTTAATAGAACAAAATTATGGCACTATTGTCTATTGATTATAGTAACATTAATTATAATTACCTATGCCAGTATTCTGATCGACTGCCTCCAAGAACTGGCCAATAACTAGTGGCACAGACTGAATCCGCTTGACTTCCTCTTGTGCGTGCAAATATTCTTTCTTAAGATTCCTTTGTTCATCTTTGATATATTCCTCTTGCACCTCCAGGAACTCAAGCATGCGTTGCAGCTTCTGTAATAAGTTTATTGGAATAATTTAATATTAATAATGGCAAGTCTTAGATAAGTTAAGTTTAATAGCCATACATACATCTGGGAAGCATTAAAATCATCAAATGTACAAGATAAGTATAATATAAATAGAAATAAATTTAAATATCATGGGACATTTGTAAGTTTAATTAAGGGCACAAGAGGCATTTCATCTTAGCTCTCTAGGTTGGCAACGCATCTGCAAACCCAAGGGGTTGCGGGTGTCTATGGGCAGTGGTGAACCCTTACCATCAGGTGACCTACTTGCTTGTTTGCCTGCCTTCTCATATAAAAAAAAGACAATTAACACCAATTGACCTTGAATTGAATTGTATAAGGGTACTAGACAATGGATAAACATACTTATAATACATATCAAACATCCATACAAACATCTGCTGCAACCAGGGATCGAAACCGGAGACCTCAAGCTTCATAGCCAGGAACTTGTAACAACTAGACTATCCTACTACTGAAAATTTGTTGTTGTTTGTTGATCTAGGTAACAGTTATCATTCAATAAAACTAGCAATGAAGGATAAATAAAGAGAAGAATAGACTAATCTGGAAAACATTCTGCTTCCTAAAAGTAAAATATAGTTTAAAAATTGTGACTGGCAGCAGTCTCTTGCCTACTTTATTGTAAGGCTGCCATACATGGAGCTTCACAAGTAAAGCAAAACTGAAAATTATCGTTGTCTTTGGACTGAACATGTCGCGAGGTACACCAGCAAGAGGTGGACAATCCAAACGGCTTAAAGACCAGCAATGAATACGAGTTTTAATTTACCTTGTATTTGGTGTATAGATCCTCAGATTCCAGTTCATCAAACGTTTGTGGTCCTGATAACAATCCTTTGGAGTCAATAGCTTGGTCGTCCTAAAAAGACAAACATTTAAGTACACGAATAACGTCCATCGCTTCAATAGAACGTTGTTCTCAAACTTTATTTACCTTCTCAGGCAGTATAATACCAATCTCTTCCATATTTTATTCCTTTTGATTAACTATTTAGAAAAGATACAAAATACGCTGCCAGCAGATCGTGAGTATGAATTTCTCTTGTCCTGTCTTGTCTGTCAAATCAAACGTCACACTTACGCATTGTCACGGCGAACTCCGTTTCACGCAACCTGCACGCAAACGTTTCTACAAGAAATGACAGTGGATTAGCCCAAAAAACAATGCATTATTTTTATTTTTCTCTATTTATATCTCTAGCTCTCGCCAAACAGTGCAAGATAAGCAGTTAACAATGTCGCAGTGCTCGACGCTGAAACACACGGGTTCAAGTTGCAACTACTGATGCCGATCCGAGTAGTGGCATGATAGTCTATACAGACGAAGGACCACACTTATTTTTTTAAGCATGGGAGAACGTTAATTTTACAGTCGCATACTATTTCATTGGTCCGTCCTGTAGATTATCCACTTTTTAACTGCGCCGTACGAGTTTGCAGATTGGGTAAAAATTAAGTTTTAAAAAACATTTTGCTGTGCGGTTAGTGAAATAGAACCGAAACAATGTTCGTGACATGAAAAAAATGTGCAGTTATCAGTAATCACAGGTTATTCCGAAAGAAGGCCTGTGCCTAGTAGTGGGACGTAAATAGGCTCGAGATGACAATGGTGAATAAATAAAAAGTTTTTTTACTAAATATTTTTTTAATAAGTACAAGCATTTTTCTCTGACTGGTTTTTGTTAACTGTACAACATTATCATCGGAGCTCTAAAACTTAAATGTTACACCTTAACTTGTACTTAACTTGTAACTTGTTCACCTTGTTGTTGTACTTAAATGTTATACCTGATTAAAGTTTCAAGTCCTCTAATGCAGAGGGAGACGATCCTGGCTGGACCACCAGCGCCGTGTTTTATAAAGCTACAAGTTACAATTTACAAGTGGAAGTCTCTTTCTAATAAAAAGTTATAGAATGAGACTTCCGCTTGTAAATTGTAACTTGTAGCTTTATAAAACACGGCCCAGAATTTCACTACCTACCAGATTAATGTATTGTCACTGGATGACTGGACTTACATAGGTACCTATCTCATAGGTATCTTGGTAATTTGGAAGTACCTAGGTTAGGTTTTCGATGTAAGTAGGTAGGTATGTGAGTGACTAAAGTCGGTCAGTTCAGAATGCAGTCAGTGATAAAAATGCCGATTTTTAGACATTAATAACTCAATAACCGCTTGGACTGTATTTATGAAATTTGAGGTTCTGGTCAATCTCATGGGGTTTTAATGAATAAACCAAAATTTTACATCTTTACGTTAAACCGATTCTGAATGAAATACTAAGGGGTCAAAAGTGGTTTTAAACATACGGCTGCTTTTTCTTGAACTTTCTGACTTGATTTCCGTTAATTTTAACATTAAAACTTAAACAGTCAAATTTGAACACAGAAAAACAAAGACTAGTGTGTGGTAAGTATACTTGAAATTGTGTAAACTAAGCTTGTATGAGAAAACCACACAGCTAACGCTATTTAATGTTATTAAGTAGATGTAAGATGGATGTATTATTATGTATTTTATAACATTTGTCTTCGAAACCTACCGAAAAATGTGTGTTTTCTAATGTTAAAATAAACGGAGTATAGGTAGATGGAAACGAAGTTGTACATAATTTATCATTTGAGCCTTATTATCAATGGAAATGAAAAACGGGGTTTAGTTCAAGAGTAAATAAGCAGTAGGTACCTACCAGCGCGGCGCACGCACCGCAGATGTAAAATTTCGGGCCGAAATAGTTGTTTATGCAACTGTCACATAATGAGGATTCTTAAAACACGAGTGTGTTTTTATGAAACGAGGCGAAGCCAAGTTTCATAATAGGATCACACGAGTGTTTTAAGGCCTAATTATGTAGAGTTGCATACATTACTTTATCTACACATTATAAGTAGATAACTCTAAGATGGGTTCGGAAGCCAAAGGCATAATAAACCTGTCCCAAACTGGGCTGTTTTTTTAAATCGTAGACAAACATAATTATAGAGGTGACATTTAGTATCGATTCTTTTTCTTTAAATTGAGGCCAATTTTTAAATTGTATTGGTTTTTGAAGACGAAAATTGACTGTCGTTACCTACGCTATTACCTACGGTTTCTGAACGCATAATAGAGGACTTATTATGTGAGTAGATAAAGGATTTAACCAGAGGGATTCTCACCGATTTTTATCAACTTTTTAAGACAGTAATAGAATCATCTATTATTTTGTCGAACAGGCAACACGTAGATTAACGACGCTCGTTTTGCTACCTATTTATTTCATGAATGAAAACTTCCTACAACTCGTAATTAGGGCTCAGTCAGATTTAAACGAAATTAAACAATAAAATACTTAAAAGCATTAGGTATATTGATTTTATCCTATGTGTTGGTGGATGAAGTCAAGGAAATACGTGACTCTGGCGAAGGCGGCGGGGAGGACGGACTCACAGCCCAGAGGCGAGCCGAAGGAGGTGATACCGACCTGGAAAGTAAAAAAAGGTTAAGTAAGTACGTAGGTAAGTAAACGCTTTATTGTACAGAAAATACAGAAATAAAGACAAGATTAATAACAATTGAGATACAAGTACAAATTCGCACTTATACTCATAGTGAAATAACCAGATGACTCACGCATGTAAGTCGAGTCTAGCCCGACATGGCTTCGGACTAACTCGTGGTCCTTCCTCTGGGAGCGCACGACCCAGTGGCAGTGAGACGCCAAGCTCGACTTATATACGTGAGAGATTCGGTTATTTCGGTTTTCACTATGGTTAGATCTCACGGTAGTTTCATGTTATGTACACGTGTTTCTTAGGCCGACTTGCGCCGTCCTGGGTTAGTCACATAACCCGGGGTTAACCCGACATATTTGCATCGACTGTATATATGTATCTCTATTGCACATAAAACATAAAATAACAGATAACAGAACAAAAGCAAATGTACAAAGGCGAACTTATCCCATAAAACGTTTGACGCTACGTTAACCCCGAGTTAGTGCCTAACCCAGGTCGGTGTACGTCGGCTTTATTCGTGTAACAACCTACTACCGACTGACAGATCGGCAACTCACTACATTGCTCACAAAATGTCTCGGGATGAAACTCGTATGATACATTATTGTGCTTACAATCTTATATAAGTAGGTAGAATAGAAGAGAGAAGAGTAATTTGTGTTTCGGCTGTCGGACTAAGACTAAGGGAATAAAAGCAAATAATAATCCAATACTTACCAGGACCGGGACTCCGCCTCTGTGGACAACCAAGGGGCCGCCCGAGTCTCCATTGCAGGCGCCGACGCCCCCGAGGCCGCTGGTGCAGATATTGGACTGCTGGATGAGCAGCGGGAAGCCCAGGGAGCACACGCCGTTGGTGATGATGTTCAGGGTTACGTGACTAAGGAACTGGTTGGTGGTGAGTGAACCGCCTGAGTGAAGGATTTTTTATAAAATTTATTTGAAAAGTTACAAACAAAGAATGTAGCTTGATTAATGTGCCTAGATAGCAACACCGGATTAGGCTACGAAGTCATAAACAAAAAATTCAAGAATGTTGTTTAGACTACTTTAATAGAGATTAATGGCTCCTTGGCTTTAAGGTTGAACTTGGATTTAGCGGTAAATAGATTTTTTGCCCTTAGCAGCTGTAATGTGAGACTGGAATAGAATATTATTTTTTCCATTAGGTTGGTAACTATTTAGATGAAAACGTAAACATTACGTTTTAAAGAAGTTTAGAATTAAGAAGTAGGTACGTAATAGAATAACTTTCCGAAGTGCCTTAATAAAATGATACCTACAATCGCACATTACACATTTCACTTACCATCAGCCGTCAGACCGAATCCAGAGGCAACAGCGCTTTCACCGGCGAAGTTCTCATTGACCTGAGGTCCGGTCGGGAGAGCGATGGGAGCAATAGCCTCTGGTAAAGAAAACTACGTTAGAAGCGTCCTTAAAATGAAATACTTTGTCACTCAGCTACATAATGAAGTGGGCAGACACTTACGAGAAATGGTAATAGCATTAGGCAAATAGATGACTGCGATGTCGTTGCGAACAAGAGCCGGGAACCAGTTGCTGTGGGGGATGACAACGCTGGTCTGGATCCTGGTGCCGCCAGTGAACAGCTGAACGGTTCCAAGGACAACAGTGAATCTCCAGGCTTGGTTCTGGCCATCAAACCAACAGTGAGCTGCCGTCAAGAGATGCTGGTTGCCGACGAGCACAGCACCGCAGACTGCTTGGCCGGCGAATCCAACGAGGTCGATGAGGAGCCCAGCCTATAAAGTCAAACGCAATGAGAGTATTACCCACAATAACAAAATGGGTTAGGCTAATCCCTCCTGCATACCTCGTTTTAATTCTGGTTATAATTAAACCGTTTTGTTGCTTTCAGGGGGGTTTCTTTTTCTTTTCCTGGCTACTCCTGGTGTCTTCACCCATATTTTTTTGCCTTCACCTATTGCTGCTCTGCCGTTCCCGGTGTCCGTTCTTCTTCGGACTCTGCGGGTCGCTCCCTAGCAGTCTCCCCGGAGCAGACTCCGTATTATCGGGCACCCTTTCCGCCAGATGAGGTACATATTTTAAATATTATAACTTCCTTGGTCCAATCGCCGTCTCGACTGGTAGCGCCCCTTATTTTTTTATATTTTGGGTTTTCCCTTCGAAATTTTTAAAGCAAGCAAAAGTCATCGACTGAGATAGACCCCTTACAACCCACCAGCTCTCCAAATTTTGTAACCGAGCTAGCCAAGAGCCAAATTTCTATAATAAATGACTATTGACCACTTTTCTTGTTTCATTTCCTAATCCTGGTGTCGATAGGCACACCAGAAGTCAAAAGTGTCACAGTGGCGAGGTATGTAGGATGACTTTTGATCAGTAATTTTACTTAACCAATAATAGTTAGTTGGTGTTTAGTTAGGTCGGAAGACGAAAAATGTCATGGCTCCGTAACATCAGAGAGTGGACGGGCATCAAGACCGTCGAGCAGTTATTGAGACTGGGTATGAATAGGGAAAGATTTAAAGAGATTGACTGCCAACCTTCAGCGATGAAGTGGCACTATAAGAAGAAAAAGAATTTTAGTTACTCGAAAACGAAAAAAAATACGAAAATAAGTAGGTAAGTACCTGGTAGGGGAACTGTCCCGGTGACGTAGCTACGCCGCCCACGATCCTGCTCTCTGGGTTGCTTTTGTACGCCTCCTCAGCCTTGCGGATTTGTTCCGCTCTAGGCAACCCATACCTCGTCAGGTACCCGTAGGCGGTATTGGTGCTGTCCGCATAAGCGGTAGCAGCAAGCAACAACGTAATCAGTAACAGTTTCATGCTGATAGGATCGCACAGAGCGACGCTCCCATTAGCGTCAAATGTTTATATACGCCAGCCATTATTGATATGGCGAGATTACGTCCAGATTTGATTTGATTAATCGATCAAATACGAATCAAGGATAAGTTAATAAATACTAAGCCTGATACTGTTAAGATACTGTTATTTTCGACATCTTTTACGGTTACAAACTGGATGATGTAGTAAAATTACTTGTTGGGATTAGCAAACCCGACTATCGGAGATATTTACTTAATTAGGCGAATAACATAGAATACAAGATATTTACTTGATTGTTAATTGGGATCGTGAACTAGTAGTTTATGCAACTGCTACATAATGAGGTTCCTTAAAACACGAGTGTCTTTTTATGAAACGAGGCGAAGCTGAGTTTCATAATAGGATCACACGAGTGTTTTAAGGCCTAACACATGCTTATTTATACATGTCGGACTGAACTCGACTTCAATGAAAATAATCGATTTATTGATTATTTTTGTTTTTGTTTTTATGAAACATTCATAGAATGAAATTCAACATACAATGACAATGCAAAGAAAAATCCGTTAAGCAGCTGGATCTCGACTTATTTACGTGAGTGATCCGTTTTATTTCACTATGATTGTAAATTAAGTACGTTGGTTGTCAAATTCGAAATCGTAATCGTAATGACTATTACTTTACTGCTGGTGGTGGTGGAGGTGCTGGGGCTGGCGCTGTCGGCGAGAAGGCGACGGCGTACTGAAATGCTGGTCATTTTCTACGGTTTCTGAATTCATTATAGAGGACTTATGATATGTGTGTAGATAAAATATATTTATAATCTTCTGTGTAATAATTTGCCTTTTTTTATACAACGAGGAAGGCAAACGAGCAAGAGGGTCACCTGATGTTAAGTGATCACCACTGCCCATAGACATCCGCAACCCCGGAGGGTTTACAGATGCGTTGTCAACCTAGAGAGCTAAGATGAAATGCCTTTAGCTATGAGTATGAAATTAAAGTGTACAGGTATTCATTCTTAACAATAATAACCACTTAAATTGTTTTATAGGTAAATTCAATAAAACTCTTAGTAATCAGTAATTATTAATTTTAATCGATCCTAAACCACGCTGCATACCTATACCTACCTAGTTAAATTACGTGGCTCAGAGACGGATGTTCGACACTTTTTATACCGGGATTTCCCTGTAACAATCGAATATTATAGGTTTACATATGACTGTAATTTAGCATATACCTAAATAGAAAGTGATCCAGAGAACATAGACCAATTAAATTTTTTATTGGACAGATCATAACCCGGAGATTTTTATTTTTGTATTTTGCGAGAGATTTTGTATTTCTTATCCAGGAAAATTACATATTTGTCAAGGCATGATGATTACCGAACTTTAAGGACTTCGGTGAAATTTTGCATTGGGTGAGATTGAAACTGGCTTGGACATATACTACTTTTCATCCCGGAAAATTGCATACTTATTAAGTAGTTCTCGCGGGATATCCATAACCGAATCCTACGCAGATGAATTCGCGGGCAGCAGCTAGTAATTGTTATAATTTTATTTTCATAACATCGTAGAAGAAACGAGAAAAATAATTACTTAAGTAAAATCTCAGTTTTGGTTATCACGGGTACGTTTTAATTGTACTGCATATTTAAATTGTACAACCGACGCCTTGATGATAAAGTGTCATTTAATCAATTAATCATTATTTAATCTAGGTACACTCGAACAAAATCGTGCAATATTTACTGCAGGCACTTAATGCGATAATAGTTACTGCGAAATTGATAATTATTGTGCAATCAATACTTAATTAAGACTGCGAAGGGTGAACTGAATTACTATGCTATTGTTTATAGGGACTTCATTTTCAGTGATGAGCAGGGTTCGGATTGACTGGCACGATAAGACGAAAGTGAAATGTGTAGTCGATAATAACATTAAAATTCAACACTTACTTTAGTTTCATTTCATTCGAAATTGTACGCTGAATTGAAATTGTGGCTGTTTTAAATTAGGTATATGAGATAGTAAATTAGAAACTGTATTTATATTGCTTTGACTATTGTGGCCATCGCTTTTATATTGGTTCGTTCCGCGATGTTTCTCTAATGTATCATCTGACATCCACACAGGGGACTGTCAGTCAACCACTCGCCTGGAACAACCCAATGCCATCAGAAGTCCAACATTGGCAGATCCTTGCAAACGTTGTCCTAACTCTTTAGTAGTCCTGTATTCACCCGACTAAGCGGGGCCAAGAAGGTCACGTTAAATTGGTCTCTATGCCTACGGTCTGCACGGCAAACCCCGACAAGCTCTTTACTTATGCCGACAATGTATTCAGATTCAATTCGCCTGCTATGCGTGGTATGGTGTGTTAGTTTATCTTTCGCTTTTGGGTTCAGACGTTGTCAGTTCAACACGGTGTACACATTTTAAATGAATTTATTTTTGTGAATCTGTCGAATATCAAGATTAAAAATTTCAGTAAAAGAACATTTCGACGATATCAACAGGCACGCTAGTTTTGTTGCGGACATTTTACAAAATATAATCGGGAACGTATACATAATGCTTTATTTTCAGTTTTAACGCTCTTATCGAAGGCCTTACATTGGGTACTACAACTTGAGCGAAATGTGGAAATCAAAAATCAATCAGATTCAGACCACACACATTACATTCTCAATCTTTTTCAGCAGTGCACTGATGGCCGCATTGTGAATATTTAACAATGCCTCGCAGATGTGAATTGGTCGAGACAAAGAGATTTGATTGACTGTCTCCGGGCACTCCGGGCAGTACAAGCTCGGACTGTGTCTCGGGCTGCTTGTTAACGGAGCCCGGAGTCCGCTGACCAAACATAGCCCGCCCGAAATATACAGCGGCTCCAACTGCGCGTTGTTGTTCCATCATATGCCAATTAAATGCGACGATTTTGAATTGTTCGGAAATGTCAAATATAACCTTGTTTTCCTATCTATATGAACAGACATTTTATCTTCCGTTATTGTTATTGTTATTATCTTTGAAAAAGGATATATTACAATATGGGCTGCTCATCAAGCGCTTTGGCTTTTAACCAGTGTTAATTTTGCAGTAAATAAGCGACACTATACATAGTGACATATGAATCAATCATCAATTATTATCCCCAATATTCAGTGACTCACCTGTCGGTCAGGTCCTAGAGTTGGGAGTTTTTTATTTGAAGTAAGACCGCAGCCATCGCAAGAGGGACGCATGAGGCGAGTGCAATCTCGTGTACCGATGATTTTTTAAACAGCCTGCGTTGGCCGTCCATATATCTTCATACCCTAACGCAATACGATGCACGACCCTTGAAAAGTGGCTAAACATTTTTTGTTGTTCTAAGTTAAGTACGAGTACCTACACAAAGTTAACGCTCGGAAGAATTTTCTTTAGGATAGAAATGTATTTTTCTAAAGTTTTATTATACTGGATTAAGAAATGCAATATTTTTACCCACAAATTATCTACTTTAAGAATGAATTTGTTTGAATTTTTCTCACCTAGTTTCCGCACAAGTGAAATGAATTTTCCCGGTACAAAGAGCTCTTGTTGGGGCGAGGCAACAAGAAATTATAGCATCTGACAAAGAAATTTATGAGATAAATACAAGCCAACGGATCTTTGTGTCAAAAACTGAAAATTAGTAGCACGCCGACGAAGCTACGAATAAGCAGGTGCATTATTAAACGACTTTTGAACAAGATTCAATTTAAAAAACTTTTCAAATTAGGAGATTACCAGGATTAGCATCAAAGACGGCATTTATCCATGTCCGATCCTCGCTTAAGTCACCTTAAGTTAAGTTCATTGGAACTTCAGCTGTGTGTTATTTATTTCATAATACATGTTAAATCTGTAGACATTTTTGAGCAGTGTATAATAAAATGTCTAAATAAAACAGTCAAAGTAAAACGTTTCACCACTTACAATGAAGGTAAAAAGTAGGCTTAAAGCAGAACCTACTTAATACACATGGGAAGTGCAAGTCGGGCAACCTGTACAATTTTTCTTCGGGTTTAAGAATATACTTGTATACCGGCTGGCACATGGTATTTCTCGATCAATATCTTCATACGGAGAACTTGACTAATAAAGAAGATGACATACGGCACCGAGGAAATTGAAACAAGCACCTATCAAGTGTTATTAAAATACGAATTTTTCAACTTTCGAAAATACAGCCCATTTAATAAGTGCGATATTAGGCGGCTCTTTCAGTCGCACTCGCGGGCTGCATATTGTTTCATCTCAGTCGCGCCGCGTGCTCCTGACGTTTAATAAACTTCCCGTATTATAGAGTTAACGGTGATACGTTTTTGAAAACGCGGCTCGACATGACGTGATACTTTACGGAGTTATAATCCAACCTGATCAATAGTGATATTTATTCACGGCTGAAGCAAAGGTGCAATGGTTAAATAGTTACAAATATTCATTGTCAGTGGTATTTTACGTGACAAGAAGTAATTATACTCCTTGGTCTGCTTCCTCTTTTGAGATTTTCCTAGTCTAAGGTTGAAAAAATCTTGCATTGAGTCATTTTGTACATCGTGGAATTGCAGATCACCACAGAGCGATGATTAGAATGAGATGCGTAACTCTCGCTTAGATTTTAAGTATCTACACAACACGACAACGCACCTGCTATGCCTCAGATACCTCAGATACTGTTTGTGTCCTCGATTGACGCAAATAATAATATGGCCGTATTGTGACCCAACAGCTCACTTATACACAGTACCTACTGAAAACAGCAAACCAGGAATGACATCAAGTATCAAGTAGTTCCGTGACTTCAGTAAAGCAAGTTCACGGGCGCGAGTGTAGGCTCTCACGTCTCCCCGATGCAGGCCACGTTCCTAATTAAATGGGAACAACGTTTATTCCTGTTTTGACATTGATACGAGGGGCGGCTGAAAAGCTCTCTACCTAAGGTAAGTATTTAGAGGTCCTATATGCACTTATGGTACTGCGCAAGCACGGGTTTTACAAGAATCGAGTTGTAACGTTATTGTATCCCCATCGAGAAAAAAATCTGTCAAATTGAGAACCTACTCCTTTTTTGAAGTCGGTTAAAACAACAGTCGGCCCTAAACTAATGGCTTTGGTATTTTGATACTCTGACTGATGCGATAAATATCTGCCGATACAATAGATATATAAATAATTATTCACATCTTTTAACGCAGTCGGGTAAAAAAGGTGCTATAAGCTATGGTTGAGAAAAGGAGAGGCAGCTTAGTAAACCCATTTTGATTTTGCACGACAATGCACCGTTCACATCGTTCATACCTTGCGTTAAAAAAACAGCCTCAGAGAAATTAACCACTCACCGTAGAGAACTGGTTAACCTCCATCAAAGATTAAGTATGTTACTAAGGAGAACATAATTATAATTACTAAATTTGGCGAAATTTTGAAGGGGGAATCTGCGCAGTGATGAAGTAATGAAGGTAGCTTGTTCAGGACCATTTTGAAGGTCAAAACAAGAAATATTTTACTAAAAGGCTAAAATCATTATAGTAAAAAAATTAAAGATTGCATGGAGTTAGAGAGTAATTTTAGGGCCTCCCCTAAAATTACTATATTTTCCTGTATTTTTTTTTACCTTAAGGCAAACGTCTAAATGATCGACACGTTAATAACAGTAATTGACACCTTGCTTGTCATCTTTATGCCTATAGTCGTCCCATGATAACTCTGCAACGAACTGACAACAGTAAAAATCTAAAGTTTGTTTATGGCAACACTGATTTATAGTCAAACAACACGTTTTGAACTTTTGATTAAATTAAACATGGTCATCGTTCATTCACCATCCAACATTAAAATACTTCTCATATTTCTTTTTTTTTATACAACGAGGAAGGCAAACGAGCAAGTGGGGCACCTGATGGGACGTGATTACAACAGCAAAATCTATTAAACACTGGCAAAATTGTCCTCCAATGGGCAGAGCCATATTTAAAAAAAAAACAGCAACTTTTGATTGCTACTATCATTACTATTTTTAATTAAAGAAATGTCTGAGTGACATTAAAAAGTATTACCACAGCGTGATTTTTCTGGGTTGCCAATTAATATCTTATGCAGAGTTATCGTGGCACGATTATACGTATTAAGATTGCAGGTGCCAACTATTGGGACAGCTTGTGGGTACGGGTTGGTGGTAAACTTTAAGTGGCGCTTGTAATACAATTTAAGGCCCCGCCTATGTTTTTTGGCTGTAACTGGGAGGGGTTTTTAGGGACCCCACCTTG
Source organism: Clepsis dumicolana (assembly GCA_963691665.1). Classification (NCBI taxonomy): domain Eukaryota; kingdom Metazoa; phylum Arthropoda; class Insecta; order Lepidoptera; family Tortricidae; genus Clepsis; species Clepsis dumicolana. The sequence goes on along the minus strand of OY829520.1, from coordinate 6,858,799 downwards.
ATAATGAGTGGAAAATTGTAGGTACTGTGTTTGCATTTGGTTAAACATATAATAGATAGATAACTTAATTTTCAGCCGCCCCTTGCATTTTGCTGGGCTTAATATTTGAGGTCACGTACGTATGTAATTAGCTGGAAAATTCAAACTTGAAACCACAACCGCTTTGTTTTGTTTAGTTAGATTAATAATAATATTTCAGGAAAATTAAAAACAAATTATTAAATGAAATCAGTGCGCAATTAGTGCAGTCAATTAGGTAGGTATACATAACTGGGAATGTTGAACATTCAAGAAATGTCTTTACTTCGTCTAAGTTGCGTTTCAGAGAAACTGCTGGCCTTCGATAAACTAGGACTAATAATCTCATTCATCATCTTCACCAGCCTTTTTTTACGTCCCACTGCCTCACTGGCACAGGCCTCCTCTTAGTATGAGAGGCTTTGGGCTATAGTTCCTACGCGGGCACAGTGCGGATCTGGTTAATGGTTGTAATTTTTAGATTACATTCCTTTGGAAACTTGGACGTGTATGTTGCATCAAAGAATTTAGTAACTCTAGCTTTACAGGGAGTTGTGGAATCGTTCCACAACAGGTTCCCCAGTTCACAGTAAAAGTTTGTTCACATAACCGCAGCTAATTTATCACAGTTGTCAGCACTAAGCTTACCAATCTTTAAGTAATGTTTAGTTAGCTCGCGTGATAATTGAGCGAAGGGTTTTTTCCCGCGGCCTGGCATTAGCGATAGCAGCCCGCGGCAATTAATGCTCTAATTAAATTTACCCGCGTTATGACTAATTTATTCGATAACAACTCTCCTTGGCTCTCCACTAGACCAAACCGGCGAGGACGGACGAAAGTACAGAACTGATTCGAAAAATACTTTGATATTGCTATAAAGCTAACATTAAGTACAGTTTTTTTGCAACTAAAGCTTGAAGAGTTTTCGCTCTACTTTATGGCAGCCTTCGCTCTATCTGGCCAGCTTGAAACCTCATAAAAAGGTCAAATTTAAATAAGCGGCTTAAATAGTTTTACAAGGGTTCGAGTCTCGGTTGGAGTAGCTGTGTGGTCTAGCTAAAGAATACACATTCCGTAAAACCTGCACTTAGCATAATTCTTTACGTATGTAAATATTTTAATTCCCTAAAGGGTAGGTGGTTCGCATATCGTATGATAATCCGTTTACCACGAATATTAACATTTGCCGTACCTCAGACAATCCCCCATGGGAGTGAAATAGTGAGTTTACTATTATCATATTTCAAAAGCTTTCAAAATAATGTATGTAGCTAGTTGCTCTAGGTATTTCAGATGCGCAAAATTCAAAACGTGTTTACCAAAAAATTCGAGACTTCCGTAGACTGAATTATTTGAAAGTTTACTAAACATTCTAGCTAACCTAACCTACACAAACACACATTAAACAGATCCGATTCTTCGGACATTCACTAAAGCGCTAAACTCCTTATTACATGGAATACATTTTTCATTTTAAATCTGAATGCTGTCCCTGCAATACAGTTCCAAGCCCTATGGTTTGGTGTCAATATTTATGGCGTTAGGAGTAGGTGAGGCCGCCATCGGCAGCGTGGGTTCTAATTGGGCCCGCTGTGTGGCGGCGTCGGGCCGTGCTGTGTGCCCGCCCGGACCAATGCCTCCTAGAGCGCTTTATTAAAAAGCATTGCTTTTTGAAATTCATATTAATTTTTCGTTTTAGATTCGGCACGTAAATTTAATTGTTGGGTGTGAGTACAATATGATGTGTTGTGAATCTACGAAAGCATAGCTTCAGACGAGTCAGAGAAAACGTCCGAAGTATTGTTAGTTGGTCCGCCTAGTATATTAGTAGTAAATTTTTAGTAGGTATTACCTCAGTTGTGACCTTTAAAAGAGCTTACTTGCACAAAAATATTCTGAGGCTGAATTTCACTTTTTTTTTCTGTATTTGATCATTCTCTCTCTTCTCTACTCTACGAACTGAAAGTGTACCTAAATAAATTCAGTGAAGTGAGAATATATTTTATAATTTTAAATCGCAAGTCATGTCGATGCAAGCTTCGATTAGTCGCAGTCAACTCGAATCGGAGCGAGTGGCTGCGATCTCAAACATTAATCGAATTTCGGTACTAGTTGGGCGGACGATCAAGTATGCGTTAGTTCACATTACCAGCGCTCTCGAATCTAACTCGATACTTGTTCTCGATCACTCGATACCCGACGTCGATCCTCGAGATCTCAGCTAAGAGCGATATCGTGATGTCAAGGAGACGTAACAGTGGCTGGCCCTGTGCGATGCAACATGGTTGATGCACTCGCATTTTGGACAGATTTGTACACGGCCAGCTTAGATTGAGAGATGCTTGTACGATGGACTAGGAGCTAGCTATTTGATCGTTCCCTACGTCCGTCGCTATGTGTGGCGTGTTCGATATCAACTCTGTGTTTGTCTTGCTACGGCAGACGTGGGTAGGTTTCGAGAGGATCAGGGTTTAGTGAGTTTCTAGTTGAAGCTGTTCCGTCATGTTTTTGCCAATCAAACATGCACAATTCAATTGATTTAAAATCGTGTTTATAAATAATATTTGTGGTTTTCAGTGTGCAATCGCTGTTGCTTTCATTGATTCAACAACATTATTTTATTATCGCGGCGGGTTTACAGATTAGGTACGTCATAATGATTCGAAATAGAAACGTATGCTAAGAAAAAAAATGTTTTAAAAAGCAGAGTGATACAACAATAAAGTAGGATTAGCATTTCCTCGTAGTCCCGCGGCCGGCGCCGCGCGGATGGACGGTCGGACAGACACTAAGCCACATTTGTACAATTTACATTACGAGTGGTCAGCGGTAACGTGTGGAGGTTTATCTTATGCACGTACAGGGTTAATTAATTTAGGCAGGTCGAACGGCGAGTGAAGGGTTGGTAAAACGCAAATCGACTTATGAACTTAGGATCGTTCGGAGCAGTAGTTAATATCAGCAATTAACATTTAAATTAATTTCGCTAGTTGTGTGCGTGCGTGCCTGTGTTGTCGCGGCCAAGATTACCGCGGCTCGCCGGGCTTACCGTAGTTTACACGTCGCGCCATCGATCTCGCGTGATTGGCAGACGGGCTGTTTTGTGTTCATGCTGATGCGAACTGCTAGGCTTATTCGATTGATTTTGGATTAACGTTTTCGAATAACCGTGTGTAGACTGTAGATTTAGCACTTAAATGGTAATGAATAACTCTGTATACGCTACACACGAACGCATATACGAATATTGAACGATTATAACTCATAATACAAAGTAACTTTCAACGGTGCATTAACAAAGAGATAAAAATAATGTATAGTCTAGTAGGTAATTCTCTTCCTAAATTAGATGAGTTTAATTTTTAGGGTTCCGTACCTCAAAAGGAAAAATGGAACCTGTGATGTATTCGGGGTTCTGGACACTCCTGGATAGCTCGGGATGCACACCAATAAAATACGTGTTGACTGTAAGACAATTTATTCCGAACTCCGTAAGTGACACACGTCACGTGGTATCTCATGCCTACCTACATCACACTCCTCCGCACTTAATTCGTGATACAATCATGTTAAACGAACTTAAACACTAACACTTGTAAGTACAGTATTATTTATAATGTAACTAATTAACTAAGTAATTAAGCACTTAACGTAAATAGATACTTAACACTACAGCACTACAATACCATTACAATTTATACTGCGGCTTTACAAGTCTACACTGACAAACTGGACGCGGGCGGGTCGGTACCGAGTCACAGGGTGGCGGCAGCACCGGTGCTTCCCCGCAACTAAAATCTTTTTCCGGAGTACAGAAATGTTCCTCATTCTCCGCCTCCCCTTCTGCCACACTACGCGCCGGCGACGTCTCCAAAGCTGATGATGAAGAGCCTCCCGTTGATTGCTCCAACCTATCTGCGAATTTAGGAGACTTGGACCCCTCGCGGTTCGGTGTATTATCAGTAGCCAATGGACAAGCCATAGAACTTCTAATCCTGCGTCTTAATTGGTCAATGTGTCTGTGAATTACGTTGCCCTCCGTATTAGTGACATCGTAATCTGTACTACCTAATGAGCCAGTAACCTTGCCGGGTTGCCATTTCTCCCCTTTCAAATATTGACGATACCATACGTCTTCACCTACCACTAGCTTCCTATCCGAGCCCCCTGCGGCGTCGACCTGACGTTGTTGACTCTTTAATACCTTGGATTCTATACTGGGTCTTAATATATCTAAGCGCGTCCTTAACCGCCTACCCATGAGCAACACTGCTGGACTTTCACCCGTGGAACAGTGCTCCGTGTTCCTATAATATAATAAAAACTTGTTTATCGATTTTTGAATGTCGTTATTTTCCATAACGGCTTTCTTAATTACTAGTTTAATAGTGCGTACCGAATTCTCGGCGGCGCCATTTGAAGCTGGATGGTACGGTGCTGTGAAGATATGTTCCACACCGTCCGCAGCTAGGAAATTTTGGAACTCTCTACTAGAGAACGGCGGTCCGTTGTCACTCACTATTTGCTTCGGTAGACCCCACCTAGCCCATAACTCGCTCAGCCTGTCAATGGTATACCCGGCGGCTGTACTGGGGACCTGAAACACTTCTACCCATTTGGACATGGCATCGACTATCACTAAATACGTTCTGCCGTAAATAGGCCCCAAAAAGTCAATATGCAGCCGGGCCCACGGGCGACCCGGCCACGGCCAGCAGCGCGGCGCGTGCGCTGGCGGCGCGCTGGCGAGAGCCGCGCACGTCGCGCAGGCGCGACATGCCGCCTCTACCGCCTCGTCTACCCCGGGCCACCAAACGTAACTCCGGGCCAGAGCTTTTGTTTTTACAATGCCCATGTGGGGTTCGTGTAAAATTTTTAATACTTTATCCCTGCAAGCCTCCGGTATCACCACCCGATGACCCCACATCACGCAGCCCAATTCTTCGTACAGCTCTGATTTCCTGTTAAAGTATGGTTTGAAATTTTCGATTTCGCACTCGTCAGGCCAACCGTCGCGGGTAAAACTCAACACCCTAGCTAAAACTGGATCTTTTGAAATGCTTTTCTTAATTTCATTGTGATCTAATAATAAAGCATCTTGCGCGAAATGAAGATATGTCTGCTCCGGAATCACTTCAAACTGACCGTTGGGCGGCTCGGTCGCGTTCGGCAGCCTAGACAAACTGTCCGCACAATTATTTCCAGAACTTACATATTCAATATCATAGTCATATGCGGACAAAATGATAGCCCACCTTTGCATTCGGCTAGCTGTCATGGTAGGTATGCTTGCATTTCGTCCAAATATGGACACTAATGGCTTATGGTCTGTACGTAAAGTAAAATGACGGCCGTATAAATATTGATGGAATTTCTTTACACAGAATATAATCGCCAAAGCTTCGCGGTGAATCTGTGAGTAGTTAGCCTCTGCACTATTCAAGGTACGCGACGCGAACGCAACCGGCCGCTCGCCCCCCGGCCCCTCCTGCGTCAACACCGCGCCCACCCCCCGCGCAGACGCATCACAAGTTACTATTAACCGTTTGGCCGGATCGTAATGAGCCAAAACCTGTGCACCTAACAACGCCTGTTTAATTTGTGTATACGCACTATCACAGTCTGAATCCCAACACCATTCGACACCTTTACGCAATAGATCGTATAATGGGCTAAGTGTCGAACTCAGGTTCCTAATAAATCTACTGAAAAAGTTTACTGTACCTAAGAATGACCTAAGCTCCGGCACATTTTGTGGCTGTTTCATTTTTTGTATAGCCATGATCTTAGAAGTATCCGGTTTAATACCCTCCCTAGACACGACATAGCCCAGGTAAGTGACCTCTTTAGCGAAGAAAACACATTTACTTTTCTTTAACTTCAACCCGCTCGTAAGCAATCTCTGGAATACTGCTTCTAAAGCCTGTAAGTGCTCTGACTTATTTTTACCGCCTATTATAACGTCGTCTAAAAATACCTGAACGTTTGGTATATTACCTAACAGGTTAGTCATGATCCGTTGGAATATACCTACGCTAGAAGACAACCCGTACACTAACCTATTGTACTGAAATAACCCGCGATGGGTATTTATCACCGTATAGCGCTTCGAATCGTCTAACTCAATTTGGTTGTATGCCTGCGAAAGATCAATTTTACTGAAGTACATGTTTCCATTTAAATTCACCAACACATCCTCTATTTTAGGGAGAGGATACCGATCGACCAATAAAGACGGGTTTAAAGTGGCTTTGTAATCCGCACAAATTCTAAGTGAGCCATCTGGCTTATTTACCGGTACCAGCGGGGAGGCCCAGTCGGAGCAGTCAACGGGCTCGATGACGCCGGCGCGCAACATAGCGTCCAGCTCAGCGTCCAAGCGGTCGCGCAGCGCATAAGGCACCGCCCGCGCGCGGTGGAACACCGGCGCTGCCCCTTCACGCACGCGCAACGTCGCCTTGCCCCCAGTGTACCGACCCAGTCCGCCGCTGAACAAGGCCTCAAATCTGCCAAGCAAAACCATAAGTTCATCGATCATTTGTCCATTATGCTTATTCACTAGGAAGTTACAATTAAATTTGGGTACATCTATTCCTAATTCGGCTAGCCATTGTCTCCCCAACAATGATGTTGTGCCTCCTTCAATTATAAACAGCTCTAATTGTTTACTACGACCATTATATGTCACCATTGGTTTAATTATACCTAACGGTTTAACTCTTGACCCGTCGTAAAACTTTAACACTGTGTTGTCCTGCTTAATACCCAAGTGAGTGAAGTATTGGTCATACGTGACCTTACTCACGCAAGAAATCGCCGTTCCTGTGTCAATTTCCATTTTTATCTCTGCTTTATCGATGCTGATCGGCAAACTTACCGATTGGTAATTATTCAAGCATAAATGGTGTAATTGTTGTTCGATGTCACCCCCGTCCCCCTCGCTGGTCTCGCGATCGGCATCGTTGAAGTACAGGCCGCCCCGCGTCGGCGCCGCCGCCGCCGGCCTTGCGCGCTGGGCCGGCGCCCGCGCTGCTCCGCGGCCCACCGCTGGCGGCGCCGCACCCCACTCCGGGCACACTCGTCGCAAGTGGCCCGTACGCTGACACTTGCTGCACACATAATCGCGAAAACGACAGTTCGATTGATTATGGCTCCGCGCCCCGCAAGCCTCGCACTGCACTAGACTTGTTGTTGTTTTGCTTAGCGCTCCCCGTTGCGAATAAGCATTCACCCCGCGCGCTGGCCCCCGGCCGAATGATGACGTCCCGCGTCCCGCGAACATCACCGCCTGCACCGCGCTCGCTTCGGCCATACTCGAAACTGGATTCTTTTGTTCTACGATAGCTGCATTTCTTTCGGCCGCTTCTAATGACATTGCAATTTTAACTGCACTAGCGACTGTGACCGTGTCGTCCTCCGTAAATAACCGTTGGCGTATGACGTCACTAAATACCCTACAAATAAATTGATCACGGAGATTTTCACTAAGATTTGTGCCAAATCTACATTGTTTAGCAAGCCGTTTTAACTCCGTAATATACATGGCTATATTTTCGTCGACTTTTTGGCGCCTTTGTCTAAACCGGTACCTCTCTGCCAAAACCGACGGAGCTGGCTGTAAATGCTGCCGCATCAGTTCATCTACCCTCTGCATGTTTAAATTTGCGGGTTTCGTTGGACTGGCTAGGTTCTCTAGAAGTTCGTACGCCTCATCCCCCATAGTCGCTATTAGAGTCGGCAATTTCATGTCTTCAGCCACTTCGTTCACCTTAAAGTACATCTGCATCCGGTCGAGATATGACGACCAAACTCCACTTCCCACTTTAAACTCCTGCAGTTTTCCGATCGACATCTTTTTCCTCTCCTATTTTCGCACGCGTAGAATTAAAACTCGTCGCCACTGTGATGTATTCGGGGTTCTGGACACTCCTGGATAGCTCGGGATGCACACCAATAAAATACGTGTTGACTGTAAGACAATTTATTCCGAACTCCGTAAGTAATAATAATAATAATAATAATAATAATAAGCCCCTCACAAATCTAACTCCACGTCCGATCCGAACACCTGTGATCACGTGAGGGGCGGACATTGGCAGCTATTTTATTTAGCTAATAACTAACCAATGGCTAACGGAGCAATAGAGACAGAAGTAAGTATGGAAGCGGGACGCAATAGAATAAAAATACCCCAGGCGGGTACTAGCAGAGGAGACGATGCTGGAGAATCCCGCCCCAAGCAGCGCATCACGCGCAGCTCGGGCCGCTCCGCGTATTCTGGGGGGAGCAACGTACCGCGAGCCGACGCAGCGCCACAGACGAGCGCGACATCAGTGCCCAGCACATCCCAGCCTAGGGCAGCCCAGGTGGCACAAAACACCCCACGTTCATCATCACCACTCTCATCCACCCATAGTTTATTCACGTCACCTAATTCACCACCACATCCATTTGAAACCCAATTAGAGTCATCATTTTCATCAAATTCGTCAATGTCAGTGGATGTTGTGCGGAAGGCATCAGCCGCAAATTCCGCACCCACCACAGGCAAACATAGCGCGAGAAATAAGTGGACTCCAGAAATGAATAAGTTTATTTGGCGCACATATTTGACAATTACTGCAATGGAAAGGAAAAAACGAGTTTACTTAGACTCACTATATTCCCAATTCATCGAAAAGTTTCCAGAAATGAAGGTTACGAAACCGAATGTAGGAGCTCAACGTAGAGCTATTGTTAGCAATAAACTGCTGACCGAGGATGAAAGAGAATCTATAAAAGCTGAACTATTGACAAACATACAGAATAATCATCCAATAACAACACCTCAAATTAACAATAGTACTGCACAAACACTCACACAAACAACTCAGACAAGAAGGAGGTGGACAGATGACGTCAATGAGGCCATAATGAGATCATATTACAAAATAACTAATCTTGAATCTAACATATCAGCGTACCGCCCACAGCTACACAATAGTATTATACAGGAATTCTCAGAATTATCGAATGTTTCAGAACAACGCATTGCCGACCAAAGACGAGCAATCATCAAAAACGGTTACATAACTGAACAAAGACTACAAGAAATAAGAAACGAAGTACAACAAACACTAAGTAGCCACAACTCACAAAACACAATAGATCACACTCCTGACACACACACTACACAACATAATACAGACTACCAACAGCTAGCCGATGATATCGAAACTTCAAATCCCAATAACACAACAGTTAACTCATCTGCACATAGGCAGCAAGATCCCAACATAGAAGCACAAATATCAGACACATTTAAAGCAGTTTATGAAAAATACCGAGATAGTAATCCCACAACCCGTCCATATGTACCCAAACAAAAAACTTCAAAACGATTCCGACAGATAGTCGACTATATAAATAGTGCCATTCTTCCTGACTATATAAAAACAGACGACGATTTTTCTACAACGCATACAATAATTTACTGTGCTGCATACACTGCAAGTGTGTGCAATGGATCCAAAATAAAGGAATCAGGACAGGAAGTTTCACGTAAAGATAATACTGTGCCACACTGGCAAAAAAGATTGGAGAATAAAATTAATCAACTTAGAAAAGACTTAGGTAGAATGACACAATACATGCATGGAAATAGAAGCGAGAGGTTGCTTTGTTATATTCAGAATATAAAAGATAGACATAAAGTTCACTCACGACACGAAATAGAAAACACTACTGATGAACAATTCATAGACACACTTAAACAGAAACTCAATGCAGCTTCTAGCCGACTCAAACGATACATCAATTGTACAAAACGTAAAAAACAAAATAGCCAGTTCATTAATAGCGAAAAACAGTTCTACAGACACCTTACATCAAACACACAAAATACACATGACACTGCATCAACTTGCACCCTGTTACCCGAAGATATACATCAGTACTGGTCAAATATATGGGGACATAGCGTAGAACACAAACATAATGCAGAATGGATAGAAGAAGACTTACAAACACTCAGCGATATTCCTCAAATGCAATTTCAACATATTCCTATACATACATTCATACAAGTAATAAAAAAAACACACAATTGGAAATCACCAGGGACTGACAAGATACACAATTACTGGTACAAAAAACTGACTACATTACATCCCCTGCTACACAATCACATAAACTCTTTTATAGAATCGCCACAATTAGTGCCGCCATATGTTACGGAAGGGATTACCTACATGATTCCTAAAGACTCAGATCACAACAACCCTGCTAGTTACCGACCCATCACTTGCTTACAGACTATTTACAAAATTTTAACCTCTTGTATATCTGAAATCATTTACGATCATATCTCTAAAAACAATGTTATGTCAGAAGAACAGAAAGGATGCCGAAAACATAGCCAAGGTTGCAAAGAGCAGCTGATTATTGACTCAGTTGCAATGAAATTAGCTATCAAAACTAAACACGACATTAGCACAATGTATATAGACTACAGAAAAGCTTTCGACTCAGTGCCACATAGCTGGTTGCTACATGTATTAACCCATTATAAAATTCACCCTACACTTATTAAATTTCTAAAAGATATAATGACAGGCTGGAAAACTAAACTTAAACTAGTTAATAATTCTGCAACAATAGAAACACAGGAAATACCAATAAAGCGAGGCATTTTTCAGGGAGACGCTTTGAGCCCTCTCTGGTTCTGTCTTGCTCTAAACCCACTCTCTAACATGCTGAACCGATCAAACTGCGGATATACACTTACATCTAGCGCACAAAATAGGTCCTCTGTCACACACCTCATGTACATGGACGACATTAAACTATACAGCGACAACATACACACACTTTACAGACTAGCAGACATTACACGAACATTTTCACAGGACATACATATGGAATTCGGCATAGATAAATGCAAGACGTTCTCAGTACGACGCGGAGTTGTAGAACAGAATAATTACACATTACACACAGGTGCAATTGTAGATGCCTTAGATCAGAACAGTTCATACAAATATTTAGGTTTTCAACAATCTCGAGAAATTCATCAAAACCAGACCAAAGCTGCAATAATTACAAAGTTTACTCATAGATTAAACACTATTCTTCGCTCACAACTCAACTCGCGTAACATCACAAAAGCACTTAATACATATGCAATACCGTTACTTACTTACTCCTTTGGAATCATCAGCTGGACCCAGACTGACCTACAAAAACTGCAGCGTAAAATGAACACTACCATGACAGCCCACCGTAAACACCACCCGCGGTCCTGCGTTCAAAGAGTTACACTAAAACGAGAGGAAGGTGGTAAAGGTATCATAGACATACCCAACTTACACAATAAGCAGATATCAAATCTTAGAAAATTCTTTTTCGACCATGCACAGCACTCCACATTACACTCCATAATCACACAATCTGACACCCGCCTCACTCCACTCAACCTGCACGACAAGAACACACAGCGCAACGAACACATAACAGACACTAAAGACAAGATAGCAGCATGGCAGCGGAAGTCTCTACATGGAAGGCACCGCCACGACCTGCAGCTGCCTCACGTCGACAAGGCAGCGTCGAACGCGTGGCTGCGGCGTGGCGAGCTGTTCCCTGAGACCGAAGCCTTCATGATTGCTATCCAGGACCAAGTTATAGACACCAAAAATTATCAGAAACACATAATCCGGAGAACAAATTTCACAGCCGATTTTTGTAGACACTGCCACAGTAGCCCTGAAACGATCCAACATATAACCGGCGCATGCAAGTCCATAGCTCAATCCGACTACAAGCACCGACACGATCAGGTAGCTGCAATAATTCACCAATACATAGCCTTCCAACACAAATTTATATCTGAGAAACAACCATATTACAAATACAAACCACAATCAGTTCTAGAAAATCATAGCTACAGGATTTACTGGGATAGAACCATAATAACAGACAAAACAATACACTTCAATAGACCAGACATCACAATATTAGACAAACATAACAAATCAGTAACCCTAATAGACATCGCCATCTGTAACACACATAACTTACTTACTACACACACAGACAAAATTACCAAATACACAGATCTCTCAATTGAGATAAAAACACAATGGCAGGTTCATAAGGTTAACACTATCCCAATCATACTCTCCACAACAGGCGTCATCCCAAAAACACTCCATACAAGTCTTCGAGCCCTTAATATACACCCATCCACATACACACTCTTGCAGAAAGCTGTCATCCTGAACACATGCCGCTTAGTACGAAAATTTCTATCAATTTCATAGGTTGATATGAATTTAAGAGCACTTGGCTTAGGCCCGTGCATTATTTTACCTCCTAAATAGGAGAGATAATGTCTAATGTACATATAATAATAATAATAATAGAAATTTTTATTTACCTACACAAAAACACAAAATAATAATAATAATAGCTTATTACAGGCAGAAAACATTGTGTGCAGTAAAAAGGAAATGAGACTCAGCGAGGCCGCTGGTTTTCAGCCTCCAACCATACTAAAACTAACTTAAACTACGGTAGGTGCGTTGCCACAACGACAGCATAACACCAGAATATTATTAGGTACAGACATTACATACACGCATGTACAGAACAGCAATACGAGATAAGTGACACACGTCACGTGGTATCTCATGCCTACCTACATCACAGAACCCTTATAGGATCAATTTGTTGTCCGTCTGTCTGTCTGTCTGTCTGTCAAGACCCTTTTTCTCTGAAACGCGTGGAGATAGCATGCTGAAATTAATATCAAATACGCAAATCTGAAGTCCCTTGAAGCTGTGAAAAAATCAAACTTCTACGTCAACGCAATCAAAAAACACAGTAATTAAAAAGGTTGTTTACATACAAATTGCCGTACCCTGAAAACTTAAAGGGTACTTCCAGTTGTCCTAGAAACTTGAAATTTGGTATCAAGGTAGCTCTTAGAGCACAACCACTCAGGAAACTCTCCAAATCTTAAACTTTTATGTCTGTCTGTAGATTTCACAGATCAATATAAGATGACCTCACACTGCGTACATTTTACTTAGGAACAGGGCTCTGCTAATACTGGGCAAATTAAAACATTGGGGATAAGCAGGGAAATCTTCGTACGGAACCCTCGTGCGCGAGTCTGACTCGCACTTCCGGTTTTGGCATTAAAAAGAGATTTGAAAATATGCCACTTAATCAGCACATCAGGTGCCTCTAATGTAAATTTCACGTCGCAACAAACGTTTCGACCGCGTTCGGTAGTGTGAGAATAGTACGTCGCCATACGTGCCGCTAGAGGCGCTGCCGATTTGCCCATAGCATTCAGACGTTAACGCGGACGCGGTCGAGACGTTTTCTCGTGCCAAATTAACACTAGAGGTTCTCATTTTGACACCGCACACTGCTTGTTATAATGAATGAATGGAAAAGTGTTCATAAGCAACCAAGTAGGTCTGTACTTACTTGTTCACCTATGTAACCACTGCAAATGGTATCGGCGACATGCTACAATCAGTTCCGCAGGCCATACGGGAATGAATGAACAGTGCCCTAAGCACGACTTGTCGAATCCTGCGTCACGTAAAATCGAATAGTAAACTATAACGAGTATGTATGACGTTTGGAACAGTGCCCGCCCGTGAGCGTATTTGGAACTAAAATTTAGTATGAGATTTCTCGATCTCGATACGATAACCGTAACGTAACGCAGGATTCGACAAGTCGTGCTTAGGGCACTGATACGTTACGCCATGCGTCCGCCACGCTATTTATCAACACGATGAGCCGTAAGCACTCTAATGCCGACTATAGGTTTCAGTAAATATACAGTCGAAGGAAATAAGTTTTTAAATTCTTAGAGCTTTGCAAAAAACATCGGAACATTTATGAAATAAACAGAAACTTCTGTGTAGTCAACGTATGTGACTGTTTCAATCGATTTAATGGTCGAATCTTGACTTGAGCGAAATTGGGGTGTCTGAGTCCAAAAAACGGTGATGTATTCTTAAATTCTAAATTCGTACACGTTATATCAGGTAAACTGCTTATTCGTGAAGAATACGAGACATTTGCACACTGAGTTTTAAATTTATTGTTATCTATTCTACTTAAGAGTGAGCCCTTGTGAGTTAATTCTAATCTGATGTAACCATACATGTTATCCGAGTCGCTAATAATGGGTCGGCACAAAACACATCGGCACAAAAACACCGAGCTGTTCTAATTACAAGCCCTTGTTTCGTTTACCCAAATAAATCACAACCCAAAAATTTGAATACGTGACAAATTAACGCATCCAAAAGGTCCGCTGATTGAGTTAAAAACAAAATGGGTATTCCAAAAATAGAACAAAAGCTCAGATTGAAAAATAAATATAATTAAATGCAAGGAGTGTTGCGTACGTGACAGCGGCGGGACGTTAATGCCACCGGACTAAATAACGTTAGAGCACCCTTGTTACTGCAATTACTGGCGGCCGGCGGCCGGCTGGATGTGGATATAGTATAGAGGCGTTTTATAGTTTTCACCCGAGTTTGGCTGCATCACGCGACAGTTTAAAGCATCAATCAAACCCCCAAACACTTTACGGACAGCACTTTTTGATCGCGTCCGGTCCGCTGCGATTTATTAGCGCGGGCGTGTCGCGTAGGGCCCGCTCGTCGCACGATCTGTCCTGTGCTATAGGTACCGTGTAGAGCGTGTAAGCATTAAATTTCCTTTTTATGTTCTTTATATTTGACTCTATTCATTAAACAATAATTTATGTTCTGGGTTGGCAATAAAGCACTTTATGACGAATTAATCACTGCATATTATAAAATAAAGACATCTGCCACTTTTCTCTGTGTGAATGCGATAAACTTAAAAACTACCGAACGAATTTTAATTTTATGTATTATTATTACTCCTTTTTCTCTTCTTCTTCAGCGCATTTGCTCCCACCGTTGGGCAAACGAATCTCTATTTTTTTTCCACTCAGCCCGGTTTGCAGTGGATCTCTCCCAGACCGAGCTGATGTCATCCGACCACCTTGCTGGGGACTCGGCAGACTCCTCGCTTTGAGTGTGGACGCCATGCCAAGACCCGCTTGCTCCATCTCTCGTCGTTTCGGCTACACATATGTCTTGCCCAGGCCAACATCCAATCCACCACATTGGTGTGCCCGCGAATGGCCCCGCTTTGGACTTTGTCGCGAGGGGATATTCCGAGTCATGTATTCATGAGCCATTCTAATCTTTATAAGTGGTGGAGAAATCCGTGCGAAGCCGAGGCGGGTCGCTAGTCTTGTTGACGTAGTTTTAAAATGACTAGTAAAATTAGCTAATGAAAACTAAATGTCCTTGTGACAGTTTGAAAAATACTAATGCAAACTATACCTATAGAACTAATTTAATAATTCTGAAACGGTTCTGTTTTTATGTGCTTAATTGAATCTTATTATTGAGTCTCAATCAATACGCATTCTACCTCATTCTACATTCCTTTTGAGTGCCTCTGCCCGACTATTTATTGTCGCTTTATTTATTTAATGACGCACTTTCCTGCTAAAAAGCTTAAAGCTGAACGACGTATTGAGTCAATTAGGTTGTACATTAATTTGCCAGAATCACCTTCATTGGTTGAATATCCATTATTTGTCACGTATAATTGTAGTTGAGGCATCGATGCTGATTGTAATGATTTCGGCAAACTGGTATATCGCTGTTCCTGATGGTAAACTATCACAGTTGCAACGCGGCTTTATTTTTACAAGCTTTTACATATAACTTACTCTTAAGCTTTTATGCACACTGGTAGTGAAGTTATGGTGGCCTTACCGCAGGAGGGAGCTCTTCAACGGGTAATGGCATCGACTTCAAATTCGGTATGGATATGTAAGTTGGATGACAATACAAGTACAGTGGACCACAAAAAGCATGTATTTTTTTTACACAAAATTTATGGCACGTTTTCAACATTACACCATACATATCTAACTGAGTAATGTAATGCTGTAATGTATAATGAATAATGTAAAGGCGGTCTTTTCAGTCTTACACCCAAAATCATTATTGTCTATTGTATCGCTACAGAACTTAGTTCGTAACGCTATAGGTACACAGAATTACAATGAGATTAAAAAAAACGACATGTATAATACCTGCATGAAATCAATATTAAAATCGACACCCGTTATTTGTTTACTTGTTTGTTATTTGCTAACTAATTTTACTCATAGAAACACCATTGTATACTTACAATAATTGCGTAATTCTATTTTAAAATCTCCTAGCTTAAAAAGCGCTACTCGACTGTAAGAGCCCTAATTATGCAAAACTTGTATAAAATACTATTTTTCGATTAACGAACACTTGCTGGTCCGTATTTTGCAGACACACCCTATTTGTTTTACGTTTTCGCAACAACACATAACACTGAAAACAAACCTTTGACAGTGTATACTGTTCGCGACTTGTTTAAACAGCTCTTTTCCATTAGATAAAGGTAACGAAAAGCTTTTTAAACTTCGCTTAGCACGAGTCAACTTTTTCATTGCGAACAAATTTGAAAAGCGGCGGACGCACCCCTTTTTAACATTTTTAAAAGCAAATTTACGTCTTGAAGAGTTACCTTACCTCATTCGAACGGTAATTGAAGCGACACAGCTTAGATCAAAAATTGCAGGTCACCTGCATAATACTCTTGCATACCGTTAGGTTTGAAAGTATCTGGAGACATAGAAGAGTCCTTATCATAAAACGGAATCACGAGTTTTTGAGTTATGAGGCAAAAGAGGGAAAACAGAGTGCCTTTAGTCGACAAGAAAATTGTATTTACCTTAGTCAAATGAGCAACTTTTTTTTGAAATGTCCAGTTTTACTCAATCATAGTGAAATAAAAACGGATCACTCACGTATATAATTCGAGTTTAGCCCGACATGTTTCGGACCAATTCGTAGTCCTTCCTCTGGGAACGCACTACCAAGCGGCAGCGAGACGCAGACTACGCGCCGCGGCTCTGCTCGCGGGATTACTAGGCGCAGCTGACAGCGTCACACAACTACCATCGTTTTCAACATTTTTATTATTGTCAAATGCAAGGTAGCAAACTACACTGATCACATCACTCTGTAAGTGCTCGTTCACACTCACCCAATACTTACCGTTGACGCAGTATTTAGCACAGTCTTTCAACTTGGGGGCACCGACCATCCACTATCACGGTTAAAATTGGGATGACGACTAATTTCAATGACTTCACGTACGTGTGATAGACGTGAGTGAACCGGTTTATTTCACTATGATCGAGTCTCACGGTAGTTTCTTGTTAAAAGTTTTACTCGATGTTTAATTTCAGCATCTTCATAAATTTCAAGCAACAAATTACCATTAGAATTGTGTCCCTCTCGCCGGGACACTCAGTGCGAGCCGACCGGGCGCCGGGCGCCGGGCGCCACTTGTCCCGGCAACTTAGTTCCGACTTCCTGCGCCACGGCAACTGAATTAAACAGTTCCCCTTCAGAACTGGGTCGCCCTAAACAATTTGCTAGCCTCGGACGACTATTGCGATGCGTTGGCACCTGAATCATTGAATTAAGAGAAGTTGATTGACTATTCTATTGATTACTTCACTGATGGTTAAGAATGAAGAGAAGAGCGCTTGATATCTGGACAATGTTGTTTCATTATAATGCACTAATTAAAGTTCAAAATTAATTATCTTGAGGAACGTAAGTGCGAGATGTGAAATCAGAAATAGAACTATCCAAAATATTTTCAAATCAGTTATTATACATTTTTAAATACTCACTGAAACATGAATACACGGAAAAAAACTAGAAAAATATAGCTAACACCGAGGAATCAAACCAGGATCCTCGAAATTCCGTGTCGCGTGCCATAACTCGTACACTACGGCTAGTATAGGATGACACGTTGATTTTTTTCCATGTCTTAATGTTAATGTTTTCAGGTAGTTCACCACTTTTCGTAGTGACTAAAATACAAAAGGATACTCCATTTGAGAACATGATTTACAAATCAGTATAAAATAAAACAGTAGGAATGAATTGCTGTTCTTTTACGAAATGTAACGGACAGCCGTTACGTACCGTATCACCCTGACTGGGGATTGTTGTTACGGATTTGGTGATTGCCTCACCACCTCACTTCTTATACCAAACAAAATACGTCCTATCAAGAATACAAAAAGTAATTTTACTAATTAGGAAAACCAAACAGCTCTCAGACAACGATTCAGTTTTATCAAGAAGAATGACTTCCAGTCAGTGCGCTTCGACCCAACAATTTGCTACCATTAGCACGGAACCCGTATAGTTTCGATAGATCACCATTCCCGTGGGATCTCTAAATATGGCGTGTGGCGTCTTCCGCGGTGTCCGAGCCATTAGCAAACTTAAGTTTAGTTAAGGATTGGATATAGAGTGTTAAATACAGTCCGACTAAAGTGTAAATTAAATGAAGGCGCCGCCGTATTTTTTCCGAAACTTATAAATAATAGCATCTGTTTTTTAAAGATTAAAGACGCTTTTAAAGGTACTGGCATAAAAATAATTTAAGAGGAGATAGTCAAACATCCAAGGGAATGAGATAAGTCATTAAAACCACATTGATTTGTCAAACTTAAACCCTGATGACTAATCGTAATGCTAAGTGATGTGTAGTGTACCACGGTTAATTTACTAATAGTACCTTCAATATAACAACATTGTTATCTAATATTATTTACTTCCCGAAATACACCTTAAGCGGTGTTTAAAGCGCGAAGTTCATCAAACACTTTTACTGCTGATAGCGGTATCGACTGCGTACCTTCCCTTAAACTTAACCCTTTGCTAATCTGGCCGCTAGAGACCGCACATGCGTACACCAGAGTAATGAACGATGATAAATCGTACTGTCAGTATTAGTACCTAACGTTCGGGGCAAGGATATTGAAGAGACGACATCTGATCAATAGCTGGTTGGTAAAATATAATTGAAATTGGCTTTAACGAACGAATAATTCATCGATTCCGTACCTCATTGTAAGGTTCAACTATACTGGCGTTTGTGTGGGACTAATTTCAATAGATGAAAGTATTTAGAATATCTACTCAACTCATACCCAGGGAATTTTCAGTCACGCAAACGAGATACATACTAACAGTAGTGGTTCAGTCCTTAACAATGTTAAAACCTGGCATGGGCCAATTTGTAGAAAATAACATTATTATCATTGCAAAATACTCGATAACCTCTGAAAAGTCAAAGTTAATACTGAACAATTATTAAGTTCGTGTACTTTATGCGTTTTAAGATTTTTTGTGATGTTGTTGCTTTGTGTTAGCAATCCAGTCACACATATCTATGGAGTTGTATGAAGGACTAGGTCGTTTGTTAGCTAGGTGCTTTCCCGGTACTCAACTGCAGGAAATTAATATTTTATTAGGATTCAATAAAAGTGAAGGAGGGTTGGAGTTTACGCCATTTTAATGTACTCATGAATCTGTCAAACTTTCACACACTTTCACAACATAGAACGATTTATCACGTATTGTAGAAAATCGCGTGTGTTTTATTGATAGTAATAACGATGTGAAGGAAATGAGGCAGTTTCTCAGTGCATTACTTATCTCATTCCGTCAGTATGAGACGCTTTTGTTTCAGGATCTCAAAAAAGCCTTAAACATTTTCTTTTATCACAAGTGAAAATAAGTAGGTAATTTGTTTTGCCTAGTAACATGTGTTTCTATGCCTCGCGATAGTTTTGTAATTAATTCAAACTGTGTAATCAAATATAGCCTTAAATACGTTTTATATAAAAAATCAAGCGTCACAGTATCGAACAGCTTTCCAACCCCCAATTCGTGCATGAACATAATCAAATCACAAACGCACCCACGCGCGTACGTGCCCAAAAAATCCATAATTCAGATTTGGAATTTAACAATAAATCTTGAAGGAAAACGCAACTACACGTAAATCTCGTATCGGAGGTAACGCATGGCTGGTTGTACCCGAAACCCCACTTAGGCTGTATAATTTCGAAGAGTAATGGGTGCAAGGAGCCGACCTAGGTCAACGCATTACTGCCCAGAGAGCCGTTTCCGTGCCGTGCCACGGACTATTGGAGAGCGAAGATGCCTTTTGTTTTTGACGCAAGGTTAGATTCGTTTGATGATGTTATATTCCTACAATGTTTATCCATTAGAGTACCAATTTGAGTTTACTATTTTTAGCTGTGAAAATCCATTTCAGATAATAGTTATAATATATTTAAGGTCTGACTTACTATTTGCGGAGGAACAAATTACCTAAGTTATTAATATAAACATGAAAAGAAGAGATTTAACTAGGATCTTGACTAAGATCAAAGTGGGTGCTTACATAAAATACGAGTATATGCGACAAGAAAGTGATAGCGGTTGAAGTTGAAACGCTCGTAGAACTACCCATTCATCAATATTCAAAACATGCAGAAAATTTTTTGTGTTTCGATTTAATGTTCCGTATTTTGTTTGAAGTGAGTTGTAGGTATCCTTTTTGCTTATCGAAGTTGCATCCGGTCTAGAATCAGTGTAAAAATGAAAGCATCAAATTACGCAAAACAATCAGACATCGACTCGTTTTAATCGGAGTGATAAATGTATTACTGTTAATACTTGCTGATAGCAGGTTTCGATAAACGCATTTTGTACGATTAAGTAAATTGTAACAAGATTATACATTACCTATAGAAACAGGTCATTCAAATTAATGGTTTTATTAGCCAATCAATCCGCTAAGCTCTTTTTTGATATCACCAACTACGTGTAATTTAAAGTGTTTGTGTTAATTGTTTGATGTCCGATAAAAAAACCACGTCAATATCTCAGTGTGGTTTTGCAAAAAAATATTTTTCAACCCTTAAGCCCGTCGTCAACGCCGCTTGCTTTTTCCTACGCAGCACCATAAATCTTAAACAAAAAGTACACAACCATTTCATAGAAGCATCTTCATTTACGACAACACATTTCCGTAAAGTCACCTCTCACATCTGCCGTTCCCTACCACTTCCTGCGTTGGGGCATCTAGAGATTGACCGCGCTTATCTCCCACTGTAAACATTGGACGATGACGGGCCATCAGATGGTGGAGATAGGGGCTGGGCCCTGCAGAGGGGAGGGGGGGGGGGGGGGGGGGTGCGGATACTGGGGGCTGATAACACCAGTCATCAGACGCCGGCAGATGGAAACGAGAGTAACGTCCGGCGAACATTGTTATGTGAAACGTTATTAAGTAGGACCTAAATGCAGAGGACCTGTGGGTATGGGTAGTGCGTGGTTTAACAAGAAACGTTTTTTTATGTTAAATATAATGTAGAATCTTACGATTGTTTTTTGTTGGAAGCTTGTGACTAAGCGTACCTACATTCATCGATTTTTAAATTAAATTTTCTACACCATGACTAACCCAAAACCCATTTAGTAGAATATTGTTAAAAGTCGTGTCACCAGCATTGAATCTGATTAAAGCGTAGGCCGATCTCGACCTATTACTTTTACATCTAAGAAACAAGACTGTGTTCCGAATGCAAATTACAAATTGAATTAAATGATGGAGCCTATTTGCAGTCATAAATCCACCAATTTCTAAAACATTTGTTCAACGCTAACTATATAATGCCTGCCAGTAGGTAAATGAACACTAGGTTTGATATTTCTCGCTAATACATCAGTGTTATGCTACTTATTCTGAGCCGGTAACAGCGCGAAAGTTCTTCAACTGCATTCTGTGTGCAGCGGCGTGTTATTAATCAAATCACTGCAAAAGGACTATAAGTACATATAAGCAGGAATTAACTTAATACCCTTTGTAGTAACGCCAGTACGCTATGGCTTTTGTTTGCCTGTGGAACTTTTACTTAAATTATTTTAATTAATATTTTTAGCACCTTAAAAAGATGAATTTATTTGACAAATATTTAAAAGAAATTAAGTACATTGTAAAACTTTTCTAAATTTTCGTTTATTAAAACAACGATCTATTTTATACTTTTAACATGTTTCTTCTCTGTTCATCTCTCATTTTCTAATACATACATAACCTTACATGAGTGTTTATTCGAAATTATGTTGAGGATTTGCACTGAGTATTCGGATTTACCCAGAAAACTTTATTTTAAACCCACACTGACAAAGTGTGATGGTATGGCTATGATCGTCTATATATTTATTTATTTAGTGTATCGAATGCATTTAGACTTTATTCAGGAAAACATCGTAGAGTTAGAGCACATCTCGGTAACAAGGAGGCAGCTTATTTGTCAATTTCAAGGCTTTATACAGTACATTGGATTGAGTGGTCTAGTACCCCGACTGTCATTCATTCCACCCGCTTACCTGGAACCTTTATGTTCCGGGGTAGACAAAGGGTTTATTGTAATGAGGCGAGCCTCACTCAATACAAGTTAGTGAAGCTCGCTTGTACTATTGTTGGCTGTATGGAATAAAGTAAGTGCTCGGATAGCGTGATAGACAGTGAAAATACTAGAAACAGGTATGCCTGAACCAAATGACCAATCTCACTCTGGTACGGGGATCCCTACGCCAGTAACTGGCCCTGTCGTCAGGTTATTGGGGTGACAGTTGACCTCCTTTGCGCTGCGAAGCGTTTACATTTCCAACATCCGAGGATGCGTACTTTCAATGTTGGGGCCCAGCGGGCCCCTACCCCTTTTACCATGGATTTATGAAATTCAATAATATTTGATATGGTTTGGCCAAACCAAGGTCGGAGGTCAATCTGTAAGACATGGCGTGTATTGGGTACCCAGGATTGCTATCAGATCGCCACCGAATCATGTACATGAGTATATAGGGTCAACCTTCCCAAATCAGCTTATTGGCTGAAACCTCCGTTACTTCAATGTCTCAAACTCAATTAACTCAGCCTCACAAGCCCAGCTGTGACTTACAGGGTCGTTACCTTTACTGCATCTACCGATGCGAACAATACCCACTGGTTCCGTCGCTCTCGGTCCACTGCCATTTGTGTCTCCCGGTACACGTGACATTTAGCCACTAAAATCCGTTAGGGCATCGCCTAGCGTTTGTACGCAGGATTTTATTACTCAAATAACTTGTGACTCTTGTTCTCAACTCTGGTCTCAGAAATGCATATTTGGTCTGTTTAATCAAAATATGGACCTTACGTTAACTCTCAGTTTGCTTGGAAGAAGCTTAAATTACCAATTTGAAGCAAAATTACTAGTGTATCGGCATAATTTTAACAATATAAAGTCTCATCAATCAATTTAATTTATTAACCCGTATTTATTACGTGGTTAATAATTTATCTGTAAAATGCCATCGAGATCGAACTGTATAGAAAATCTGTGATCGAGATGTAGTGTGGAAATCTTCAATAGTGGAGATTAATTATTACACGAAGTGTACTTTACTTGCTCTTGATTTAGAAATCTCATTGTAGCTTAATCCGCTCAATTTATTAATGAGAAATCTCCATTATTAAATAGTTCCGAGTTAGGGAACTTATCTAGAATATAACGAAAACCATGAAATTTAGTAGATCAATTAATTTATTTAATAAGAAGATCTACCTTATAATACATTTGAGGAAGCAAAAGAAACTATTTCAATTATTTAGATCGTCATTGATGATATCATTTCAATGAAAATCGAGGATTCTGTTCCTACAGAGCCATACTAATAAAGGGAAAACGAACCCCCAAATAAAAAACCCTTTTGGCTATTTACACACTAACACACATGCACACAGTGGTTAATAAACATATCACACAACAATAAACACAAATAATCACACAATAAAATATATACACAATTAGTTCATCTGAGTACAATGAATAGACTTAAGATTTTAGGTTCGCTTTTAGTTGGTGTGAAAAGGAGCTTTAATTGAGGGTCTAATTTACGTTAGCCTCAACTCTCCACCTTATTACATTGGTGAATGGTGCTATATTTACATAGCTTGCAATGGGTTGCCCTTGTGACTGCACACTTATTATCTGTTGTGCGACAATGAAGTTCGCTCTTTATTCGTTATCAAGGTTTAAAAACAATTAGGAAAACAGTATCAAAGATCGGCAAGTAAATCTAAAGCTATGAATCAAGGGAATTACAAGATTTCTTATTCATTTCACACAGATTAACTTAGTACACATAAAATTACGTTTTTACAATTTACTCTTTCCAGTATTGTCAAATAAATCCATGACCCTTTATAAGTTCAATTTCCAACGTCGGTCATCTCAATCTCTCGAACTCTAGGTGTGTCTTCTCTACTACAATCAAGCCCAAACACCTCCAAATACTCCCACATTTCTCACACATTAAGATCAATAGAACCATGATCATTAATCCGAACAATATCAACATTATGACCTCTATTGAGTTCCAACCCTTATGTTCAACCTGAATCAGGCGATAACAAGACTCATATAGTTCGTCTAGATTCATTTTTTTTCTATAATACAGAACAGTAATAAACAAGTAGTGGATTCATTTGATAACCTGTATTAATAACTGAAATCGGGTACTTTACCGAATAACTCCTGGATGCCACTTTTCACTCCCTAGCTAAATTACAACTAACTTATTTATTTAGATTTTAGTTACAAAATTTCGATATGTTAGGACCTTCAACAACCCTAGCTCATAGGTTCTAACAGAGAGAATCGCTAAGATTTTTCTAGGTTCTTGTCGTGAAGCGAGCCAAGATCCAACTGCCCCAACTTCCTCCTCCACTCCCGTCAGCGTCATCCTTCGGGTCTCCACCTCTCTCCGGGAGCTGTGGGCTTGTCTCTGTAATTTTAAAATATTCCCACGAGTAATTCCGTACATATGATTGGTTAATGACTATGACCGATCCTTGCGATTGGACGATAGTCATGCTAGAGCGTAAGCTCCGCCCTTAAAACATCATCATCAGCATCATGATGTTTTTGCTTGCTATGATTTTTTTGACTGGTTTCACTCGAGTCTAAAGCAACACGTGGAAGCAATTTACGTATCCTAGCAATTGAAAGATTGCACAAAGTCCTTTGTCTATAATGGGTTCTTAAGTATCGACTTGTCAAGCGTCATTTTTACGACTTAGTTTTAAGAAAGCGAGTCAGGTTTCTTTTGTCTAATTTAATTTTATGTTGCGCGTTGGTCGACTCTATAAATCTTAAGTTTTGTTTCTGGGTAAAACTTTCTACACGTGAACGTTGCTGTCTGCGTGAACCTTGACTGAACCTTGTTATGTCCTATCTCAGTCAGAGAATCCAGAAAGTAGACATACATAGAGTGCAGTCATGTGGATCACCGGTGAAGCTTGGAGTACCACAGGGCTCTATTTTGGGTCCGTTTCTCTTCTAGAACACAAATGTGACATATACTGTTCGCTGATGATACCTCTCTCATTTTTAAAGTCAACAGGCAACAGGAAGATCAAAGTCACATCAATGAGACTCTAAGAGATGTGCTGAAATGGTTTACTGCAAACAATTTACTATTGAATGCAGCTAAAACGAAATGTATAAAATTTTCGTTGCCTAATGTAAGACAGGTTGACACTACTATCAGATTAAATGGAGAGAATCTGAACCTCGTGGATGAGACTGTTTTTCTCGGGCTTACCTTAGATCGCAATTTGCAATGGAGCCCACACCTATCTGGTCTTGCTGGTAGATTGAGCTCTGCCGCTTATGCTGTACGAAGAATCCGGCAATTCACCAATGTAGAAACGGCGCGGTTAGTTTACTTCAGTTATTTTCACAGCATTATGTCTTATGGCATCCTAATTTGGGGCAAGGCGGCCGACATAGAGACAATCTTTATCCTGCAGAAGAGGGCGGTCCGGTCTATTTACAATCTTGGCTCCCGAGATTCACTTAGAGAACGCTTTAAAGAAATCGACATCCTTACAGTAGCTTCTCAGTATATATATGATGTAATATTGTATACACACAAGAACATCAAATCTTTCAAGAAAGTGTCGGATGTGCATGGTTTCAACACTCGGAATAAGCATAAACTTGCCGTCCCTAAATTTCGTCTACGAAAAGTCAGTAAGTCTTTTTTGGGAAATTGCGTGAGGTTCTACAATAAAGTGCCTGTAGATGCATGGGAATTGCCTCACAATTCATTTAAAAGATACATAAAGACCGCTCTCTTGAAAAAAGCATACTACAAAGTGGATGAATACTTATGTGATGGCACCACCTGGCCAAGGTTGAAAACAGAAGATAATTAGGACATCAATGTGACTTGGCTGCGTCCCGAAGATATTCGTGTATGGTGTCCGGCTCTGTTGCCGTTGTCCGCTGCGTACTAATTGTAATACAATTGACAAAAATAATGTTTTATTTATTTGACATGATGACATGAAATGTATATTTCATAAATTTTTGTTATTTGACATTTGGAGACCATATACATCTCCAGTTTATGTATATGTATTATTATACTTATTATTTGACCGTGGAGGCGTTTTACACCTCTGCTGATTTTAATTTAGTTTAAATTGACCCTAGAGACTATACATCTCTAAGCCATTTAGATTAAGTATTATATTATAGTATTAATTCTGGGACCCTATACATCCCTTTGTAATTTAAATTTTCGCAGATATTTGACCTGGAGACCCTATACATCTCCTGCTCAAATAAAACGTGCCAGTAAAGTAAAGTGTTCTGGTTTTGCTGTTTTAATAATTACTTTTTACACTTGTTTCTAAAATGCGGTATTTTTTTTTTCTCTCTTAATCTTTTAATGACAGAGTGAGGTTTCTTTGTGTAGTTTGTCTGTGGTTGCGTATTGTAAGAGCTAATGTAACTTGTTTTTAGAAAAAATGACTTTGTGCCAAGTTTCTTGCGGCGCATTCTTCTTGGCAATCATGGTCTTTCCGAAAGCGCTGGTAGACTCAAAAAAATGACGTGTAAAAGAGCATTCAACTGCCTATTTGCTGAATAAAATTTTGAATTTTGAATTTTGAATTTTTGAATTTTGGATTTTGCGTTATTTGAAATTTATGGGCGCTAAGTCTGTATTTTATAACTTATTTGATACGCGGAAGCGATAACGCTACGTTGACCATCTCAAAAGTCGCGGATAGACAGATATACCTACATAAAAGTAAATACGTGGCTTAGATACGCGCTTCGCAATACTCGCTGAGAAAGAATTGAAATAAAACAATACGTTGTCTTTAAATGCAGGTGAATAAAGGAAGTTAATGTACAAAGCCGAGGTGGAAAGCACGGCTCATGTAGGATTACTAACTGCTCTACTGTAGGGTGCGATGCGAGAGTGGAGATACAGCGTTTCAATAACTAAATACACATTTATGTGATTTGTATCTTAGCTGTGGTTTGTTGATTGATTTGGATACATTTGTTAATATGCTAATTTACATCTTGAGGAAAGCAGAAGTGTTTGACTCCCATAAATTTCAAGTCCGCGTTTTTTTAAAGTAAAACCAACCAAATAAAAAAAAATTAAAAACTGGATCAACTGGACGAATGCACAGCGAGGGAATTGGAATCAAGATAGTTGACAGCTGTCGGTTAGTAAGTCAGGGTCAGGATCACAGGAAACATTGTCATATTAGAGCATGTCATCAAAGCTCCACTCACAGGAGCAGAAGCCGACGCCGTAACCAAAATCGGCATCGAACTGTTGAAAATGACACGACTGATAATAAGCCACTATCGTCCGTCACTTTTGAATTTTAATTTATTTTTAACATGAAACTACCGTGAGACTCAATCATAGTGAAATAAAAACGGATCACTCACGTATATAAGTCGAGTTTAATTTATTTATTCGTCAGTCGCTTATCAACTGAGCTCCCCTCACCATAATACACAACACATAGCACTCATGGGCCGCGATTGTTCTTTTCTGCGGGAATTAGCAAACATTTCGGGATAGGTACTTTTAATGCTGTGAGCAGAATGTAGAGCTGGGCTTTGCTTGTGCACCCATTAGCCTATCGTAGTACCGGGATAATATTTGACGCTAAAAACTTTTTTTCTGAAAGCATTAATTTAAAGTGAAACATCAGTTGTTTATTTTGGGTTGATGTTTGATTATTTTTCTCTTGTAAGATTTTAGTCCTGCTTTGGTAAGGCATTCAATTATTAATTTTACTCTTTAGTTCAGAAATTATGTATACTTCGCTAGGCTAACTTCAATTTATTTATGAGCTTGTGTAAGTGCGGTTAATGTCTCCATTGGGTCCTATTCTTCAATAATATCTTTCGAAATCCTTGGTTAAATTTTCAAGTAATTCTTCGGTACCTATTATTAACATCGTGCTTTATTCTATTACTTTAATTTAACTTTACTTACGTGCTCTACACAAGTGCAAATAAATAAATAAATAAGCGCGAATTCTATTTTTGGCGTCTGCCAATGTCAATGGAAAACGGGCTTTGTGTGTGTGTGTAAATCCCTAGGTGTTTAGTGTAATGTCTCAATCAGTTCTAGATAGTTATTCTGGTCAGTACGAGCAGTGGTCTAAGCGGTATGTGGTGTCAGCGACATTGCTCAGAGACCGCAGGACTGCCGTCTGGGTGTCCGCAAACCAACGCCGCATGTTACATGTGATATTGCATACTACTACCATCTGCAATCCAATGCTGTGGTATTGGGAAACGATTTAAGACGTAGTTACAGTTTTGCTTAATGAATAGCAATGCATTGCAAAAGCGTGACGCTTCCAGTCTCTATATGATGTCTATGAGTGAAAGCTTATGCTGATAGAAAAAAACCTCACCAGTAAAACGGTGTTGTTTTAAATTCTCGATTTCGTTTCCACCTTTTGGCTCTCAAGTGATACTGTTCGTTACCGCTGGTACGCTTTGCAATTTCTTAAATAGGACTCAACATCAGCTCTAGGTCTTTACAAAATGCTGAGTAACTGAGTTTTAAACGTTTTAGGTGATACTTAGATATCATATGAACAATATTTTAGTGCTTAGTTGTTAGTAGAGGTAGCATATGTCGACACTAAGCGTCATTATAACCAACTCCAAAGCTAGCATAATCTCCATTTACAACTTCAACACATACGGTAAGTTACGACTACGAACATGCATTATATTACATGCATATGTGGACTAAGATTCGTGTAAACCAGTGCATAGCATAGCTCGTGGCTTCACGCTGCAGCATCTTGACCGTAATCCTACCACGGCGTGTTAGGCACGGCGGCAGACACCTACAGGCATTCCTCTTCGAGTTGATGTGCCTAATCAATGCCTAATGGCATAAGGAGTCAGAATTATTCATAGTAATTGGTTAACGCTTTCATTAATAATACGGTTACAACATTGATTGTGACAACAAGCTTATTGCTGCATTAACGTATTGCGATTACAATTCTGGTAAACTATGTATGGCTGCAGTGAGTGTCATGCAGAATAACGTTGGATACATTTGGATTTAGAAACTTTAACGATACGAAAACATCTTTACAAAATACTGATCATAAGGCTTATTTTAAATCATGTTAAATTAATTTAACCACTGCTAAAATGTTTTGGATGAATAAACAGTCAAACATTTGCTACTTATCAGAAATCTTTATAATGTATATTTTTATTCTGCATTAAGTGTCATCACACAAAACTGTTTCTACACTCTTCATTTCCGTTTCCCTGGTTATCTTCATTCACAACAAAATTCAAGTATGATTAACTGAAACCATAAAAGTTAAATGAATGCGTATTTCTCGAGACAGATAGTCTCATCGGAGGTCACGGTGGCTGCTCCCCCGGAGGGCGACACGATCGTTGCGCACCTCTGAACACTAAATCTGGGCAAAGATTGAAATAAACAATATCAACCCTAACCCTGATTAACTAACGGTGGAAGTATAGCGTTCTGCGCTGCCGCGATAAAGGTAATTGCATTATTTTTTACGTAGAATTTGCAGTGAAGGTTTATGTTTGAAACAGCTAAAGAAAAACTTTAAAACGTGATATGAACTAATTAACTATGTATTAATTACTTAATTGTTGTAGTCCGATGAGTGGTAAATAAATCTCGTACTATATGTACCAATCTATCATTTAAGTGACGCAATAATTATGTGCCATAGGTATGACATAGATATTCCAGTGAATCTTCGGCATTTTAAAAGCCACCATATTGGGTCTTAGATTTTTTTTGTGTACCTTAGGGATAACTGTAGCGCCTAATTCTGTGCTCATCATTTAATTCTCCAAGTTTTTTTGATACCAAAATATACTGAAAGAACCATAGACATACATATATAGTAGGTACTCAGTCTTTGTTGCCAATTTTGCCGCCGGCGGGCTCGCAACACCGCTCCTGTTTCAAAATGTTCCAAAGGGCATATCGTGATGTTTACGTTAAGATAAGAACTCAACGAATTGATAATGGTTGACTCAGTTATCAATTCGCATACGCCAATCGTTTATAGTCCGGCATCACTACGAGTATTTATCCTTTCTTCCTAATGCAATAAATTTGTTGTTGTGGCTGCATCCTGCGCCTGAGCGCTCCGCGTGGAATTTTAAATAGATCAGCATTGTCAGTTTTATGTGTTCGTTCTTGGTACCGTACTACTTTATTTACGTAGATTCTTTTTATGACTGACGAAAGACGGAAGGTAGAGCTTTCATTTGAATAAGGCATAAAAGGAAAATGGACCAGCTCAGGCGGCGGCGGCGTCTTTGTTTTGGAGAATGTTAACGTTATGATTCAACATAAACATGTATACATGTCTACGGGTTTATGACCTCTCGTCAATAACTTTTACTGCCGTTGCTTATGTACGTTTATGCACGATAATTTTGAAATTTTCGACTACCGTAATTTTTACACATAATCAATAAACGAATGGGAAAACTATGAACGTCGTGACAGAAGCACATTTCGTCCTTTAATTTCATTTCAATAATTTACTTTGTATTTATATTCATTGTTGGCATTACGTGTCTCGAAGTTTTATTAGCGTTGCGTTGTGGCAGCAGAAATGAATCATATTTTCTCTTCTCATATATTTTTATTCAGATTACTACGGACGTTTCAGATAGAAACGACGTTCAAATCTAAAGTGAATAATATTAGATAAAAACCGCCTTAAAAAAAAAACTTTACAAAAAAAACGTAAAATAATCCTCTAAAATACTGATAAATAAATAAAATAAAATAAAATGCGTTTATTTCGGACAACAGAAACTAAAGCCTAAAGTTTTATGGCCTAGCACTAAGCAGCAGAAATATGAAGTCGGTGCGGTGCGAGCGGAATATTCTTTGAATGAAGCACCGACTTCATATTTCTGCTGCTTAGTGCTAGGCCATAAAACTTTAGACTTTAGTTTCTATTGTCCGAAATAAACGCATTTTATTTTATTTTATTTATTTATCATTATTTTAGAGGATTATTTTACGTTTTTTTTCTAAGGTTTTTTTTTGAAGGCGGTTTTACTTTTTTGTTAAAAGATTTTTATTTCACAATTTTACGTTGATTTAACATTTTCAGAATTATCCTCCAACTCCTAACCGTTAAGGAGTTGTACCTTCCATCATCAGCTCATCAACATAAGATGATGACTACCGGACGCAAATACTTGAATAGCCTTAGAAAATATATGAAACACATGATACGTTTCCCTTAAAATTTGAGGGTTACAAATTTTGAAAATCGGTCTACAATTGACGGAGTAATCGATGTACATACATAAAAAAAAATACATGCAGTGGAACGTAGAACCTCCTCCTTTTTTTGAAGTCGGTTAAAAAAGTAAAATATTAGGTTTAAACTACACTCAAGAGCAAAAAAAAACGGGTCACTTTGTATGGAATTGTTCATACAAAGTGACCCGTTTTTATTGCTCTTGAGTATAGTTAAAGGAATCCAATATCGATTTTAGAACAAGCAGGCATATCTAGATATCTAACGTTAGTTCTAAATATGAACTTATTTAATATCTACTAAGTTCATTTATGTATGTGCAATTAAACATTACTGTCTATTTTCATAAGAATGCCGCTTTACATTGCTGCAACCAGCAACCCAATTGCGACCGGCACGTTTCTGCATTCTGCACGGAAACTTATGCACAAGTTATGAAGTAGCAGCTTTTATTTTTTATTTAGCTTTTTATTCTTATAATGTTGCCTTTGACGTTCGTGTCGTCGCGGCATACCTACCTAGTTTTAAGGCTTAGTTTCAGGTAAAAGGGTCACACTGAAAACCAGCCAGCCAGCATCATGCACACCCCCTATTTTTAGTGCTATTTATAAGTTGTTCTTGTCAATAGTGTTTGTAAAAGTACATGTTTGATTATTATAATTTTTTGTTTTTATTGTATGGTGTGTGTATCGAATCATGCAGTGTCTAGTAAATCTGGGGCTCTTGCCACCGCCCCGCCAAGCCGAGCATTATAATTTTTCTTTCTTTATTTCTTTCAGTGAAAGGAGAAATTTGCAATACTGTCCCTGTAAAGGGATCCCTTTGTTGTGTCGCCTTGCTTCGAAGGAACTTCCCTCAATGCCAAGTCGTCCATTGGAATGTTGGGAGTGGACATTTCGAGTGATGTTCAGTATCGTGGTCATTTGGAAGGCAAAGCTAAATTAGCTTCTAAAAAATTGGGGGTGCTGAATAGAGCGGGACTCTACTTCTCGCCAGCCCGTCGCCTACAGCTCTATAAGGCGCAGGTCAGGCCGCATATGGAGTACTGTTCCTATCTCTGGGCTGGGGCACCTAAGTACCAAATCCTTCCATTTGACCGCATCCAACGTAAAGCTGCTCGATTTGTCGATAACCAGACCCTCTCTGGTCGGCTCGATCCACTGGCTATGCGGAGGGATGTGGCATCTCTCTGCATTTTGTACCGCATTTATCGTGGGGAGTGTTCTGATGAACTGTTTGGGTTGTTGCCTGCAGCTAAGTTCCACTACCGTACTTCGCGAAATCGTCTATCCTCACCACCTTGACGGTTGGCAGTCTAGCACTGTCCGATTTAAACGAAACTTTATCCTTCGCACGACGAAGATATGGAATCAGCTTCCTGCGGCAACATTCCCAGAGCGATACAGCTTAGGAATTTAAAAAAAACGAGCCTACCTATTCCTTAAAGGGCTGGCAACGCACCCGTGATTCCCCTCGTGTTGCAGGTGTCCATGGGCGGCGGTGATTGCTCTACATCAGGTGAACCGCCTGCTCGTTTGCCCCCTCTTATATAAAAAAAAACTGTCAATGTCAAATTATGTGATAGTTACTTCTATATCATTTTCAATATCCTATTGTTGCGGTTTTTGGGCACAATTAGGTCCTGAAAATTAACCTTGACGTAACTTGACGTAAAAAACAAAACAAGCACGGTATCTCACACTGCAGAAGATAATTCTGATGCATCTTCTTTATCAGACGGAACCAGTATGGATACGGTACAGGTACGATGTCAGTACAGATCACCGAGGTTGCTGATTCAAGTCTAGCTGCTTAGCAAATTTTTCTTAGCATTGTCATTGTAATGTTGAATTTCATACTATGAATGTTTCGGAACTAGTAAGTCAATTGAA
Organism: Clepsis dumicolana; assembly: GCA_963691665.1. Lineage (NCBI taxonomy): Eukaryota > Metazoa > Arthropoda > Insecta > Lepidoptera > Tortricidae > Clepsis > Clepsis dumicolana. Next base: position 6,825,221 of record OY829520.1, on the reverse strand, counting down.
ACACTAAAACAAAGCAGGCAGCCGGCGCTGGCTACATACCGCCGTCCCGCTGCAGCCGCCATTAGCCCGCCGCGCCGCGATGCGTGACTCTTTATGGCCCGTGACCCCGCTTCACCCCTTCACCCTAAACGCGGACACGTGTACGAATTAATCGTGATTTTTCCCGATAAATCACCAGCCTTCGCAGAGACTAAACATCCAATTGTTGTATACAATTCAATTTCGCCCGGCTAATATAAATTCAATTGAGTTTTTCCAAGCAATTTGGATTACGGTTGGCTTGGGAATCGGACGGGTGATTAAAAACCGACGCTTGTTTGTGTTAGATTTTGGTAGGAAACCTGCGAGTTAAATAAACAATTTTTGTTATTCATTCCTAAGCCATCAAGACATTAATTACTATTAACTCGCTCCACTTTGAAATTTTTGAATATGACAACGTCACTATACGGTAAACGTCCCAATGATCGGCACGTTAATGCCAGTAATTGACACCCTGCTGTCACCTTTTTTGCTACGTATTAAGATTACAGGTGCCAACTTTACTATGGGGACAGCGTTACCTTAAATACTGTTTCCGCATAGGTACGGGTATAGACCTATATACATGTTGTTTATTACAAAGAGGATTATTATTTATCTCTAAGCTCGTTTTTTCAGTACCTATGCGGTTTGTACCTAGAACAACTTTTACTAATAAGAAATTATTTTCGTTCACATAGAAGCACTTAGTAAAGGGTTAAAGAGGGAAAATTATTTCGGCAGACGATATGGCGAGGGTAGATTATAAATTCGTGTTGCAGGTCTGTTTCATATGAAAACTCGTAATTCGCGCGCTGCCCAGGAACAAACAAATTCACTTGCGCCGCCGTAAATATTGGCATTTCGGCGCGAATGTGAACATTTTGGCGACCGCAAATTCTTCATTACGCCGATTTAGTGTGGAGCTAACACGCTTTATGGGGAACCATACAAGCTTATAAAATTTGCATACCTTCATTCGCACTCTTCCTCGACCATTACCTTTCCATTTGGTAAATAATTTAGGAGCCCTCTAGGACGCCGGCCAAATATTAAAAGTGATGGTTCCCCAAGGTTTAATATTAGACTCCCCTCGTATTAAATTTTCTGTCACGCGAAATTCCCAAATGCATACGCCAGATATTTTTTGCACATGTTCATATTCTCTCTTTTGTCAGCCATTCGATACAGAATGTCACTAGCCATCGTAATTTCGATGTTCCGAGAATTTCAAAATCGCGCCCGGTTTTTGCAAGGAAAATTAAATAGCTCTATTGAACTCCATTATGGGAATTGACATTTTATATTTCATACCATTATGTGCGTCGTTTGTTATACAAATAAAGCTTGTATTGTTGTTGTTGTTGTTGTTAACCAATATGTAAGGTAGGTAGTATGAAAAAAATAATTATCACCTTTCATATTCATCAAATAATCTGAAAAACGTTACGTGGGTTACATCTTATTATTTAAAGTTAATTAAGGATGAATTTTTCATACACAAAGTTTCTTAAAGGGCTCCGACGTTTCATTTAGTAATCATAATCGCACACACGGGGGCGGTGCATACAAATGTTAAGACGTAACGAGTCATATGGCGTGTTTTATATTCATAGTACGATTGTATGCAAGTTGCGCAGGGCGTTGAATAATCGAGCTCATTGTATATGCATCAAATTCACGGAACAAAACTAATCTAGAGCTCAGGGGCAATAAAAATGTCCCACCTCCGCCCGCCGCGTTAAAAATAGATGGGTACAAGGTGTAATCTCGGCGAGGCTTATTATAAAAATTTCGCATCAGGAATATCCTTCAACACTTGAGTCGCGCGGCCGAGGGGGTAATGCTGCTATTACCCGCGGAGCACCAAGCAAGAACAGCCCGCTTGTTTTAAGGTACTTCTACTTTTATTAAGCGTAAATTTTTTCTTAACATTTTGGAATCTTTCATGGACTTTTTTCAAGATTTTAATTACGTACTTAATAATTAGATATTGAGACAAAATTAAGAGTCACGTTTTATAATTTATGTTTATGGCAACTGACAAGCATCCCTAATTAAATATTAGATTACATCATTTGATTATTGACTGTAAGTTGTTTGAATGAATTCCATTCAAATTGTCTCGAGTCGACTTAAATCATTTAACACTGGAATTCTGCGATCGGCTGCGCTTCATTGAATGAGAGGTCGACGACAGATCTGAATGCAAATATAATAAATCTCTGCAACAATATGCGTTGATTATCAAAATGAAATCTTTTTGTTGCAACTAATCAAGTTTATCGTTGATTTGAATCAAAAGGGTCTAAGACTAAGGCACTTCGTGATGTGTTTACATTCGGTCTGATGGGATTAGGCTAATGAAGTTTTTATAAATCCCCGCGTTGTAGTTAAAGTTGGCAGCGTCGGCAGGGCGCGGCGCGAGAGCCCCGTTACCTGCGCTGCGCCCGGTGGCACTTAAGACGTGTTCGGCGCCCCCGCGGCCGGTAAACGGGCAAATATGTTCTGACATCCCCCGTCTTGGGATAACAGGGACATTGTTTGTTCTTCGTATTTTTGCAAAGCCCCGCAATAAAACGTTTGCATTTTACATTTTTGGGGGCTATAAATAAAAGTACTCTTGTAAAATTGCATTTTAAGCATTTCTAAAAGCGTGCCGTCACCTTTGCCCGGGAGGCCGGTCGGTTTTATATTGCGGGGGGATATTAAAGTTTCGAGTAACGATGGGACGGCGTTGTGTTTCTGCAATTGGAAATTTATGACTTAATATAAATTTGATCGTATAAATCATAATTTCATTTTGAAATAAATTTGTTAGGATGCCAATGTCAATTAATAACGTGGAGCATTATTATGAAAATCAGTGTTTAAACAGAGAAGAATGGATAGTAGAGCGGCGGTCGCGCTGACAGCGGCCGGCGCCGCCTGGCGCTGGGGTTCAAGTGAAATTAAATTACGAGTTGACAAAATGAGTTACGCCCTTTTCTGTAGATTAACAAACAAAAACTGATGGCATGAGGGTCAGGGCTGGCATTAATGTTGTTAAAGGCAAATGACTCTATTCTTCGCGGACGCGTCGCCTTTCACGGCTGTTGTTCGCGCACAATGCTACAATTTAAGCTGCGCCTTTGTTCTTGCTCATTCCGCTTCCGATTTAGTCGCTCTTTTATCGCCTGCCATTATATCGTCGCTGCCCGCCGCTGGCTGTATCTCTTACAGATTCGCTAATTCCTCTATCTAATTCTGTAAATATGTACTTGAATACAATTGATTTGAAAATAGGTAAATAGTTACGTACATTGTAGTGCAAACATAGGGCAACATGCAAAAATTACCTAACATCTCTGTATTTATGCAGCCATCACCTATGTTTTACAAATAAAACACTTATGACTGATGATGATGTTGGACCTGTTGTTTAGTTGATTAAATGATGGATAAATAACTTAATTCCTTTTAGGCAAAAAATGCTCAGCAAGTTTCAACAACAAAAACACACTTAGTAATAGAAACTACTGCCAGAAATTTCGCACGAGCGCCCACTGACCACAAAGGCGTTCGGGGATTAGGAATTTTCCACGGTTCCCGATCCAATTAATTTAAAAATCGCCATAACCATTCGAACCCGTGCAAAGGGGCTTTATTGTTATGTAAATTTGTGCAAACTTCGTAGGCAGACGCAGGCATGACTAATTGTTAATTCGGCTAATGCGCTTACGAGAGCGGGACACCGCGGCTCATCCCGCGATGTAATAAAGGATTACGCGCGACCTGACCGCCGCCGCCGCCGCCGCCGCCCGCCTTCTGTTTGCTTCTCGAGGGTGAGATTTAAGCGTACCCAGTGACGTCATACACTACTAGAGAACAGTATTCTCGATTGTAGTGCCACGGTGACCGGGCGGAAGGGGTCATCTGGGCATTAAGAAGTCACATAAACCAGTGTTGGTTAAAGGTTAGTTCGTAGATTTCGCACTAGCCACCTTAGCCACATTACTTCAAGGATTATGCCGTTTTTGTAGCTCAGTTTCTAGTGACCTCGTGGAGGCATGCTTCATAACATAATACTCACTAATGGGTGCAAAAAGCACAGCGCAGTTAACACTGTGTTCCCAGACCGAGGCTACTTAGAATTAGACGCAGCTTCGTGTTAGTCAGGCTAGTATTAGCGTCCTCATAAATTGAGCCAACTTTCAAGAACGTAAATTCAAGCGGCGCTGGTGTACCTTAAGTACAATGATAAATGGTAAAGTTAGTTTTTACAACTTCGTATATTATCTACTTTGTACACTAACTACTTGTACGTAACTGTGCCCTAAGCACGACTTGTCGAATCCTGCGTCACGTAAAATCGAATAGTAAACTATAAAATTGTATGACGTTTGGAACAGCGCCCGCCCGTGAGCGTATTTGAAACTAAAATTTAGTATGAGATTTCTCGATCTTGATACGATAACCGTAACGTAACGCAGGATTCGACAAGTCGTGCTTAGGGCACTGTTATAAATTTACATTTCACTTTTTGCTTACGTGTGAAACGGCTGCGCAAAGAAAGGATGAGTTAGGAGCCTCAGTTTGTCCCTTTATGGCTTCATAGATTTCAATAAAATTTAGGTTAAATAAAACAATATATACCGTCTTACCCACACAAATTCTTTGCGGTTGTATAGACCTATACATAGCTCTACAGCTCTATAGCTCTACTGTTCACATCAATTGACAATAAAAATGGAATTATGTAGGTAGGTACAAACGAGAAATCTTAATTATTATTATAGCTGGCCAGTGGTAAGCTCAGCAGAAACTATAAAAGCAGTAGGTACACTGCCCCCCGCCTAGCATAGTTTCTTCCCTCGTAATTATTAAATGGAGACGAAGTCCGCAGCGCGGCGGGCGGCGTGAAATGGCCCATTACATGCTTCACTGTATTTCAACACTAGGAATTTGGTGCGTTATTCTTTATTGTCCCCTTTTGTTTGTGAATTATGTGATATCAAATCACAGTTGACTTAATTAACGGAAATTTTTTGGGGGAATCAATAGTGTTTGAACTGTGGTTTAATCATTTATAAAGCAAAGATCATTATTGTAGGTAAATTTGAATACGATGATTATGAATAGATTTAGGTTGATATACTTGAACAGCCTTGTGAGAGACGACATAGCTAATTTTGTTTTACCGGTATTCCTTCATAATTTAATTATAAATCTCTCCCTAAATCTATAGCCACACTACATGCCTCTGAGAACTTTCTCCTAGAAATTTATGATATAGTAGCCAGAAAATATCAGAGAGTTGACAAGAAGATCAACAGTATCTGAACACGCCCTACACCCCTTGTGACCAAATGTTAGTCAACACTTTGTGCGCTCCGATATTACGGGGTTGACCCCCAGAACTATATCGAAATAAAAGAAAAGTTTTTGATTTGTATGGGACCGAGTGTGTAACATTTTGCCTATATATTTTATGACAAAGAATTACTTAATGGTGAAAGTAAATGACGGGTACACGGAAAGGTACACTTTTTTTTAAACGAGATTTTAATCTAAAAATATAGATCACTCCATAGGCTATAAGTTACCACTCAGTTACGGATACAAAATGTTTATGTAACTTGTCTTTTTTATCACTTAAAACAAACATGTATACGAAAATTATATGGATAATTACATCGTTATAAACTTTCAAATCACGATTAAGTACTCAAAAAGTAGCTAAGGTGACTAGATATATTCTTTCCATGTATACCCTTTACCCTAGCTAATTATGAGCAAGGCATTTTGTTTCAAATCTGACGTCGCACGCGGAGAGCGGTCGGGAGCGGACTTAGGTTGGCGGCGAGCAATGAGGTTCTCAGCCCTTGATTTGGCACGTGAGATAAGTACATAAACTTTTTTCTTCTATTTCGATATAGTTCTGTGGATGAACCGTACAATAATTATATCGTAGAGTCCGTAGTAGAGTAGTGGATAGTGGATATACGAAAACGGCATGGCAAATATCGCTATCGTTATCTTTATTGTAACCGCATAAAAATTATATTACATCAACACATCTAATTCATAACAAACTGACACTACAACGGTGCCATATTTTTACTTCGTTTTTGTTCGTGACTCTAGGGTTGATCGAAATTTCAACTGAATTATTATCAAAGAAAATAACGCATGTAAAGGAAGATTAATCAGCAGATAAGTAACCATTCTACCAAAGACTGAATCGCACCTCAGCGCTTTGGCGCTACGCAGGACAGTTTGCCAACGCGCTGGTAATTTGATTGGCATAACTTTACCCACTAAATTTAGTGCATGCATTGCGGCGTCGTTGTTGAGCGTACTGTTCAAGTCCCACTGTTGGGAGTTTGTGGCACGACAGAGTTGGGACAGCGTTTGATAAATCCTAGCACCCTCTGCCGGTTTATGATGCAATCTGCAATCTAATCTTCGGACCGCCTTCTAAGACAAACTACTCGTAACTCGCTAAGTTCTCGCTTACAATGCATTGCTGTGGTGCTCGTAGTGTAGGCGGGTATGTAGACCCGGATACGTAATAAATACTTGCTACGTTGACGTGTAGAGCTTTGTTGCTGGAAATTCAGTAGAGTACCTATTCTGCTATTCTGAGTAGCTATTCTGTACCTATTGGTACTTTGTGCTTGTACCTAACTGTAAATTTAAATATGGATACTTAGTAGTAAAATTACACAAGCTTAAAATTTACTGTAAAGAGGACTTTAATCGTTTGGGTATTTTCAATTATTTTGTCAATCTCAATAATTATGTATGTAATGTACCAGTAATTAACTTTAAAAGCACTTAACATCGCGTTGACGTCACTTTGTTTTAGCGAACACAAGAGTTATGAGCACGCGAGCGAAACCTTGAAAATAAGTGAAAGGTCACACAGCCGGCTTCATTTCCTTCATCACTTATTCATCAATATCGAAAGCAATTTCAGCCCACAGCACGAAGGGTGTGATTAGCAATTCGTACAAAATAACACACAACAGTAGTAATCAGGCGATTCGTTATGAAAGAAAAATCACATTTCGGCGGCAGGCGAGGCGGTGCCAAGCACAGATTTCGTTGGCAATGTATCGTGAAATTAGTTTAGTGGCACTATATAATTATGCGCCCTTACTTTTTATGGTCCCCCGCTCGCCGGCGGAGCGCGAGCCCGAGCGCGGTAGAGGCAGGGGTTCGCGCTGTTGTGACGACAACGTCACCCCGGTATGTCACTTGATGAATCGACTCTATTTTAAACAATTCCTGTTGCTTTTTTATACAGCCAGCAAACGACAAACACTCGCCGTTTATCGAAGTAGAAGCTCACAAGTCGGGGGCGGAAATAAAACTTCGGTAGCCTGAGAGATACATTTCATAGATTTATTATATAAAATCTTAACGCTACATTTGAATTTTAACTTAATACAGTATAGTAACATGTGAAATTTACAGAGCTACCTACTCGATTAGTACAGATAATAGTAATTAGTTATAATTATTGCGCAAGATCATCCCGAGACGGGGACATCCTTAGTTTGAATTATCACTAAAATACTTAAGTACTGAATCTTAGCTAATATAATAAACGACGAAGCTCAGATATTTTAAGATTTTTTATATCTATTTCGATTTATGTATGTACATGATATGAGAAAAGTTCGAAATACATAGTAAGTATTCGCCAAATGAAACCATAATCAAATTGTCGAAGCACCTATGAATCTATTAACTCTACTACGGTTTCTGATTTCTGCTATGAAAAGCTTAAAATCGAATAGCCCTAGCTGGCACGAGAGATGCCATCGTGAATGCTGAAACAATATTCTCTGTTAGAGCGGGCAGAATACTTGAATTATCATTAGATCAACGTTTCAGCGCGTACCTAGTCTTCTATTTTTACCAGGTTGTAGAATTTGTTTCTACCCCTACTCGTTTCTATCTACTATTTCATGTCACGTGAGTTGTTGAGTAACATAAAAATGAGCTCGTAAAATATAACGTTAAACTAGAAGCGGACGCGGCAATGGCAGGGCGCGCTCCGCTGCGGCGCGGGCGGGACAAACGTTAGTATGGCATTTGTCAATATATCTCTAGAAAAAATATGTATGATATCACCTTATACAATGCTATTCGTTTGTAAATTTGTTATCCACCGCTACCTATGTAAAATAACACGATAAGATGGTCGTTAAATATATACAAGCTCTTAGGTAGGTACAGTAATTTTATGATATGGAGCAGAGTAAAGTTCGAATAAGTACTAGTGAGGGTGATAATGATAAGGGCCGCGGCCGGCACCACACTGGCATTAGTTGTACAAAAATATGCAGAGATAAATTGTTAAAACACCGTCTACTTCATATACTTCTAATATTAATCTTTGATCTGTAAATATCAGAAAAACTTTGTTGACATTTAGTATCTGAATTATTGCTGCTAGAGTTCGATATACGTATATAATATAAGCTATATTGTTCAATTAATTTAAAGTTTATTAACATAGTTACTCTACGTTGGCTAACCTGTCTTTAAATTAATTTTGTAAATCAAACTCTACAAATTACAATCACATCAAAACTCTAAATCAGTACAGTATTTTACCCTGAAACATAATTATTATGAAGATGAGAAAATAATTGCTTGACAACAGTGGTTTATGACAATTCAGGTTTAAAATTACACTTCCTAAACGAGTTTCTTATATATCACAGGCTTAAATTATACTTATTACATTTAGGGACGTGCATACTATACGTACGTACACTTATATTAATACATTCGAACGGAATTAGGTAACTATTTACACAAAATAGGGGAAAAATAATGAGGCGAACCCTCCCACAACCCTCGGAGATTCGAAGCGAGCGCCGCGCCGCTGAGCCTACCCGCGCGGCGGCCGCTCGCTGCGGCGCTAGCACCACGAGCAGAGGGTCGAGCACGACTTTAAGAAAGCTGCGTAACGTTACGGTTATCGTATCGAGATCGAGAAACCTCGTACTAAATTTTTGTTCGAAATACGCTCACGGGCGGGCGCTGTTCCAAACGTCATACAAACTCGATAACGTTTACTATTCGATTTGACGTGACGCAGGTTTCGAATATTCGTACTCGGGCTTCAGGATGCGCGCACCGCAGTGGGCAGCCGACGATAGCTTATTATGTATCATAGGATCATGATACATGTCACCACTTCAAATTGCCTACAATTAACCAAGATACAAAGCTAGTTTGGATCTAAGGGCACAAATAAAAATAAATAATCTCCATTTTCACTACACCAAAAATCCAGCAGTTAGCGTTTAATAAATAATCGCATAATACTTACACGAGTAGGCAATTATCAAAATTAATTTCATTTCGAAAATTTAACAATTTCCCTATTCTTATCCAACGAACAAAGCATACTTATAATAGTGAGAATATCGATCTCTAAATCTTTTTACAATCCATTTCCAACAAAGCGTAGCGCGACGCGTAATCGTTCCGTTAATTTTAATTAAAAATGTCCATATAAATTTCGAATGTCTAAAGATCACCTTCTCATGTTCCGGGGCGTTTGGAACTTGCACTGTCCTTAAAATTAGAGGCTAACTTTCTTGTCTTTTATAAAAGCTAGGGGTCACGGGTCACTGCGGGCGCGGGCGCGGGCAGCGCGGCGGCGAGCGCGCGCGCGCCGGCCGCGGCGTACGGCACGGGGATGGCCGCCGCGTAGTTGTTCACCGATTGAAACATGAGATAGGCGATACTCAGAAGCTATCACACGATTTCGTTGGGATGTGTGTTCTGATTCGAGTCGTTCAGTCTCGCACATTGCTGGAACAAGAAGGTAGTGTTACAAATTGCATTCTATCAACTTAAGATCATAATTTTATGCAATAGACGTAAAACTGTACGAAATTGTGTATATTCTATACTTACTTCTTGCTTCCGCTCCCACGTCTTCATGGCCGATTTATATTTTTCAAACTCGTGACACCAGTTCGAATATATCTTTTGATACTCGTTGCTCTTCTCGGGAGGCGAACATCTGAAACATGAGACACGTTTTTTATAACCTACACAAGACTTTTTGATCGTGAACTTTTATTAAAAGTTAAGTAAATCATACATTTTGAAAGATCGTTTGTTAAAAAAATATTTGTACAACTTCTTACGCAGCTAGCTGTGTAACTTGAGCAACCCTCTAGCATTCAATGTAAACATGAAACATCGAGTTATATCTTTGCTGCTCTTACATAAAATTAGTGAGATCCAAAGTCCTTCCTATAGGACATAGTTATGTCAAAAGTGAATTTGAACTTTTCATTAAAGACATCAAGTTTCAAATTTCACACTGTTAAAATTTGCCGTGGGACACAGGAGGTTACGATGAGATGATGGTTTAAATGATTTTGAGATATATCTAAGTTACGGTAATTAATATTATTATTAATTGAATTGCTTGAATTTTCACAGGTGTGATTTGTAAAATCGCGTCCCTGGTTTTCATTCACTTTCAAAGGTAAGTAAGTACATCGCTGCTTGCGAAGCTGCTAATTATTATATTGGTCACACAAGATGGTCTCGTAATCTAGTAGGTATTTGGGGGCTCACCTGTGAATATCCACGGTGATGTTGTAGGAGCACAGCAGCGAGCCGCCGAGCCAGCAGTCGTAGCGGCCGGCGTCGGCCTCGCTCACCGAGATTATCAGCAGCCCGTGCTCAGACGTCTCGATGTACTTCTCAGGTTTACTGCAAAATAAGGGCAACGATCAAGACTGGTCCTCCGCGCTATAATTTTACTTAAAATAATGTATGGATACAAAACTGTGAGGAATACTTATACAATTTCTACAATTCTAAAATAATCTGAAAACAAACTTAAGCTTCGATATCAGTACATAAGTAATCACCTACAACAATCAAATTCGAGTACAAAGGCAGACTTATCCCATTAAGGGATCTCTAGCTGCCAACCTTCCAACCAATACAATTAAAGATATAAATGAAAATCGTAGAGTGACAATGCGGATTAGCATTTTACGTAACCTCTAAAAATTTTTTTAAATGTTTTTACACAAAAGTACGGCACTCACTGGTAAGCTTTCCGAAGTCAATTAAATATAATAGCGTCAATATTAGTTGCAAAGTACAAACGTGACCGCTCCCTTTGCATACAATCATACGGGCGGAAGTGCGATAGCAGATTTGGAAACACTTTAATTAATGTTTTTAGACGCGTGTTCAGTTCAAGTGTATTTCGGAATAATTTTCTGTTCGCGAGCAAACGGAAGATAGCGGAAAATTAGGGTTGCATTTAATTAAAGCACAGTTTATTTAGCAATTTGTTTTGAAGCTACACCGGCGGTGTGGAAGTTTGAATATGTAAAGTGCAGTGCACGTATGATCGTTGAGAATAAATAAATAAGTAAATTAATTATCCACCTAGTCTACGTGTACGGGTGCAGCGCGTTTGGCTCATAATACAAACGAACTGTTCTTATGTCCTTCCGGTCTACGAAATTGAATGACCTTAACAAAGTAAATAGTCCATTAGTAAAATTTTCTAAGGCTCTGTAACTATAAGTACTATAATAACTCACTTGAAAGTGATAGGATGTCGTCCCTTCTCCCTCGAATAGTGGTACCAGGACACGGCCCTCGGCTGCAGCACCTCGGGCATCTTGATGAAGCTGCCGAGATGCAGGCTCTGCCCCCACGTGGCCGCCACGTTCTTGCGCGCTATCGACGAGTCGCAGATGTCCGCTGTCTCGTTTGCCACGTCTTGTATTAACCTGGAGGACAAATATATTCATAAGCTGGAAAAACATTTTTTATTCTTTTTATTTTAACAGTATTTGATATAACTTATAAACTGCAAAGAGCCAAACAGCCAAAACGTATGTTTCCAGATATCTTTTGGTCAAATAAAATCACCAGCCTTACGCGTAAGAGTGGGCTAGAACTTCGCTCGCGTAGTTAAGTACAAAGTATAATATAAATTAACTCGTTTAATGTCACTGCTTGAAGCGTTGCCGTGATTCTGGGCTAACGGGTCAGCCACGATCATGCTCGACCAGCGGCGCGGCGAGTGAACTCATTGTTCAGTGCGTGGTCGAGAAGCTGACCATATGCCAGTTAGTTAACAAAACACGCAATGTATAACGCGTACCCGGGCATGTACTCTCGGCAAACGGCAGCCTCGCGGTCCCAGCCGCAGTAAGGGTCGCGTGCGCACCGCACGCATGCGTCGTAGCGCCGCGCGCACAGCGCTAGCCGAAGCTGTAGAACACGCCGGTCTGATGCCGCGTAGAGGGAGCCGTGCGAGCGGGACAGAGACATCGCCTAGGACATGAAATTGAATAGGTCATTTGAACAAATAGCTTAGGCGTTGAAGTTAGGTTTATGGGTTGGATGAAATCGAGAAAGAAAGATAAGCAGGTAAGCAGGCAGGTTCTTTTTTCTGATGTCCTGTCAATCGCCTGAAGGTTAACTGGTAGAGATCCCTTTAAGGGATAAGTTCGCCTTTGTACATTTGCTTTTGTTCTGTTATCTGTATTTTTTTTGTTTTATGTGCAATAAAGAGATATACATACATACATTATACAAAAAAACTGAAGTCAAAATACAAGTTAGGAACAGTCAAATTCGAGTACAAAAGCTTTAAAATGTGTTTACATTTTACCGTTCACAGATCATGGACTTCCCTACGTGATAATTATAAATAAAATATCCAATATATAGGTATGGTATAACTTATGGTATGGTATAACTTATTGACCATAATTAATCGGGGTGAAACATTTTTAAAGTCAAATTCAAATTTTAAAAAATAAATTCAGAGTTTTCCTATCGTACAATAAAAAAAAAATTGAAAAAAAAAGCACATCCCTGATTTAAGTTTAAGTTGAAAATCATGCAAGCCCAAGTTAGCCCAGTCTGAGTAAGCATTCAACCAACGTTTAACTTGTATTTAGCATCACTACTGGAACGGTGAAATGAATAATGTCTCTAATAATAACGTATAATTGTTGCTACCGTGATAAACGACGTGTCGAAGCCAAGACATTGGAACGCGCGTCAGGTAGAAAGCCTGTCGCTTACACTGAGGGGATCTTATTAAATTACAAATTACTTAATAACATCTCCATTATAGTTAAGAGCCGAAACATTTTAAGGATCCATTACATTATATCATACCTTCATAGGTACATAGAGGTAAGGTGGAGGTAAAATAAATAAATAGTTATATTATTACTTACCTGAATAGGTTCACCAGGGGTTACGTCGAAAATGTCCAGTAGAGCAGATTGGCTATCGCCGTTTCGAGTCCATTGAACTATTTTGTGAATTTTCCCTTCATCTAGAACAAAAATAATAAGTTGTTAGATTTCGATGGTTAGATTACGAGAAAAAGGCAAATGCCATAAAATCCGTTGTTAATATTTTTACAGGTCTCTCTAGGAGGATGCGTATTTTATCATGATACAAGTTGTAGGTACTAGGTTTTTCTTTGATTATTCGGGCTTCGTAGGCGTGTAACAATGTACTTGACGTGTAAGGTCACGCTTAAGCATAGGTTAGTCTTTGATGTTACTACTAAAAGGCTTACATGTATTTTGTTCATTACATATTGCGGGAAAGGTTAAACACGGTGGCGGTTACAGTTCTGTGAAATTACACACGTTGCTATGGAAAGCCCATGAGGGATTTAATCTAAATAGTTTTCCTCCAAAATTTCCTAATTTTCAGATCTAGAATTTTAGGCCTACAAACATTTACCTACGCAAGGTAATTGACGAATGTTTGTGTTGTTGCCCGAAAGAGCCACTCAAAATGGTATGCCTATTCATTTAAAACTCGGCATCCGCACTTTAATTTAAAACTTGTTACGTTTAGGGTTTAATCAACTTTCGGCGTAGTTTGACGACCTTTAATGTAAGGGTCGGCAGTGTACATAAACACGACGAGTCACGAATCCGTCCGCATAGTATTCATTTCTCCACTTCCTTAACTAGCAGGTAAATTATAAGGGCACGTCAAAATAAAAGCGCCAATTAAATTGACTCGTTAGTCGCTCCAACAATAGTCACGAAAGCATTATTAGCAACCTCAGGTTGCCTGTGTTATTGATGTAACTGTTTGCATGTAGAAAATACAAGCTTCAAACAAAGACTTGATGCTTTCACGATAAAGTTTGATGTTGCTGTAATTTTGAGTGAAAATTTCTTTCAAAAGGAGTCTTTCCTTTTAACCGACTTCAAAAAAAGGACGAGGTACTCAATTCGTCGGAACATATTTACTATCAACAAGCCTGTTACTGTTTCCGGTTGCTCTCCTCAAGCAAATAGCAGGATTTTTTGAACAAACAAAATTGGTATTAGCCACGTGGCCACATAATTTAAGAGCAAAAGCCTCATTGTAACTGCGTAAGGTCACAGTTCGGGCCCGCAGTCTCCTTTGAAAGAGGCCGAATCACGAGCGAATTAATATTCGGCCCACGAATCTTAATAGCTAATTGGATTACAGGCATGTACCGAAATTACCTAACCGGGTTACGCACAATAGTACTCGTAGGTATACGTGTGGTGTGCGCTGTGTGTGTGTCGGCCGCCCGCCGCCCGGCCGCCTCAGACGGAATGGCGGCAAAGCCTCGTATTGTTATTGTGTTTGTTAAGTTATAGTTGCCTCGCTATTATTGTATTAAGCCTGTTGTTCCATATAAATGGCAATATGTACCGAAGCTGATCGTGCCTAACAACATGATGATGTGCTGAGTTTGCCTGTATCTAAGTTATCGGAATACGCAAAAGGGAGCGTCACTATGACGCTTATTTTCACTAAGACGTTCATTTATTGTACGAGTAGAGTCTTAATTAATTTTATTGTAAAGGAATTCATCTATAATCCTCAAGCAATGTCTGCATTGATTAAGTTAGACGTTTTAATACCAACATTATAGTTAAGCGTGACTGAATCTGTTATTATCTTAGCTGTAGGTTTAGGTATAAGAAACTTATCTTAGGTAGGCAAATACACATAAATAATACCTAATTGCTTACATCGATTTTCCGTTAAAATGTGTACCAAAGTGTCACGTAGTACGCCTTAGTAAATTAGAACATGGTGTCGACGAAATGCGAGATTAGTATGTTTGGCAAGTGAGATGACAGAGTCCATTAGCTATCACACGGCGCAGGCTCTGATTGACGCAAACAAGTAGGTGGCGGTAATTTATGTTCCCGGATAGGGTGTGAAGCAGGCGGAAGGGGCTGTCACAACGTTTGCATATACGCATTAAACTGAATCTGCGGCTAAACGTGTCTGTCAAAAGTTTTCGCTTTTAGCAAAGTAAAGCTGTGTGTCGCTATAGAGATCGAATGCAAATATTATGAGCCACATTTCCTCTATCCACATATAGTAAACGTACGTAGACGTGTAAGACAAAATTACAGAGTGCTTTTACGCATTGACACTCAAGTATTTGGTTGATGCGATAATAGCGGAACACGGGAAAGCATTCACCAAACTTGTCTTGCAAGCGCGGGAGGCGGCATACACGCGCACCGGAATCTGTTTACGGGACCCGGCTACATGTTTTAAGCTTTAAGACGTGACACGTAATGTGTTACTACTAATATTAAGGAGGGTAGGGTATTAATCTAATGGGTAATTATTGAGCGAGGCAGGTGTACAATAAGCAGGTAGGTACGAGGTGTATTGAATTGAAACGCGTTATTGGACATAAAATAGTAATGTATTCATTTAATCTATTTGAATAGATCTGTAATCTATTATATGAAAGTGAAAGAAACAGATTGCTCATGAATACATTATTATTATTCGGTCATATTTCGGCCTAATTCGTAGTCCTTCCCCTGGACTCTGACCTTATATACTTGACTATTTAATTCGTTTATTTCACTAGGTACTATTGAGTGTTACGATAGTTTCGTGTTAAGAATGTATCAATAATCATAGCTTATTTAAGTTTTAGTTTAAGTTTTTGGTTTTAATTTATGTTTAGTGAATGATCCGTTTATTTTACAAGACAGATTTTTTAAAATTTAGTTAAGTATGCTCAAGGATAAAACGTATCACCGCCTATAGTTTTTGTTCAGTGGCTGATCACCTTATTAATATTTCAGAGGCATCGAATGATAAATTGGTTCGTCTCTGTTCGTCGGCGGCTAATCAGGTCACGCACCTTGTCAGTGTGCCTAATTACTAACATTCAAACTGTGACACGAACATACGATCTCTAAACCGTCTACCGTGGAGGTTTATGTCTCCTCCTAGTCATTAATTTTCTGATCACGGCCGGGCCGAGCGAAATAATTAAACAATCCCACATTCGGAGCCAAGGGCCGTCTCGGCGGACCGTCCGAACATAACCAATTCTATAAGGAAATACAATTTAGGTTTACATCACTACAAGAAAATACTATACCTACATCAAATCATTAATCCTATGACAACAACAATTATCTCACAGACATTATCTCTATTGTCGCAGTCGTTCACTTTCGGGACTATAATAAATAACATCAGCATTTCCTTCTCCAAAAGGCTCTTTTATCAAGTGAATTAAATTAAATTAAGAACGGATGAATATCAAACAAATACGAAAGGGCGTAAACAAAATTCTGTAATTATCTTTTCATATTTTCCACGCGAGCGAGCACGGGGCCTTCAGAAAGCCGTCTCAAAAGAAATAATCCCACAATCCAATAAAGATTTCGCTTCGACAGGCCTAAGTGAAAACTTTTTTTTGCGATCCCCGAACAATATAAGTTTTATTCCTCCAAGTGGTATAAATTCCCAAACACAAAGTAGCTGTAACCTCTTTATTGCTTTTCATATAAAGCCCACGTTTAACGTATAGATTTACCTGTTACCGATCGCTGCCGCTACGAGTATGACTTTTTGTGTAACGTGCCGGCGTTCGCATTGTGATAACAAACGAAGCTTGTGTTTTCCGCAATTTTTGTGTAAAATCGTTTTCATGGAAATTACGTTATATTGCCATCTATCTCATTCGTAGAGATTCTGATGATGACGTAATATATTTTTTAATTTATTTAAATATTATTAATCGACGCCTGCACAAAAGAGTGGTTTTATAAGTTTAGGACGTTAAATTAAAGCTTGTTAACTACTTTAGTATTGTCAAGTCTATTTTCTGATATTGAAATGTACCTATTCGTAGTGAATTTTAAGTATAGGCGAGTGTAGAATATCCCTTATCTTCGATTATCCCATAACTTGCACATATCAAACGTAATAGAAAATCGTGCGGGCGAAATGAAGATCGTTAGGAATTTATTCGTTTCCCTAAGTGGGCCGGATAAATTCCACGATTAGCAGTTCGAACGAATTCGGCAGGGACTTTTATCACGAATCGCAATATGTATTTTATAGGCGCCGTAAATCGAAGAGCGCGGCTTTTTAACGTTTGCCTACGAACACTCTGCCCACTTTTACGAGATTCGTCGCTCGAAATTTTATGTGACTATGAAATGGATAGGCCCGCCGCTTCCTGACCCGTTTCGAATGTGTGTCTCCAATCGATATGAATAATTGTCTGTTACTGCCGGCGGACGCAGCTCACTATTATTAGGTGGTAAAGTTTCAGTAACACTTAATGGCACCATAAAGCTTTTCTTCAATTGTTTCGAGGTCTATTGTTACATACGGCTGGGTCAATCAATAAAATATTTGTGGCAATCTCGAGAAGTGACAGTCGTTTTCTTGGGGGATTTAAGTAAGAGGTATATAATAAAATTGGTCAAATGCAGAAAACATAATAAGTACAGGAATTGCCTAGTTGGTCATATTATCACCAGCTTTTTAGAAATTTCAGAGACACGTCAAAACGATCCCTTAGTATGATGTTGGTATCAAATAGTACTCGACTATGATGTCATAATTGATAGTAGTTAAACCTGCCTCCTTTATTAGTCTTGCTACCATTATAGCTTAATGGCATAATAATTGAATATTTAATGCATTTTTTTTAATCCTATGAATGCACTGTAATTAATGACTAGCTGGACTTTTCTTCATTAACAATTCGTACACCGAAAAAGCAGATCATAGGTGTACTTTAATTATCCGACTATCATCTTTCGAAATATCTACCTGTGATGATGAATAAATAACATTTAATTTCATTTGATTTCAAGATACTTAAATATTAATAGTGAAGCACAAATATTATCAAGTTTTGTCTTTTGTTATGTTTACGATAATATGTGTCTTGATTTTAGTGCAAATTAGAAAAAATGGTAAGGGTAAAATCATTGTATTATAGTGGAATATCAAAACAAACGACTCTCGGGTTATTTATCCCATAAATGTTATATTTGCGATGCGAATGAGGCGGGGGGTTATTCCAAACACGTTCCAAAGGTGTATTTTTAAAGAAGGCTTTCTCGGTGGCCAGCATTAGGGATGCCACGACCGCGCCCACCTCCCGAAACTTTCTCGTTCGCCACCTTTTGATATTCAATATACTGTGGGTCCTAAGCAATCCTTTGATGAGATGTTTTATGCAAAAAACGTTGGGCGGCGTTAGCGGGGCGCGAATAAGCGTTTCAAACTGAACACATTAGTATTCCCAAACCCGCCCGGGACCGCGGCCTCCCTCCAGTTTTGGGGGAATAAAAAATCAATGTTTATTTTCGTTGGACGCGATTCGAATGCTAATTACGGGCATAACTAATTGCCTGTGTTTGTGTGAAGGCGCGATCGTTTTGTGAATTGCCCGCGAATCACGTGCCGAAACAGGATTTAATTTACTCGTTTTATGAAATTCGTAAGTTATGATAATGATTTTGTAATAACTAAACAATCTACTTTTGAAATAATATTTGTACAGCGAATTATTCGTCGAGCATCATTATTTAGACGAAATAATCAAATTAGTAAAGGTTACGGCGAAACAATGTAAGATAACTGGTAAGGCAGAGATGACTAGCAACATGCACCGCAAGATACAAGGTTCAACCGGTGGACCTAAGAACATGATATTTTAGGAGAGTTTAATGAAGTCAGGAAATTCAAATCCTGAAGGGAGCAAAAGGGTAACAGGGATAGAATTACCGAGTTAAAAGCTCAATAATAATAGCATTATTTTGTATGTTACACGATACATGAGTGAATATAGTTTTAAACTGCTATTTTTAGTAGAGCCACAGCTGCTTGTACAATGTCAGTATGTATGTACGGGAGCGATAAAGGCACAAGCTCAGAGTAAAGGGAAGCTAAAGGTGTTGCAAACTATAAATTACTTCCGGAAATTCCGTTACAGCGTATCGTATCGCAACTTGGTAATAAATATTGTTCATTTTCATCCTATGGCCGGGATGTATTTAAATGGAACCGACTTGCCAAGATGCCAACTCATAGCCTTACGTTGGCTAATTATGCTGTACTTTGTGAAGTGCTGATCATTCATTCATACTTTTTGTAGGTAGCAAGTAGCAACCCTATTCCACGTCGTATTCCTAACTGAATGTCACAGAGTTAGACGATAAAGATAATCGCCGGCTACTAACGCGTAAATAAAGAGTTGTTGCTTCGGGTTCCATCAGATGCGGATTCGACGTGGCTGGACTAAATTTTATATCACCCCCAAAATGCTGGCTGAAAGTCCTCGCATCAAGCCAAAGTTATGCACAAACTGATCGATCTCATCAATTGCCGCTAGAGCCCTCTGTACGTATTTTGGATGGCGCTATACCTCAGCCTTACCTTAGCATATCATTTTACGCGGACCGCATTTCATGTTTATGGCAAAACTTGGACTTCATGCACTTAGGCAAATGGGTTTCCGATACTTATAAGCGTCGGTATCCAAACCGTATCGCTACGATCTATGCATGAACTTGTTTTGTGAATTATTGCTTACATTATTTTAACAACGATATAAATACTGCTTCGAACTTTAAGCGCTAAGGTTGTAGAATTATTGCACGTTGCTAAGTTTGTAACAAGGCACTTTTCTCATAAATAATTCGTGTAATGGACCGCAGAGCATTGGACAACATCTCCAGAGTGTGTGTTCTATTACATCGAAACCGGCTAAGTGGGAATCAGGTCGGATAAAGCCTTTTTTTTAAATACAAATAAACACTGATATATAAACCGTGACAAATAAACCGTGATAGCCTAGTGGTTTGACCTATCGCCTCTGAAGCAAGAGGGTCGAGGGTTCAAACCCCGGCTGACACCTCTGAGTTTTTCGGAATTTATGTGCGAAATTACATTTGTAATTTATCATGAGCTTTTCGGTGAAGGAAAACATCGTAAGGAAACCTGCACACTCCTGCGAAGCAATTCAATGGTGTGTGTGAAGTTCCCAATCCGCACTGGGCCCGCGTGGGAACTATAGCCCAAGCTCTCTCATTCTGAGACGAGGCCTGTGCCCAGCAGTGGGACGTAAATAGGCTGATGATGATGATGAAACGTACAACTCAGAATTGGCCCGTAAAAACCTGGCTAGTATTTCGTATTAAATGCACCATAAGTCTCAAATTAACATAGAATTTTCAGTATTAATTCTGTATTATCTAGGCCAGCTTAGCGTTCACAATTTCGGTCATACCGTGCTTATATTTTCCGTTAAATCTCTGCCATAATGTTCTGTGTTGTAGGTGGATTATTCTAAACATTAAATCGTTATTCTCCATATGGTAACGAGATCAGGTTTACGGTGCTGGAACGTGTGCTGCACACAGGCCGCCCGCTGCGTCCAAACGCCGGTAACTAAATTTCAAAACATCAAAGGACACAGCGTTTTGCGACTTTGAGCTACTATAATTATGTCATCAAATAGCTATGAATTTTCCAGCTGTGTACCGACTCGGCCGTTAAGCCGACTGTGAATTTTAAATCGTTTTTAATAGTACCGCCCTGCAGCCGTGCACATATCAAAGCGGAGCGCGTGTCTGCAATTTGATTTCTTGCGGCTAATTGCTGCTGAAAGTTTCGGCATGTTGCTTTTTATTTGTAAAGATCGAACATGCCCTCATAAATACGCTAATATATATAATGTCAGTAGCATCTGAAGGGTATTATGTGCAAGTCCCGTAGTTTGCGACTTTGTTTGTTTATATGAGGTAATTCAGGAAACTGTGCGACCGATTTGGGAAATTGTTTCGCCATTTGAAAAGTTTACTTCCACCCGTCGTAGGCCATAAATTGTATCGCTTCTAACAAGAGGAAACATAAAAGCTAATTGAAATACTGAAGTGTGAGAAGTTGATAATGTAGTAAGTAAATAAATACCTACGTATTTAATATTTTGAAGATACATAATGGATGTTATCGCGAATGTTCATCATGACATTCATTTTGCGAGGAGCGCCTCATAATTACATTTCAAGTTCCTATTTAAATGTTGATAGGTGTGCATAAACACCACACTTTGTCGTAGGGCCTGTGTTCGCGCGATACGCAAACATTAATATGTTCTTGAATTGTTTACAAAGGCGCCCTTGATACTAAAGAGTCTCGGCGTTGACGTCTAACTCGGGAATTTAATTAACTTCCTTAACTTCTAAATACTCTTAACGTCTTTGATACCTCGGTTCCCTTTCATAGGCAAACACGTGACGGGGTGTGTACAAGACAGTCGCTGTCAAACTTTTATTAAGCTCCGCGCGGCGACGAACGACGTCGCGAAGTTGTAGCAACAGTGATTTAGGCGCGATAAAACAAACGAAATGAGAGGCGAAGGGCGCCGCCGCAGCCCGCAATGCAGGAGCATCACGCGCTCGTTTCTCATTGTCTGGCGGCACCTCGAGCGCCGCGCAACTTCCCGCCTCCGCCGGTGCAGTTTAATGCATATTATAACGCGGTAAGCACTCAAAATGGGCTAAGCGGGGAGGCAATATACTCGCAGACGCTAGCGCACGAGCGTACTCTTTATTGAAAGAGTAAACTGTCCTTTTTCACGGGACGCCTCGAGCTCTTTGTGACGGCCGGAATTTCGTGCAACTTATTTTGCGCTCGAGTGTAAATAATAGTAGCGTAAAGTACATCGGGTTTTTGGTATTCTACTTTTTATTTCTCTTCGCTGTTTAAGTAAATGTGCCGTTTATAGCGGGATACGTGCGTGGCTAATGCTTTAATCTTAAACACTATTGTTTGAGGCAAAGTAATGAGGGGTGGAAATAGGTAAGTACTCTTCGTACGAGGAAGAGACGTTGTATCGTAACATTGTGTAGATAAGTTAAAGTAATTATTACGGTACGTGGCTATAGCACGGGAGGGAACGTCAAAGGGAACGTTTAAACAATTTAATATTCTACACACAAGCATTTCAAACGCCAACTCAAACGTAGCTCTCCTTTTGGAAAAGTTGTTCCGTAAACGAACCCCCCTTCGTTAGATATCTACTACGTGAGTTTAATCCACTCTGCAGTGTTACAGGGAAGTGGACGGGTTGGAACGATTTTCCGGGTAAAATTGGTGAAAATTGCAACAACATAGGCGAAAATTACCACTTAGAGGCGTTGTTTGGGGCGGCGAGGCGAATTTATGCGGCGTTTGCAATGTGACGGGAGGCCTTAGTGGCGCAGCGTCCGGCGCGGCCGCGGCCGCTGCCGGCGTGCACGCGCGCCGGGCTAATGCACCCAACATGATCCCAGCCGGCTTATACCCAGGTCAACACGAGGAGCTAGTTACAAATGCATTTACGCCCAAAACTACGGCCAGGCAGGATAATACAGATACGCTGATGTTGTACAGTACGGCAAGCTTTTAAGAGCCATTATGAGTTAATTTTCGAAAAACTATTCATAGCGGCTTTTTGCTACTAACTGCTATGTTTTAATCGGTTTTTCATATTTTCTGCTAAATCCTCTGTTTCATAGGGGAGTGCATGAGCGGACGGCGCAAAACACCCGATGGCATCCAGACGAGAATCCAAACGTCCAGCCGTCACGTGCTAGACGAATTATGGCCTTTGAGTCAGTATCACTTACACTTTGTAATTCCCCTGTGCGCTGCCGCTTTTAATTCGTATGAATTCATGAAATTTTATATGCTACCGAGCCCAGTGGATGTGGACTTATTGTTCGTAATGCTCGTGCTCCTTTTGGAATTTCTGATTGTGCCAAGCACGGCAGGGATTGGGTTGAGTGTACTCGTTCCGTGACGTTTCCCATACATACGAGGTAATTGCGCGAAAGTATAATTAGTTTATTTTCTTTGGAGCCATGTTTCAGTTAATAGATTTATGCAGTCATTAGCCAACGTTATTATGCGCTTGGGGAAGTAATAGCTGCTGTGTTCGGTTTTAACTTTACCTCACTTTAAATAGCATGTTAGTACTTACTTGTGCCGGCATAGTACACGGTGTAGTCGAGTTGATGGCCCATCATATCCACCTTGACTCTGTCGACGACTAATCTCGTGAAGAACAAGTCCCGCTTGTAGTAAATAGGTTTTTCATTCTCGTGGGAGACTGCTGTATCCATAAGAGGATGCGATCTGTTAAACGAAAAAGTTAAATTAGAAAAAAAAACGTATTAAGTTATCACTTAGCTGACAAAACGCAAGGGTTGTAAATATAAATGTATTTTGGTTTCCATTGTTCAACTTATTGAGGACATGAAATCTGCGCAATAATAAAGGTGAAGCAATTCTTGAGAAATCACATAGGTATTGCGAGGAACCACGTAATATTTGCATAAAATCGAGAACTCTGAAGGGAGTGGGTTGCAACAGTGTCTGCTCCAGTTGATATGAATTTATTACTTACTTACAATGCAGAAGTCAGAGATGTCGAACAATGCAACGCTTGAGATGCGAGTCAGCGGATATGGTGCTGGCTCCTAGATAAACATTCACATCACCGACAAGCCGGTCGCCAACGCCAGACAACGGTAACGTCGCACGACGCAAACGTCATCAGATAAAAGCCTTTACCTCGTCGTTAACAACAAAAATACTCATTCATTTAATTACAACTCTCACTCGCATGAATAAAAATTTTATAAATTATTTTTCAGCAGACTGGTTCAGGTGGAGTGTTAAAATCTCGACGTTTCCACATGAGGATCGTGAAAAAGTGGAAAAAAAATAATTGAACGCTCTCGGGGTGAGAGCGTCGGATAATTAACAGGACGTGTCGCCAGATAAAAGTGTCTGTAGATTTCAATGAGCGTGGAATTCTGGGATCGCTGGAGACCGGCGCGCTCGTGTTCCGCGTTTTTAAGTGACGATTTTCAACTTTGTTTACGTCGACGGTCTCGGTTACAATAACTGTGCTCGTAGCCATTGTTTTTTTTCCGCTCGCCGGCGCACGACATTTTTGCAAATTAATTAATGACCGTTGTAAACTTTGCCTTCTAGAAACTGAACATTCCAAGTGTGCGAAGGGTCTTTGAGAACAAAGCTGGACTTTGTGAAGTTCTTAAAACGACAAACTATTTACAATTTACAAATCATATTTCAGCATAAATAATATTTGGAAGTAATCGGTGGGTAATATGATAAAGATATGTGTATACCTGATAAAGTTGAGCACTGTATCTGGCAGTGAAGCGGTATCATTGACACACATCCCAGGTCTGGGTTCCGGCACGCGGCTGCTGATCACGGGCAGCCAGGCCGAGCTGGACGTGGCTTGTTCTTTGAACTTGCCCTCGAAGGCCTTCTGGATGTCGCCGATGGTGAACGTGCAGATGGCAGAGCCCATGAGGCCAGTGGAGGCAGTCGTGAACACGCCGTAAAAGCGGCTGTCGTCGCCCGGTACTTTGTAGATGCTCTCTGTCAAAGAAAGGTAAGGATATAGTGAAGGTTTGCATGTCATTGTAATTGACTACCTATATAGGCTTCTAGTTAGACTTGGTTCGACATCCTGACTGCGAAGTTTTAGGTTTCAAGTTTGATCTCGGCAAGAATTATGTCGCTACATATATATCAAAAGAGTCTAGAGATTAAATACGATTTCTATCCTTGGACACCTCTCACTCCTCATTAAGGTATAGAATTTATTTATTTTCAGACAGTGAACAGGCCTTGCATCGTGAATTTCCCACATGTATATTTTAAAATAGAGTGAAACGAGTCATGAGACCGATCCAGCCTCGATAGAGCGGATTGCGGGATTCCACGTTCCGCAATTATTCCCCATTTAGATTCTACCTGAAAGTACTAAATTATAAATGAGTATGATATTCTTTACAATCACGAATTTAAACCAAATTGTCTACTGATTTAATCCTCAAAATATTCGCTAATTTATTGACTAATAATTCTAATAAATCTTGTTAAACGTGCATTCAAATAATAATAACATAATTGAAAACTTAGTCGGTGCAGAACAAAAGGCAGCGATCCATAATCTATTCACAGTTCAGTAGGTCGCGCAAGTTGGCCGAGGCGACTATAAAATTGCTATAATTGTGGGGCCTGAACTTTACACTTCGATGTCACTAAAGTTGTCTTGACAAATTAAACTGTGTCTAGAATTATAAATGACAACAGTGATTATTGTCAAATAAGTATTTGACTAGAATTTCGAGGACAAATCTGTCATAGAAATGTTAGATACAAGCCATAGTTATAAATTTACTTCAACACACTGCTTAGTTTACGATCGATAACATGAATGAACGTTTGAAGAATTGATATTTAATATGAAAGACGATTTGGCTACATGCATATTATTCCAAACATCGTACAAATACAAATGGATGCTCAGTTCTAAAATCTTTGGTGGACATAGAAACCAACTGTCCGAAAAAATACATACTAATACACATGGTATATATGGACAGCTGGAGAAGCCATGATTAGGAGAAGCGCCCGGCTGCACAACACAAACAGCCCTATTCCGAAAAGAGCGATTACGCGACGCTCGCGTAAACGTCGCTAATGGTGCTTGAACGGACATGTAAATAACACACCTATAGCAAATACTGAGCACTTGAGTGTTCCTATTACATTCTCATGAGTTATGCAGGGAATGTAGCGAGGGCGCGTGAAAAACCGTGGCGCAGCCGCCATCCGCCGTTAATATTGGATGAACACGGTCTGCGAAGACCGGCGGGCGCGAATCGGCTAGACTGTGAGAATCGCTCACTTTTGAGTCCCTGAATGTTTGCTTGAGACTCCCTCGCTGTGTTAAGGATTAGGTAAAGGGTGTTTACAGCCCCGCAGTTGTGTTAGAATCGCGCACTCAATATAATATATTTTCAGTTACAGTATGTTGGAATTTCGTTACAACGTTTTTTTTTTTACTTTTAGTAGAAAATTGAATTTGAAACTTACTTGAATAGAATTCATCTGTTGTAGTACACTAATAATACATCAAAGAGTTATTACATTGAGATGTTTTTTTAGTTTGAAAGTGAGCTTCAAAATTATCAACAAGCATTTTTTTTTAATTTACAACGAATTTAAAATATACACACATTTTTTTAACGTGGTGTGGTATAAGCACTTACTTAAGCCTCAATAACAAAATCGATCGGCAGTTGCCTAGCGTAGTCACTGCCAAACACATTGAATGTCTAATTGTCTTTACAAACCATGAACCACAACATTGTTAAGGTAATCTAAAATCACTCACGTATTTCATTGAAATAGAAGGGGAACTCTCCAGGTATGCTACAATTCAGCCGCGCTTTGAGGTAAGTGGCCCAGTTCTGGCTGAGGATGTTCTTGCCGCCTGTATCCCGCTTGCAAACCCTCGCCACTCGGGAGTAGACCGCTTTGCCGCAGTTGATGTATTCCACAGCAGTCTCTCGGAAGAAGAAGAGGACGTATTCGCCGACGTCGAAGGAGCCCACAAAGTTTGGTTCTGAAACGAAGGAGTTTTGGTTAGGAGGTAATGAAAGATTGTATTAAAGAAATTTGGCAACCTTTTAAAGGTACCGCTATTCTCGACGAGATCTGAAAATGAATTCATCAGGACTTGTAAAAACCTAACCAAGTACTTTTACAGAGCCTTGTCTATAATTATAACCTAATTTGATTCAAGAATTAATGAAAAGGGAAATTTAAAAGGGAAAAAGGTGTCCAATCGTGGTGTAGGGGAAGAGCACACGACCCGGAGTGTCGAGGATCCGGGTTCGATTCCCGGGGTTGGCATTTTTCTGGTTTTTTTCTGTGTATTCATGTTTCAGTGAGTTTATAAAAAATATAATTGATATTCACGGGAAAACCGTAAAAATAAAAAATTGGGAGAAAAAATACAAAAAGATACTCCTACTGAGATCATGAATTGATTGCTTTAGTGCGCCATCTCGTTGTTGAGCCTGGGTAAACTGATAAGTTTCGAAAGGGTGCGTTGTTTTCGGTTTACGAAGTAATCGCATAGATGGCGCTAGTCACTGCAAAAAGTGATAAAAACAAGCTAAGATTTGAATACATGGAAAAAATTCGGCCTTTCCTCTATGTCCAATCGTGGTGTAGGGGAAGAGCACACGACCCGGAGTGTCGAGGATCCGGGTTCGATTCCCGGGGTTGGCATTTTATGTCCAATCGTGGTGTAGGGGAAGAGCACACGACCCGGAGTGTCGAGGATCCGGGTTCGATTCCCGGGGTTGGCATTTTTCTGGTTTTTTTCTGTGTATTCATGTTTCAGTGAGTTTATAAAAAATATAATTGATATTCACGGGAAAACCGTAAAAATAAAAAATTGGGAGAAAAAATACAAAAAGATACTCCTACTGAGATCATGGAGGGAAAAAGGTATTGAAAATAATTTAACAGTCGGTGTAAAATGCATAATTGCTGAAGCTAAATAGCGCGTAGATTATCGAAATTGCTAGTGACAATAAATTTCACTACAGTTTAGTTCCAAATTTAATAGCATAATTATTAGTGGAATTTACTCGCAATTACAACAATAATCTCATTGTAAATTAGTCAATTAAATAGGTTTTATGTATTCCGGGCGTTGCTCGGGTGTTCCCATGTTACTGCTGTAATATCAAATTGCTGTTATTCCGTGTGATGTGCAATAAATATTAGATGAAACGGTGGGTGTCGATTATGTCATAGAATACGGGGCGTCGGTGGCCGACATTAATAAGTGCTTATTAGCCGGTGCTGTAATGAAATCGCCACGTGTCCTGGCTTACAAGCACACGTCCCCGTCAATATCTGTGTATTTTCCATTGTTCAATGATACTAAACCTAATACAATATGCTTTTAGGAGCCGTAAAGGATGTATTAAAGTTTAATAAGGATTCTGCGAGCGGCTGCTAATCTTTTAAAATTATTACGGTAATAAATTCGGCTTCATCATAATTAATAGTTGCGATAAAGCTCCGTTATTTGTTTAATTAATATGATGTTCGTGGTGATACATTTTAAGATTCAGTGTCGGTATAATAAACGTGCTTCTTCGACATTAAAATAAAAAGCTTCTGTATGAGCCTTACCGACCGAAGTCTATTGTTAGAATGAAGATATTACATTTGATGGAAGTGTAAAAAGGGATAGCATTCGATCAATCATTATCATTAATGCAAAACCACTGAACTCGGCCAACTAGAAAAATTAGGGGCATCACGTCCCCATTTGCAAGTACTCCTTGTGAACGGATTTCTAAAATTTGAATTCTTAAAAAGGGTCGAAATACATCGTGAAATTCGTGATGGGGAATAACTCTAAAGTCATTATAATAATGCATAATAAAATTATGGCTGTATTGTGACTAACACACTGCGCAGGCTAGAATTAAAAAAAAAGTATTGGCATAGGCATCATTACAGTTCATTATGCACCACAATTAAGGCCTGAAATATTCGGCATTGTTATTCGAATACGTAGGCAATCATTAGGCAATCAATGTTTGAATATGACTCATTGTTTGTCCGAATAAAACTCAAACTGAAATAAGTTTTTAGATGTTTGGCATTTTGTTTTAGTTACTACAAAAACTCTTTTTCCGCGTCATTGGATTATGCTAATTATGATGTTCGGTTTCAAATTGCCAGTTAAATAATTCGCCAATTAGAACATTAAGAGTTTCGGTAAAGATAATAAACAAACTAAATTAAGGGTATAAATTCAATCTGCAGGTTGCATTAATGGGTAATTATGGTCGTATTACTCTGAGGTTACAAGTTATTATTCTTGGAGGCAAATTTGCTCGACAAAATTAGTTGCATTTAATACTCTTAAATTAAGCTGTAGCCAGGTGCGCGTTTTCACAACAAATGCTGTAAATATGGTAATATAATGCTCTATAGTTCATGTTTTGAATGAGCTGTATAACACCAGAGCAAATGTATTTGAAACTTATTTGGGTAAGTGTGTTGAAAATTGTTTGTTACTCTACGTAGCGATGCCCGACTTGCTTTCTTATCGGCGAACAGAAATCGCTGATTTGCAGATAGCTTAGCAAGATTGATATTAATTGAGAAAGATATCTGACATGCTAATCTACGAAGCAAATCCTGGAGCTGGTAGGAGAGTAAAAAAAATATTCGGGTAGGTACACAATGCCTAAATAATTAAAATTGTAAAAAATTAGAATATTCACAAATCTCGCACAGAAGCATTATACCTACTAATTCAAAACGTTGTAATCTTTAAGCGCTGCCAATAGGAGCGAGTGTAATGAACAAACCGTTATTAACAGAAATTAAGCGAATTTGTCGGGTTGTAATTCCTATTCCGCCGTTATTGGGGCACAAATTACCGAACGGGCAAAGATCGGGAGCGCATTACTGCTCGTTAGAGCGGAAACAGTTTAATTTTCACTGTTTGTTTTGCATCAATAACCGTGTGAACTGAGTGATTTCAGGATTTAATTGGGAACAACAGAAACAAGAACAATAGAGCATTGCTCTTACCAGCGGGATTAATCCGTTACATTTTGAATCGAGACTACTTTAAAAAAGATGTATGCATGAATCTAATCTAATCGTCGTCTTTTTCATTTTAGTTATTTAATGAATACACAAATTGTTCTAATGAATAGGTATTATTTTAGTCCTAATCACACATTTTAGGATAGATCGCTGAATTCAACACGAGTGGAGGCGTTTTACACCTCTGCTGATTTTAAATTTAATTTAAATTGACCCTAGAGACTATACATCTCTAAGCCATTTAGATTAAGAATTATATTATAGTATTAATTCTGGGACCCTATACATCCCTATGTAATTTAAATTTTCACAGATATTTGACGTGGAGACCCTATGCATCTCCTGCTCAATTAAAACGTGCCAGTAAAGTAAAGTGTTCTGGTTTTGCTGTTCTAATAATTACTTTTTACACTTGTTTCTAAAATGCGGTATTTTTTTTTCTCTCTTAATCTTTTAATGACAGAGTGAGGTATCTTTGTGTAATTTGTCTGTGGTTACGTATTGTAAGAGCTAATGTAACTTGTTTTTAGAAAAAATGACTTTGTGCCAAGTTTCTTGCGGCGCATTCTTCTTGGCAATCATGGTCTTTCCGAAAGCTCTGGTAGACTCAAAAAAAATTACGTGTAAAAGAGCATTCAACTGCCTATTTGCTGAATAAAATTTTGAATTTTGAATTTTGAGTAGAGTAGGTACTTCATTAGGCCGCCGTTTGGGAATACTCTGTGTCACGCATTTATTGTTTTGTGCGCCGCGAATTAGCCCTCACTCGATTATTTACTAATACGATTAAGGATAATGGCATGGCCATATAATGTGCTCGACCCGAAAAGTTGCTAACCCGCATAAATTCCCCTGTGAAAAAGTTATTATAATTTTATACAGTTTTTGATTTTGCTCCCCGTGCGCTATCGGAGCCTTCAATTGCAGGAAGATGGCCGTTACAAATATCAATTTTAATGCAGCACTTACTGTCGAGCCATTTGGAGTCATATTTCAGGGTCCTCTTGAAAGCGAACTCTTGTCGGCCGGTCGTCAAATTATGCAGATCTGTTCTGAAGATGACTGTGTCGGCCTTCGTGAACTCTGCGTTGGTGCCGGAGTAGAGCGCCGGCAGGTCGCCGGGGTTGCCGCGCTCGACCCACAGCGCCGTGGAGTTGTCTGCCGGGTCGTACGGGCACTTAGCGACGCCCATGCCGATGCCCGGCACGTACTCCCGCCGTGGCAGGTGTGTCAGGTTCGACTGCAACAAAAAAACAACTTTATTTTTATTACGCTCACCGTGATCACGTCCTAATAGACGCTGCCTTTGTTGTTGAGTTTCTGAGCGCGATTTCATTTTTGTATCGACAGAAAAAAAAACAAAATATAAAATGGAAGGTCTGAAGTGTTATTATTTAGTAACCTACTTTACCGAAGGGCTCGTGATTGAATATTTTTTTGGTTTCTAGTATATGCGTCGCTACCTGGCGAACCACCCCGTGAGGCAAAGGCATTTCGGCCAAGGTAAGTTATTCGACTCCCTAATTTCCCTAAGCGACAGTGAAACAGAAAAAAACATTCGAATTTTTACGCGTGAACACTTCGATTTTATGCGCCATTAATCTAAAACACTTCTAAAAAAATATAACGTAACGAGTGGATTTATGCGTTTCAAAGTCAGTAACAGCCAACTGGCCACCCCAGCTCCGCGCAACTCAACAACACATCTGCTATTAATTTTTCCAAAAATTTACGGCCGCTTCACGTTCAACGCGATTTATTAACCGAAACTTATTATTTTGAGGCGCTCGAATATTTTTCCGGCATCGTTCGGTCGTCCTCCGGAGAATTCCTCTATTAGTATAATGCGATGGGTGGCGGTACGGTTTTCGAAATTATCATAAAATTACTAAATGTAGCATAAACGTGGGGGTGGGCAGGGGCGGCCGTCGTCGTGGATTGAGACTTTATGTAAATTTTAACGACGCTGCGACCATCGGGGCCACCTGTGACCCGCCCGCTCCCCGCGGCACCTGTCGAAAACCTATGTCGTTTTTATTTCAATAAGCCGAGGATTAAATTAGGCATGCGAGGACGTGCCGCCGGCCGCGCGGGCGCCTTTCCTCATTCTTTATTTGTGTCTTGCTCTCTAACTGGCAAATCGGCGTGGCCCTTCAAACCAAGGGTGTTTACTCTCGTAGTACCGCGTAAGCGTATTGATTAAAATAACCTGGACGAACCAGTTTTTTTTATCAAAATGTACAAAAAATAAACACATTTATGTATTGAAAGAATACACGAAAAATAATGTCATTAGGCACTATGCTGTTGTGCTTAAAACGCCTCGCCTTTACAAACTGAAACTAGGAAAAGTTAGAACTGGCAAAACGTTTGAGGTCACGGATTCAGTTTGCTTGCTACATACTTTGTCAGAGGCTATTGCGAGCTGCTCGCATGGTAGAGTTGGCTGGCTCAGTTCCGTGCGTTCTAAACAGTCTAAACTCAAGAGTGAACTGTAAACCCAACTGAAAACCACAGTGGGCGTTTACTTTCAAACTCACTAGGGCTGTATTATTTCCCGCTGCACTTGGGCCCCGGTCCTAAGTCCAGGATAAACAAGCAAATGGATCGGACGGAAGAGCTCCCCTTGTAGAATAAGAAAGTTTGTCGACGGACCCGCGAGCGCCCCTCATTAGGCCTTTTGCTTTTGTTTATTTACGAAATTAGCATCTAGAAAGCTTTTCAGTGACGGAACGAAGCGTCCGTTGACGACGTAATGATGTAGCATTCAATAAAACTTGACGGTCGCAGGATTTGCATCTTTGTTGGGGAGCTCGTATTTTAATAACCATCCATTACTGGTTTTATTGCGGTTCCATCAATGAATACATCTACACAGAGTCAACATTTATTTACGGCATTACTAGGTACATTGTGGATTGGAAATGGAAAGAAATTACGAAGCAAGTTCATAAATTATACGAGTCCCTTCTTTGTCTGTCTTGTTTCCGTTGGTTCACTTTTAAGTTGAAATTTCAAAATAAATAAAAGTGTTCGTTCGCTTTAACATCACCTTCGGAGGTGTAGGAACTTAAACACCACTAGAATATCGTTATTATATTTCACATTACTTAAGTACTTAAACTTGTAGACCAACACTATACGTTAAAAAAAGAAGGAAAACACAACACTTCTCCAGTAGAATAATAAAGAACATCCACATTAAATATGCAGCACAAAATCTATTTTAAACTTGCAGTTTTACAATGTAAAACAGCGGCCATGAGATGCTCGTAGTTGGCACCTGCAGATACGTCCATGAAATACGACAATGGCTTCCCGATACAATGTGAACACGTATATCAGGCGAAAGAAACTTTGGAGACAGCCACTGCAATATGCAAGCCCGAGCAACGGAAATTTTATTCAGTTTTAGTGCGAGAATAGCTCGGGTAATGGGGAGTTACCGCGACCGTGAATTGTTAATGGTAAATGTTTGTGTAAAGTGTAAAGTTTAAGAAGGAGGTTCTTTAGAGCATTTAATTTTTTTTGTTAATCCAAATACGTCCTAACTTACTTACCGTTAGAGTCATTCATCATTTATGGGTTGTCGTAAAAATTTAACGAGGAATGGTAAATTGACAAGGTATTAATACGCGCTGATGTTTATGATTAATTATGATGAAGACGGTACGGAACATACTAAAATTTTTGATAGCGTGAATTGATAGTACTTATTGATATACATTAATTTAAATTGTGTTTACTTAAGCAAAATTTTCATTGCAAGTTTCTAGCAACATTAACGAAAAGCAACCTAATTACAACGAACGTAAACTAAAAGTAGAATCTCTCACAAATTGAATTAGCTGCAATGAAGGCGAAATTAACGAGTACGCGCAGTCGCGCATCCCTTACACGTTATTACTCGTAGCCTGCCACGTTTTAAATCTCCATTATTACCAGGCATATTTCTCAATACTATTTATTTTAACAACAGGTAAAAATAAAAATAAAAGATGTAAACAACACACCGAGAGACCACAATACTTCCTGCAAAGCTAATCTGGCGGTTTACAAACGTCAAGTAATTTCTAGTGAAATAAACGCAAAAACTCTACTGGGAAATTAATCTTAAAGTGGTTTTGATACACTGCCATCATTATAAATTCAAATGTAGCAATTTTCTTCATTAATTATTTGATGATTAAGGACGGTGGAAGGGTTGCTATGTTTAAGTGAAATTACAGGCCTAATGATTAATTTTGCGAAGCCTATCGCGTTCCTATTGCAAACAAAACGGCGTCGTATTGAACTTTGATAATTGTTACAGTGTATTAAGGGAGTTGTCTGTCTCTGCGTGTACAGAGTGGGAACTTTCAAACACAGAAGGGACCTCAAATTGTAGAGAGCTAGGAGCGACAAAGTTTTGACAACTATGTCACTATCAGCTAATAAGTAATAACGGGGGAGCGATCTGAATTCATAACGACGCCGCTTTGCCTCGTTGTTAAGATACTGAACAGATATTAAGTTATGGTATGATGCATTTAACGAAATTAACTAGCTTATTTTTTATGCAACGCCTTATTGTTGCTATATTTTGATGATGTTAGGGAACTAAAATATATGTACCTGTATCTTGTTGATGTAAAGTTATAATTATAAAACCCGCCAAGAGCGTGTCGAACATGCCATAGATGGGTTCCGTAGCCGTTACTAAAAAACGTCCTTGCATATCTAACTATAATACGACGAATTTGACGACCGAATAGCCTAGTGGTTAGCGACCCTGACTATGAAGTTTGAGGTCCCGGGTTCGAATCCCGGTCGGGGCAGATGTTTGTATGATGAATACGAATGTTTGTTCTCGGGTCTTGGATGTTTAATATGTATATAACTATGTATTTATCTACATAAGTATGTTTATCCGTTGTCTAGTACCCATAGTACAGGCTTTGCCTAGTTTGGGACAAGGTCAAGTGGTGTCAATTTGTTCGATGATATTTATTTAATACGTGATTCTTTTTACTATGAAAGTTTTTTTACAAGTTGTTCAAATGGTCAACTACCTATTCCTCGCTAACCTGTAAAGCCTACTAAGCTGTGATAATTTTTACTAAACTCTAAGAAAAATGAGCACTTAAAGCTAAATATTGCGCAAACGGATCCCTGAATTTAAAAAAGGCCCACCAACATTTTTGAAAGACCTATCTGTCAATACCCTACACTATAGGATAGGATGGATAGGAGGTACCACAGAAATATTTTCTTTTTACATTTTATTCTACCACTTTGTCGGCGTGATTAACATCTATGCCAAATTACAGGTTTCTAGTGGCAAGAATCTTGAGCTAAGCCGCGAATAAACGGACGGACGGAGGGACGGATGGACATGGCGAAACTACAAGGGGAGTTGACTACGGAACCCTAAAAAGGAGATTTTAAGTCAATGCCCGCACATTGGACGGCTTTAGCTATCTTTCTTCACTTCTGTAGGAAGATTAAACAAATTCTTCATTGTCGGAAAAATTAATAAAAATAAAAGCAAGAAAACTAATTTAACAACATCCTTCCTCAGAAGTGTGTTTTAAAACTGATCATATTCTGAGTTTTGTCGCCAAATCTCTTTCTAGTGAGTTGTTTTAAGTATACACATTACAAACCCAAGCACCAACTTGCATGTACCGTGTTCCCAAGAGACGCAAGTCTGCATAATCAGAATTCCCTCAAAGTTGGGGTACACCAAGTTTTGACAGCCCGTATCACTTGCACACACTGAACTCATTCTGCATTTCTAAAATAGAAATAAGCAGAGTTTTGTTAGTTGGCAGATACGAGTATGACGCGGGCAAAGTTTCGTACAGGACGGGCTTACCTGAGGCTGCCTTCCGACATACATATTTAAACGACTTCCAGAAGTATTACGTAGGGTTTTTGTTTTATTGAGGCTTTTTAGTGATCTGGAAACGTGGACGAGTTACTTATATAGGCAAAGCTTTACGAAAGCGAAGGAAGTACGAGAAAACTTTTGTCCTTATATTCCTACTTACAAGACAAAGGAAACTTTTTACGTGATACAACATTGTTGTTTTTAGTGGATAGTGGAACGTTTTCCCGGCATTAAGGATTAACGTAGTCACCAATTGTCATTAAAACTGTGGCTTATAAAACTATAATGGAACAAACAAAGCAACAATCGTAAACCGTGCACGATATTGGCTCCTAATTCCGAATGGGATAGGTATCGCACCTGCGACTCTGACTAGCAGTATTGCCCGTGAAATACGACTGTGGATTTTAGATAACCGTATACAATGTTGGTATGCAAGAGTGTACTTTTGAAATATATCGGTGATTGAAATTTATAGTTTGAAAATATTGGTCGAATATAACCAACAGTTCTTTATTAAGCTGAAAGTATTGGTTTCAGTCTAACAGTACTTTGAATTTACTTCATTATCAGCTAACAGAGCATCTCGATGTTTTTCTTTAGGAATAGTTATAATGCGTAATCAGCGTAGTTAGTGTAATTGCCAATAATACAGTAAATAAATAAATAATTTCAAACCCACGCGTAAACGCGTATGCCTAAATTGAAGTAAAAAAAAAACACTATCAACGGTTTTTCGTGTGCAGTGCCCTAAGCACGACTTGTCGAATCCTGCGTCACGTAAAATCGAATAGTAAACTATAACGAGTTTGTATGACGTTTGGAACAGCGCCCGCCCGTGAGCGTATTTGAAACTAAAATTTAGTATGAGATTTCTCGATATCGATACGATAACCGTAACGTAACGCAGGATTCGACAAGTCGTGCTTAGGGCACAGAAGCCGGCAATCCCTTTTCACGCTGAGGTATAGGTACCTATAGATGCTTTTCTCGAACATGAAACCAATATTTTATTCGTAAGGCAACTAAAACTAAACTAGACTTAAATATTAAATTATAACTACCTATCAGGTACACGTACTTATTTCGTTCTATTTCCAACTTTAATGCTGTGTCACTCATTGTGACAAAAAAACGATCACTTAACAGGCCCAGACTTCTAATTTTGTATGAAATTCCACTGTGGGCCACTCAGCCCACTCGTCTAACCGCGCCCGAAACGTGATACTTTGCAGTTTATTATAAGGAACACAACGTCAATGTTTGAGAAAAAGAGTTTAACATATAATAAATATTAATAATATGTCTACGTAAGATATTATTTTATATTAAAAATATCTTTAAAGGCAGGATTCGAGGTAATTGAACTAACAGTTTATTGACGCATGAAAACATTAATACACAATAAATAGGTATCAGAGTTCCATTACTTTTAACTTCAAATTGCTGCCCACAAAATAAAATGGTTACATAACCATTTTATTAGCCACATGGCTATCCAGAGCGAGTGCAGTTTTTACGAAGATACAAGAATGAATAGGTATGTAGTTTATAAAAAATAAAAAATCTAATCACATTTTTACAGTAAAATGGGACTTGTTCGCAAGTGTTTGTTTCTTTTGAACTTTTAATCGTACTCACAGTTTTATGAAAAACATATCTACTATAAGTAAATTTTTTGAATCAAAATAAGAATGATCTTTAATCAATTTATGATGATTAAGGTAGACCACAATGCAATGCTTTTCCAAAAGACATGGTGTTCAGATTACAAGTGGTTGGCAACCATCAGTCATTTCTTCCGTTCCCCTTTGCCAGCAATACGGCGATTTGTACAACAGATTTAAAACTCGCGCATTTATCTTATTGGAACAAAATGCGATAAGCCCCGGTTATTGATTGTTTCCATTTAAATTGAAAGCCTCGCCTCGTACTGGTTCGCTTTCCAGAAATCAAATGAACTGGAAAAATAATAAAACACTGCCTGATGAAGTATGAGATCTTTGGCGCTTCAGCCCGTTGAGTTGGGGCATTTGGAAATTGGGATTAAAATCTGTATTGCGTTAACGTTTCTCGAACCATACTTTTAAAGAAAAACTCAAATTTTAACTCAAATAATATTGATTGTTTGATTCATTACGCAGTCTTTTTGCTATTTCGACAAGATTTAAGAATAATTTTATTCATTTATCTCTAGTAAAATGAAAAACTCAAATATTTTATATTGATGACTAATCTACACTAAATCTGACTTATTTCCACCCATGTGCCTTACAAATGGTTAACAATAAATTCATTACATCGAGAAAAAAAAAACAAATAAGCGATATCAGGAACGCGCAGAGCACTGTCATTTGTTTCCAATAACCGTCCAATCGCAAACAGCCATTTGTAACAGATATATTGGTGGTTGCAGCAAATATGAGTCGCTCGGGCGGTTTTGCAGCGGTTTCGCCGCGCTTACGCCACTCCACTAGTCGCGTTTGTACCGATTGCGTACATGTGATTTCACTCAATTTTTGAAACTGACGCGCCCTTACCCTCAAGAGGGGTGTATGGATGCT
Source organism: Clepsis dumicolana (assembly GCA_963691665.1). Taxonomy (NCBI): domain Eukaryota; kingdom Metazoa; phylum Arthropoda; class Insecta; order Lepidoptera; family Tortricidae; genus Clepsis; species Clepsis dumicolana. The sequence goes on along the minus strand of OY829520.1, from coordinate 6,786,932 downwards.
TAACTCAAAATACAGATTAGGCGCGCCATGCTTAGTTTATGCCGGCCAATTGTTGTTGCCAAGTAGTTCGGTAAACGATTTAAAGGTTAGGAACATTTTGAACTAATAGACAGAATAAAAGGATTTTACAACTTAATTTTATTTCAAACAGCACAAGCTACGTTTTATTACGAAGCTTAGACAGACATTCGGCCAGCAAAAAGGTTTGTCTAGGAGGGGTTAAGGGCTGTTAAAACTTTACTCAAATAAATGAAAAGGAGCAGCACAGACGGATCGTAAATTTAACATATAAAATCCAAAAGTTATATTACTAGAGGAGTAGGGTTAGTATAGGCAGTGACAATTGCAAGTAAACATGGAAGTTAATGAAATAATTTCATGGAGGAATTAAGACGGATTCGTCGTCGCGTCTAAATCGGCAGCTATCTCTGTTTTGACAGCGTGCTCTGTACAAAGGCCAGCCCCGGCAAGTATCGAAACGTACTCATCCAGCGCTCCCCTACACTGAGTAATATATTTTCAATTTTTGACTTATAATAGGATTTATCTCTATCGCTAAAATGTGGCTCGGTATATATCATTGTGGCTGTCGAGAAAATTGTGGTGAATCTTTTCCAAATGCAATAATAGCCACAAATAGGCGTTCGGGAGTGAAACATGGATTTACACTTTTATTGGCGTTAATTTTATTGTGTTGGGGATGCTGATAGGGAAAAGGTTTCTTTACAATGTGTCTGCAGTGTTGTCAATTTAATTTAAGCGCTACAAAAGTTTTACTGCAAGTAATGTACCTACTACAAGGGTGGATTCTCGTAATAGTGCGACGGACTTTGTCGTCATTTAAATACACACGTTCTTATCACTCGGTGAATAGCCGCCGACAGGAAGTCAGTCAAACAGGATGCGCTAACCCTGTTTATGGACACATTTTATGCCCTATAAACTCACCCTATGGATATAAGGTTCTTTAAACCGAAAATTTGCAATGAGATAAAAACTGTTGTAGGTCTGAAAGCGATAAAACGTGTGAAGGGTCAAAACGGCCACCGATACATCATAAAATTATATGAAAGTCAAGTGCAGGAAAAGTGCGAGGTGAACAGGGAAATTTATTGCGGTCTGCTTTCGATACCTATTGTAAAAAGCTCGTTTTATGACTTTTAAAAATAATTTTATGGAAATAAGTCTACTTATCGCGGCATGGAGGGATGATAAAGTGCTCACGTAGTCCGAAAGTAATATCTATTCATCAGAGGTACATGCTATGGAAGGCAGTTCCATTTTTAAAATGTTTTTGATGGGGAAAATACGTTTGCACGTAAAGTCATTGGAAGCGAGGTTTAACGGAGTCGTTCGGTTAGAAATTTCATTCCTGCCGTGAAGGAAAAATCTGCGCGCGTCTTATGGCATCGTTTGGAATCACTACCCGTGAAATTTGTCGCGGTTCCTCGTTTGAAGCGCAGCGAATACGTACCGTCAGAGATGCATCTGGCTGCATTATGGTCCCTTTAAAGAGTGTGGGGTACTACGGAGGAGGGAGCGGGGTAGTAGTTTATCCTTGAATTTACGAACAAATGTATGTAAAGACCTGTTGGAGATCTGTTGCGTCCCTGGCGCGTGTCCAAGGCTCGTGTTGGGATCTGTTCGAGGAGCGGTCGCTCTTTAGATAATGGCTCCCGTATTGCTCTGCAGTGGCTATTATACTTATTAAATTTAAAATGGAAAATACTGCTCTTCCATCTGCTAGGGGCCCTTCTTTCGAAACTTTTCCTAGTTAAAGATGGCACCCACCGTATTTTAAAAATGGGGTTTTAGTGCAGTAGATGGATTTTACAATAGTTAACAATCATAAAGTCACTTTAATACAAGTTAGGTAATAATTCAACTGCATTTGCCTCCTCAGTTAGGTTGGATTCAATTCATAAGCCATGAAGTAGATTTTTAAGTATCGTGGAAGCTGTTTTAATAAAAATATTATTATTAGCTTCGCCTATAACAGTTATAACTAACAAACTAAACTAGTGCATAATCAGATCTTCAAGTAGATTTTTATCTAAGTACTTCCTGTGGAGGGATTGACCTGGAATTTTGTCGAGTTTACATACCTACTACATAACCCGATGATAGTGCCATCAGCAATAAAGGATGTATTAAAAATTGAATTTTGGTCAAAAACCTATTTAGAGTCGAGTAGTCAAAGGCATCACTACTATGCAACCTAAAATTTCAAGCAGGCTAGTTCACAAGCTGTTCAAACGTACGCAGCTAGAAACTTTAAATGCAATTTTTTTTCTATGTACAGTCAGCAGCAGAAGTAGCTGAGCAACCGAGCGGGCACAATGATCTACACAAGCTCTTATGTCTATACAATAGAGCCGTGCTTAGATCATTGTGATGACTTCAGTTGCTTAGCAACTTCTGCTGCTGACTGTATAAGCTTTGTTTTCAGTGTACTTTTAAAAAAACTCATTAGATTAAATTAAAATGTTATTAGATTAAAATGTACTTACATATAAGACCCAGTCTTTAGGGCTGTGTGCGTTGGTGCCGCAAACGTACAGCCGTGAGCCATCTCCCATCGGTTGGATCACACGCACGTGGTTGCGGCAGTCAAAATGCTGTTGACAAGGTAAAGTATTAATACAATCATCGTTATAATACACGCAATCCTATTATTAACGATTGTGACAACTGATTCTTTTTTCACAGTATAACCACATTCTTAATTTAAGTAAGTGAACAGTACGTGAATAGTAAATTTTAACTAAGCTAGAAAGAAATAATACTGTATAGCTATAATGACTTGAAATTAACCTAATTCTAAATAATATAGTCCCCGTGGCATGGTGCCCAAAAGGCTGGCAGCGTTCCCTCGTTGTAATTAGTTTTAAATATCACTAGCATTAGAAACGGATATTTCCGAAAGTGCAGCAAACTGTTAGTTCATGATTTATATACAAAAAGCTTCATAGTTTTGAGTCTTGTAGTTTATGATTATGACCTAAGCTAGAATCCTGGTAGCGGCAGACGTTTGATGAATATGGCTCTATATTATGTAAGTAAATAAGTAAGTAAACACTTTATTATACAAAAAACAGGATAAAACACAAGTAACAACAATAACATTTGAGTACAAAGGCGGACTTATCCCTTTTATGTATCTATATCTCACTATAATGGTTGTTTCATGAATTTCAATAGGTATATTCGTTAGCTAATATCAATACCATATGATACTAGTTCTACTTTAGGACTAGTTGAATTGCTGTATAAATTATTCCATAATTTAGGACTAGTTGAATTGTTGTATAAATTATTCCATAATTTAGGACTAGTTGAATTGCTGTATAAATTATTCCATAATTTAGGACTAGTTGAATTGCTGTATAAATTATTCCATAATTTAGGACTAGTTGAATTGCTGTATAAATTATTCCATAATTTGAACAAAAATGCTAACAGTACACGATAGAAATTCAGTTACCGATCTCGTATTCCAAATCAGCAGTTTTGCAAAACAAAACAAATGTCCCAAAAAAATATTGACGATTTTTCTATACAAAAACAATCGAATGTGAAAACAACCGCACGTGAACACAAATGAAAGCTGATTCAATATTGAAAAATACACACAACAAAAAGTCATTGGAATATGTTTATGTACCTACGTTGCATATTTGGTACCTCGGGCAAAATTCATTGGAATAATAGTTTATTGGCGAAAGTGTGTGGGCATGAGTGTGTTCGCAACCCGTGATTATGCAAATTCGGGACCAACATAAATATTAATCGGGACATTAATATTCCGAACGACAAAAATATGTATTGCTGGCGAGCTGCAGTACTGTGGATAAACACTGCACCGCTGAACAGTACTGCCTAACCAATATCTAGTGCAACAATGATGATTGCAGGTGAGACCACTAAATAATTATCCGCACCAATTATCTAACTATTTGTGATATCATTAATATCGAAGATAAGAAAGGTTGACCCTTTGAACATTCCTTTATAGTCGTATCTAAATAGCCATTTCTTTTGGATGCGTCTTTCGGTCCCACAGCATCATGCATAACAACCGAAAACGGTTTTTTGCGAATAGAAAATTTTGAATATTTCAAAGCTGAAAAATACAAGAATAATTGAAATTCCTTCGATATAGAAAAACCTATCACTGATTAGCACACGAACAGTTTCCACTTTGAAATCGAAATTAATTTTTTTGAAGTCACAAGTGAAACGCAGTGTGTTTATTAAAGGCTAGATTGGTGCGGTTGGCGGTCGGTCCTCGGATTGAAACTAATTTTCCTCACGTCACGACGCGAGCATAGCGCTCTCTGATATTCTATCAAGACCTATGTGGATACAAATACCTATAAATGCGTTTTCAAAACAAATTTTAACTTCTTTTGAAGTCCGTCTATTGATGAAATATTGGATTTTTGTGTCGCATCGTGTGCTATTAATAAATTTGATCGTTCGAAATTTGCTTTTCTTATTTCGATATTTATCATGGCCTCAAACATAATTGAAATCGTATTGAGTCTTTTAAACTACTATTCGTTTATTTTTTGTTAGACGGACTAACATAATATTGGCAATTTAGATAATATAATTACGAAAAAATACTTTGCTTTGTATAGCTAAGTAAATTTATTTAATAGTAATTTATTGGATATTTAATTTCTTTAGAAACAACTGAGTATAAGGTTCGTTTGACAAAATGTGTGGATTAACCAACAATCGTCTCTCGCTTCCACGTAAAAAGTTCGCGCCACACTTTTCTTTGTACGGTACAGTTGGTGGAGGAAGTTCAGAAAGATTGTTCTCAAGTAATTATCGGATTAATATACTTACTTGGAACGTCGAGTCGTTGTACTGACGTGAACAGAACTGTTTTGCGCTCGGAAACAATCAGAATTAAGCAGGAGAACAATTAGGCCCACGTCTAAGTTCTTTTAACGGCACTTAGCTGGGGCGCTCGCATAACTTCACTCCGAACTAATGCCTTCGATTGGTCCATTTCGTTAATTATTCGCCACTTTCTACGTAAGTAGATTTACGACCTGCTTTTCTCGCCTTTTTTCCGCCATAAGATTTTTACTTGGGAAAAATCGAGTGGCGCAGTCCGAAAGAGAATTATTTCTCTATAATGGCTTTTGTTCCGAGTTTACCTAACATTGATTTGCATTGCCAACGTTTTATGTCGAAAAGAATTAACTGCATAGTATTTTGCGCGCGTTTTACTGCTATTTAAAACCATCAAAGTAAGTTAATTAAACTATTGTTAGCTGAATCTGAATTGTATTTTGTACGAACGTTATATTTCAGATTCGATCAAAAGCGTCTAATTAAGTATAAAAACTTGCCTTAGTCGTTAAACGCTAAACTGAAGAGATAACTAATCAGCAAAATTAATAACTTCCTTTGGATAGGATAAAGAGTTCCCTTATTATGACACGTGGTGAGCGTAATTGACAAAGACACAAGCGGGTATATTTGCATATAACGGCGGCGGGACGGCGTCAATGGCGGGAAAGTGCGTAACATAAAAAAATTGCGGCTGTTGGCTTTGTAAAAACGTAGTGAGCTGAGATTCCGCGGCATGAATACTTTATACGAAAATCACAAGTTCTCTGATTTACCTAGCTAGTGAATTTTCCTTAAAAGCGTCACAAAGAAGAGTGAAGTTAAAACAACAAGGCGAGCGGCGGCCGGCAGCCTCACGGAATTTCGCCGACGGCATTTTTCCAGCCTTTTCCGTGTTACAACATCGTGTTTAGAGAAAGGAAAACTCGCCAACACCGAGAAACTTTGATTATAGCCTTCACGAGTGGCCGTTCGTTCCACGATCGAGGTGATGGACTCGGGGATATTTCTTTTTTATGGCCCTTTTTGATACTAATAAAACAAATTTACTTTTTTCGCCATAAGAAGAGTTGGAATGGGTACCATGTGGTCTATAGCTTTTCTTTTTGCCCTATTGTAAAAGTTTGACCTTTTATTTGGGCGGGTGCATGTTTCTATAACACGGGCATTCAGTTATCGTAGTAAACTTGTGAATTTGCTTGTGGCACTTTTTGTTTTCTGCGAGGGTATCATTTTGAGCCGCACGGGGGTTTTACTGCTTACTTTGAGACTTTATGTACATTTCGCATGAGACATTCCATTTCTGGTTGCGAGCTTTATGACTTTCTTATTAGATATAACTGCGACGAGGGAGATAACCAAGGTAAACAAATGTACAACCCTATACCTTCGTATTATCGCGTTTTAAAGCACTGCGGTGTTTAAATAGTCATGTCGATTGACAGAGTAGAAATCTTATTTAATATAGCAATGCAACATTATGCACTACTACTTTATTTTTATTACCTTTGAGCAGCTGAAATAAAAATCGCAACGAGAATAATTTTCTTAATCGCCTCCTCTCGTATAAAAGCTTGGTAACTCGAAACAAAAATGTCACAAACAATCGAATACCTAACGCGATTATCCGAAAAAACGTGGGGAAAAAATAGAACGAGCTCACGAAAATACAGCTGCGCACTCAACCGTTGGAATCGCTCGCACAGTGGGCATTATCGAATTAGTCGATCGTGTAGCGAAGCAAGTCGCAATAATCGCCCGATCCTCCAGTTCCAGACGCGGTTTAACCGCCGGGAAATAAAACAAATATTGCTTTTACGCCGCGATTGTAAATCAAAATTAACGGCCTTAATATAGCAGGGCAGCGCGCCTCTAAGCTTCCCGCCGTGAAATATGCTCGCCCGCTCACTGTTAAAAACGGGATTAACCCCTGATGGAAATAGTGCTCGCCGGCCGCCGCCGCCCAACTTATGATTACATTGCAATGTGTTTCTTAGTTAGCTTTTGTCTAGCTAAATAGTATAATATTCACCTCTGACTTCCCTTTAGAGACACATTGGGCCACGTTGCTAGGTTCCAGGTTGATTGAATCTCTCTGTGAACAAAATACATAAATGTTACTCAAGAAAAAATAATAACTTCAAAGTAATAATCATGTTCTTGATAATAATTTTATTGTCCAATTCGGTAACATGATAGGTATATAGCAAAAGGCTCAAGAACTTAAGTTGGACAAGTAATTAATCAAAGTTATGAAAATAAGAAATTCCATCAGGCAAAGACTATTTGAAAAATATTGGTTCAAAAATAAACTTTTCATAAGTCTATTAGGCATTCAGGCTAAAGGTAATCAAGACCTATTTTTCACTAAAATATTCCAAAAGTTTGAGTTCTCATCGGAGTAATAGTTGAAGTTAAGTTATTTCCGTTTTCATTTCCATAGCATCGTTTTAATATGCAATGTTACTAAGATAATAGTTTGACGTTTAAGCGGTTTGTGATTTATACGTCAAGTTAGAAACGTCACTTACTTCGCAATGGGTCGCGCTGATGTTGTTCATGTTGAGCCGGTATAAGCGGTCCCTAGAAGAACACACAATTATTAATAATGATAATTATGAAATCCTATTAAAAGCAATTGTAGTAATATAACAATTAGTAGGACTATTACGTTTCCAAATAATCAAAGCATTATTGTTAATTGCCTACGCTCTGCTATGGCGTAGGCGGCGTAGCGGGTCGCTGCTACGATTGTGAGCATTTTCTATAAGACGCAAACTATCACACCATTATTTTGATAAAAAAATAGGACTAAATAAAATTTTTACTTTATTTATTCGCTTCTAATATTACATAGCTGTCTGAAAAGTAGTACCTACCTATTACATTGAAATGAATAAAGCTTAATAGATATTTAGTTTAAAAAAAAGTAAATAAGTTATTTATTAGAATGTCCTTTCGGCCCCAAAATCCTCATATTATGCGTTATTCAATAAGCCACACATACTTTTAACTTAAACCAACTGAGGCCCAAGCACGAGTAATCGAATCCTGCGTAACGTCATCAAGTAGTATCGTTGTCGAGAAATTTGTATAACGTTTGGAACAGCGCCCGCCCGTGAGCGTATTTGGATCTAAAATTTAGTGATGAAGTTTCTCGAATTCGATAGGATAACATTACTTTACGCAGGATTCGAATATACGTACTAGGGCCTCTGAACTAATCCGCCTCCTGACTTTTTCGAGCAGAATAAGTAAACATAATTAATAAAAAGTTAAAACTTTGTGTGTATGACCAAGCACGGTGAAACTCGGAAGGTTAACGTGGTTACCTTTTAAAAATGTAAACGGCAGTTATGAGTTAATATTAGCAGCCGCAGGGCGCCCTGCCGGGGTCGTTACTAACTTGCGTTTAAACTATAATGAAACGTTTAAAGAAGATCGTTTTACAGTGGAAAAGCGGAGCCTTTATTGCCTTCGTGACACACACGATTGACCTACATCAGCTGTTATTATTGCATTACCAATGTAATCTGACCCCCCCAATTTCACCGGCGCTTGTTTGTAATGGGCATCGGAATACGGTATTTATTAATGTCAGAGGTCTCATTAACCTGGGTAAACACGTTACATAATAGGTAACAAGTTAAAAGTTGTTCGTGTAGATATTATGTGTGTTTGATTTGAATTGATTGAGTTTGCTTGCTGTAATTAAACGTAATTCAAGTTATAACAGTTTTCGTTTTGTTGCCATTATAAAAATATAATTTGTTTTAGTATAAGTACTTAGTACGTTAGTTTACTTAAATTGTAAAAACGTATATTGATTGACTGTTAGAGACAGTAATGAAACTACGACTAAAAACAGCGTCAGTGTCAGCGTTTAGTTTAGTGGTGGTGGTGATAGTTGGGTCTGTGTGGCATGTGTTGATTCGTGTAGCAGCGGAGGCGGAGATGTTGCATGGAAACATACATTTGCCGCACAGACATAACAATTTTTCACTTGTGGTCGCGGGTGAGCAAAGTAATTGTTTTTAGTTCCTAAATAAGGACCTCCGCAAAGTAACGCCTGATTCAATAAATTAAACTACGATTGATTTAGGTGTTTTACATAGGTATAAATATGGAAGGAATGTAAATGTCAGTTACTGCAAAAAGTTGTCTGGTTAGAAAGAGTCAGAAAAAAACTGAACTGATGTTGGCCACACACACATAAAATTATAATTATACAGTCATATAAATCAAAGGTCTTCTTAATAGTTTATAGAGTAGCATTTGGACACTACGGGCCCAAGTTCAAAAGCGACCTTCCTTTTGCCGTTACTGTTCCGAGCACCAAGCACGAATATTCGAATCCTGCGTAACGCAATCGTTATCGTATCGCTATCGAGAAACTTCATGTTAAATTTAATTACCAAATACGCTCACGGACGCCGCTGTTCCAACCGTCATACAGATTTTCTTCATAACGCTCCACCCGATTTACGTTACGTAGCATTCGAATACTCGTGCTTGGGTCTCTTAAAGAGATTTTTTAGTACAAGACAGTGAAAAAACTTACATAGCGCCAACGTAGAGTGTGTCCCTCTTTGAGTCCATGAAGAATGTCCTGTAGTAGAGAGTGCCGCACGTAAATTCCCGGACATGGTCTGTGGACAAACAGAAATGAATATTAATTTATATAGAAAAATTGCTTGTACCCTTGATACACAATGCTGAGCGTCACTAAAAAGTACAATCTTCCGACTTTGTTGACGTAGTTATTTATAAATTTGTTTTAAATCAACCCTTAAGCGAGCAGAATTAGAGAAAAACGAAAAAAAAAAAACAAATGACAGTCTAGCGGCTAATGGTAACATTGAGCGTTAATTTTACTAGTGGCCAGTATTAGACCTTATTCAGCAAAGAGGTTATTTTTTACAAAAACTACACACACTGGACTGATCTGTGTTATTTTGGCACAAATAACAATTTTATTTGGCCAATAATATTTATACCGCTAAAATAGTAAGACAGGTCACGTTCTGGGGTCATCCAGCCTGTACCACGAACTTTAAAGGTCGTTTAGGTCGGTCACGTACAGAAAATCGAATGTTTGTTCACCATCTCGATAGGCAACACTACTCATGTTCATTTTGGGCCATTGAAGCGAATAGTTTATTAGTGCTCACTAAAATTAGACTTGAAACTTTTAAATGTTATCCAGGAAACTCTGATAAACTCACTCACTTGAAATAGACCTGTGTCTCGAGTGACTACTTTAATCGACAGGCAGTCTATCCTGCAGGTACCTACAAGTTTCGAACCCAATGATAAAGGCAGATTTCCTGTTTATAGCAAGTTGGGGACTTTCGAACTGCCTGCGTAGAGCTTACTGTGTTGTCTATCAGTGTGACGGCGTAGGTTTATTTTAAACTACTTATTAGGTGATTTAATAGCATGCAGGTAAAATCACACTCATAGTGAAATAAACGGATCACTTACGCACATAAGTCAAATTAAGCCCGATATAATTCGGATTAATTCGTAGCGGTCCGTTCATTTTACTGTTTGAGTCTCACGGTAGTTTCATGTTAAAAGTAAAATCACACTGAGTACAATAGTTTTTTATTGTGTCCTTTGTCGCAGGAATTGTGTAAATGGGGTTAAAACACTTCCAATGTTGCCCAGTAAATGACCAATAATAAACCACTGACAAATTATCTGCAGACGATATTACTTAGACAATCACATATCTAGTCTAAGCATCTGCATTTCTAGTCGAATAAACATTCACAGATACACCAACATTTTAACTTTTAGTCAATTTGCAATCGAGCACTCGCCTCGACCAGCTCGTCTTCGCCAGACTTTTTAAACTGTTCACCTATTTGCGCTCGCTGCTGCCGTCTGATAGAATACATTTTTCACGACGCCTTCGCCTGCTCAGCCATGCAAGTTTCGACGGTGCCTTGACGAGACGCAGTATATGTGCTCTTTATAAATTCACTAGTTTTCCACTTCAGATGTCCCTCGGGTTTCTTTCTTCTCTGTGAGAAGACGATGTTATTCCGGGTTCCGGCAGCATTTTTCAAGGGCGAAATCAGATTAAAGGCGGTCGGCGTCTTATTCTGCGTCTGACTTCTACGAGTTACGTTTCAGTTGCAGTGTAGGTACCTACGTACCACTAGGTATTTCAGCAACATGCGCGAAAAAAAAATAAGACAGGTACCTATTTAACTCAACATGTGTAAATACTAAAAACAATTACTTTGCGTTCATAAATACGGACCTCCGCAAAGTAACGCCTGATTCAATAAATTATGTGTAAATAATTAAAAAAAAAACGAACTGCAGATAAACCCATTATCAATATCACACATAGTTGGTAGGCGTATTGAAAAAAAGTTGAGTTAAGTTGTCGACGGTTTAAAGCGTATATTTCTGCAACCGCCTCGACATATCTTCAGCCATTGTCCAAAATCTGGCATGATTTACAAATTAATGCTGACAACCAACAACAACGTTGCTCAAAATGGAGTTTGAATTGGTAATGCGACATCGGCTGCGGGGACCAGTCAGGTGTGGATGCAGAAATCAGTATTGCTCGCAGACGCGCCGTGGGGACTCTGGCTGCTAGCTTGTTGTTGCCATATGAATACGAGTGACGGTGTGTAGGCACTTTAGGCACTGGGTACCAACTGTTTGTACGTAAGCTGGCAAGACGCTGGAGACTTTGATTGCGTAGCGAAGTAAATTTGGTTTAGGGACGGTCGCGTCGAGTTTCAAGATTTATTGACCGGTTGGGGTGTGAAAAGTTTTCCGATTCGGTTTCGGTATTAGGGATATTTTTGTCAAAGCAAGGACGCTTTAAGCATATTGTACTGCTTCTAATTTGTGCAGGTTTTTAAAACCTTGATACCTGTTATACAATACATGTGTCTAAAGTTAATGATTACTATGAGGAACACCTAGTTCACAAGAGCAGAAGTGCGATATTATAAACAAATGAACGCAATAAAAGCTTGCAAAAGATCACGTATCTTAATAATGTGAAAATTGCAGCAATATCAAGCAGTAGACTTAATAAAAACGTTCAGACGATGAACTCAGTCCACATTATTGTATTAGAGAGTTAGATTGAGTCATACAAAATGCATTGTCTTTTATGCCCTCGTTATATTATATGGCGACGTTATTAGTTTGTCGGCTTCCATTAGAGGCATCAATACGTTATGTCGAATGTTGTTTACGTGACAAAGTGCGAGAATGGGATGATAACGTTACTTTTTCGTCGTTATTGTTATGGTAATAAGGTACTATTAAAATATTTTCCACATCCATAATAATAGGTATAATCATTGACACGTAAATAGTATCTATTTTTGCCGTTTTGTGTTTCTCCTATTGTACATAGGTTATGAGTAAGTTCACATAATTACTTACAAAGCTAGGTCATCATAATTATGATCCTTACCTTACATTTATTTACCTTAATTTTATTCCTCAGATAAAAAAAACATGTGACACGAGATTAAATTTTGGCCTGCAGAAGTCCTAAAGATAAATAATCTCTTCTGTAATGATACTGAGGGTCGAGCACGACTTTACGAATGCTGCGTAACGTTACGGTTATCGTAATCGAGATCGAAAAACCTTATACAAAATTTTAGTTCCAAATACGCTTACGGGCGGGCGCTGTTCCAAACGTCATACAAACTCGACAACGTTTACTATTCGATTTTACGTTACGCAGCATTCGTAAAGTCGTGCTCGACCCTCAGATCATGAGGCAGGATAATTGAAGAAGCTAAAGCATGTTTGAAATGAAGTAGTCCTGTTAAATTCACAGCATTCTTAAAACAACCCTTTAACCCCTTAGACGCGGATGGAAAGGACCGAAACAACGAGGGATCACTTGCATCCAGATCTCGGGAAAATAGTTGCGTTCCTAATACAAATATTTGAGTCGGAGCAAAGACTTGTCGGATCACCTAGACAACTACGATATTTTAATGTTTTTCCTATTTTCAAAATAATGCTACTAAACTGAATTGACTAAAAATCCTTTGACAAACGCTACGATTGTGTAGTGTAAATAAAAAAGTAAACTAAAGTATTACCAACAACATCAGCCGCTTTCTGGAAAGTTTTGCTAGTAGTGTTGAAATGAAATAAAGAACGATTAGATGTAAACATAAACTGCAAGAGTAAACGAAACATGTAAATGTGACGTCATATTATAAACGCTCTTCCCATTGCACTACACACGTGTGTATTCGATTTTTGTATTACCCTGGTATGCGGGCTCCGGAGCCATGGCTCGGAATACATATTTGAGCGGGGCGGTTGGCGCGGTCTTTCATTGCTGCGGCTGTCAGAATCATATTCGGTGACGATGCATTTTTCATCATCCAATCTCCCACGGGATGACAATGAACTAAGAATTGTTTTTGTGATCTGCCTTTGAAATAGATTGCGGAATAATTGCTGCAGGGGCGCCACGTCGTACGTAGCGTAGGCGTAGCGTAGGCTTCGTAGCTCGTCGCATTGTTGTGAATTTTATTCTGGAGCGTTGTAGCTATTTGAAGTGCTTGGAATCATTATCGTATCTTCAGTTGCCTTGGTTGTTATTTTAAGACGACCCAGTTAGTGGGAAAAATAGCAAAATTTCCTTGAATTTACATATTTTTTTAACAACCGTACAATTTTCCTAACGTTCGACCGCATCGGATCCAGTCAACGTAACCGCAGGCTAATCAGTAGGTAGTGGTCTAGTAATAAGCAAAACTATAATTACTTGACTGAACACTATCTTGATCCCGGCGAGCCCACACGCGACTCGTTTAGGCTGTAACACGACAACGGAACCACCCAACCTGACACTCACTCTTTGTTCACGAAATTTAAAGGAAATTCAATTTATTTATGAAATAACAACCATTTAGTTAAGGACAAAAGGAAGAGGCACGAAAAGATAAAAAATGTAAGAATGTCACATTTCTCTACCCCTAAAGATTTAATACAGTTCGGCGCTGAATTGAAACAACACAAATATATACGACTGAAACCAAATTAACCGACATGAATTCCGCAGTTATTTGCCCAAATAAAGATTGCCTGCCGTGCTTACAGCAAATAAAGCAAACGAAGCGATTTTGTTTCAAATTAAGGCAGAATTCCTGCTTATTCTTTGACTTTGTTAATCTGATTTGTAAGCCTGTGAAAACTTTCGCCATTTCTCGGTTCTGTGAATGTGCGCGGAGCAAACACGACTTCATTGGGGTAATTGTTTTATCGCATGAGCTGGGCAACAGTGGCCAGGTGCGGGGGTGACGGGGGTGACGGGGAGGTGACGTGGACCCTCACAGCTGGAGCTCGAAGGAAGAAAGTTATAATAAACCGGCGCACGCTCCAAAGATCGTATCGCGCCAAATTATTTTGGTCAAGGATAGTTTAAGCAAACAACGGTCTATTTCGTGGGTATAGCAATAATTTGTGAGCGCACCCCACTGTTTTCAAATATCCTATGCGGGCCACCGCGCCGTCTCTGCGGACGTGCGCTGTGTATTGCTTGTAGTAATAAAACAAAGTTGTATAGGTACCTCGATAAATCAGTAGCTGATTCTATGCAGGTATTTTTACTTAGTTTGGTATGTAAATTAATGATGAAGTTTTGTGTTATCATGTTTCACAGATTTACGATAAGCGCCGTTAATTTCAAAATAAAAAAACCTGTAGGTTATTAAATGAATGACAGTTGCTTTGCCAATTTAAAACACTAGCAAATTTATGCAGACCATTCAATTGGTAGTGAGCCGAGCACTCGTCGCGATAATAGGGCATCGACAGCCGTTCATACATCAGTCACAATACTCGTAAATATCGTGACATCGGCAACGGCGCGTTTCCTAAGCAAAGCGTGCGCCATCGTTCCCGTGATGGATTACACGGCGATTACCGCCGACAGGAAATCCGCGTATTTTTCATTTGGCAATTGTAACCGTACGTAATGGGCCCGATATGAAAATATCGTTCTACACGGCACCGATTAGATTAACGGCACACAATTGGCTTACATGAAAACTTGGCCCATTAGCTCGCGGTGCCTGCCTCGGATCGGATTAATTCGGAACGCGCTTGCGGCGTGCTGTTTCTGTGCCCTAAGCACGACTTGTCGAATCCTGCGTAACGTTACGGTTATCGTATCGAGATCGAGAAATCTCATACAAAATTTTAGTTCCAAATACGCTCACGGGCGGGCGCTGTTCCAAACGTCATACAAACTCGTTATAGTTTACTATTCGATTTTACGTGACGCAGGATTCGACAAGTCGTGCTTAGGGCACTGTTATCGCCACTGTCTTTAACAATGACACGGACTAAGAGTAAATTTAATATTTTATATGCGTCCATGGGTAAACGGCTCGGTCCCTCAGGACAAGTTTAAAGCTTTTGTATGAGAATGAAACGGGTTTGAAAGGTTAATATACTTTATGAAAACAATAAACGGCGAAGTTAGAAATGAGAATTGTGTATTTTATGCATGTTGTGTTTTGTTTCCAATCGTAGGTACTGAAAGTGAGCAAGCAAGTCCATTGACTTCGGGGAATGAGCAGGAACGAGAGGGTTAGACGAAGTGGAAATTTTAGTACCTACCTTTATCTCGTTATCATATATCTCTTCAAATTCTGAATAGCGTCTATCTAAAAATATGTATCCGCCGTATAAATATCTCAATTACTTAATAATCAATCTTTATGTCACCATATCGGCAGACTTCGAGTCCAACTCCACTCTATCCTTCCACCGGCAAACTTTAACCTGTCGAGACGTCGGAACTTGTCGACATCGTTACACTGCCCGTTAATCTGCACGCAGCCTTACGATATAAGATTTGAGTCACGATCGCAGTGAATACGAACTCGAGTCGAGTGAGTTAGCGAGTTAATCGGTACACGTGTCGAGATAATGTACCGTCGAGAACGGGAGCCGACGACGGTTTTATCATAACCTCTGCTAAAGGAAATCAGGTGAGGGATCGTATTTTTCGTAAAATAATTACGACGCCTGAGATTTTTACGACATTCAGTGGCACGTTTCGATACTCTGCTAATGGGTTGCGACATTTAACAATTGATCATCAGAAAATATATTGTTCAACTGGTGCGTGTATTGCATACTTGTGTGCTATCAAAATGGTATGAAAGATAGAGCTGGTTATTAATTCAATTCATAACCAAGTTTGTAGACAAAACGCAGCTTGTAAGTAGGTATTGTGGAAAAAGTAAAACGTTACACACTACAAAAAAGTTCACCCAAAGAAAATCTGTTGTAGAACTTTTGTTGCGGTTGTAAATAGCTTCGCTTAAACCATTCATGGTAATAAATTACAAAAAGTTTTTATAAGTAAAGTCGTCGAGGTTAATCCGCTTTTATGACCTTAAAGAAAAAGCTAATAAGTAACAGAAAATGTTGTTAAAACATAAAGTAGCTGGCTCTCGAGGCAGCGGGTAATTCAGCCGAGTCGATGAAACTTAGAAGCGATTAAACCACTGTCGTAAAAGGAAACCGAGTAATCTCATACGAACCGTAATAAAGTATTAACGCGGGGTCCTCGCCTCGCCTCATACCACTTTTAGGGATGAAATTTTTAAATAACACAGTATATCTGCTGTAACGTGTTACATCAAAAGTTATGTCTCGTGTCAAATCTAATTAGGACATTTGGGAGTAAGTTTTAAGTAGACTATGAGCCAATTAGACTTTAGAGTATCCGATAAAGTGTAGGTACGTAAAGTTGGGGATTTTCAAATCTAACTTAAACTTGCAAACAACATTATAGTTTAAAAAGTTACTGATGACATAAAGTTGTCTGTAAACCAGGTATTCGTGGTAAAAAGTGTGCCAATATACCTACAAACATTTAAACATGGTACATACGAAGTTTATTACTCTCGCTAACAGGTGAGAATAAATTAATATAAATATTAATTAGATGGTTAGACATCTGGCAGTGTTTAA
This sequence comes from Clepsis dumicolana, assembly GCA_963691665.1. Lineage (NCBI taxonomy): Eukaryota > Metazoa > Arthropoda > Insecta > Lepidoptera > Tortricidae > Clepsis > Clepsis dumicolana. The sequence continues at coordinate 6,770,060 of OY829520.1, read as the reverse complement.
TAGGATGGCACGCGGCGCGAGGTGTTTCATAAAGCGAGCGTCCTCGACTCTGACAGATTACCTGAATACCGCCCTTTACTGCTTATTAACTTCACTTTATGAACTCACTGTACTACAGTTTGAGAGATGCATGCCGGCAATTTACAACTCCTCGCTAATACATATTTACACTGAATTAACGAGACGCCGCATTTCAAATTACGTAAATACTCCACGGATATTGGTCGCACTGAAGAAATACGGAAAAATGCTCGGATAAAAAGCTAACAATATCGTAAACATTCTTGCTTCTGTTACGGAAAACTTCAGCGATTTAAAAGTGAGCTACATTATTCGCTCGACTGAGGCTCCGGGTATCGGAGACCGATATTACGACTATACTTTCCGTTCAAATAATCAAAGTTTTGTTGCGTTTTAGAGAAAAAAGTTATAAGAGGACATTATTCTGTATATTGCGTTGTAGATACTTGTTTTAGGATAACGGCTACTACCCTTCTAGAATGAACTTCGATTAACCGATAAAAAGTTTGGTATCCTACCATTGGAAAAAAACTCACCCTGTAAGTCATTGTAATCCTTTTTTCCATTCATCTTCGCAGACACGGAAAGGCTTTCTCGGCAGCGCGGACTAATTCTGAATGCACCTCCAATCGTAAAAGAAGTCGTAAAGAAGCGAGTTCCCCTCGAACCGATGCACGGGAATCAGGGAACAAATAGTTGATTTCTTATTGGTTTCCACCCAGTCTCAAGATTGAAAATTCGCCATAAAGACATTGCGACACGCCTGGTCGGATTAAAGGGGAAACTAATAAAGAAAAGTTTTGCGACACCGTATTTTTACCAAATGCGCTCTTAAAACTTTAGGAGTCTTTATTAGTTTTGCGTCGGTATTAGTGGGGCAGAGTCCGAGTGGCATATAATAGGTACATTTTCCTTGGAGCCTGATGAGACAATAACCTTTACCTCTTCTAACTAAAATAAAAAACTACGAGTTTTTTTTTCAGCTAAGCAAGTTTTAAATTGTGAATTTATCCGACAGTAGGTTTTAATGACGCTATTTGTATTTGGGGGAAGCGTACGTAAATAAATATCAAATAGCTTTTAGCGCGTGATAAAATGTTCGCGAATCCGTCGCCGAGAGCAGGGAAATTATGAAATACGGCTCGACAACCGAGGCAAATAGTGACAGGAAAGATGAGATAATAAAGACAAAACACAACACTAAACATTCTCGAAAAACACAGAGCGAGGAGGCTTTGAATGAGATACGGGTAATGTGAATTTTATTTACAAAAATTATCTCACGGTGGAATGATGTGTACTCGAGGCGAGAAAGCCTTAAAGGGTTGTTTGTTTGCACAACACTACGGTGATCGCCTATTGGGAATAATTTACGGGCGTCGTTTACACACCAAATATTCAGTAATTATTCACATAGTATATTAAAATTTCCTGTATACATTCATATTGCCAGCAGATTGCGAACGTAAAAGAAGGCGCACTTGCAACTTTCGCAGCATCTCAGTGCCGGTACATAATTTAACACACGGCTCGACTCATCGTTCGCCGAAATATTAAGGTATATAAAATTTTATTACGGACGTTACCCCCTTACCCCGGTCTCTATAAACATTTTCTGTGTCGCACTCCCCTCGGCCGAGGCGTTCTTTCGCCTTTGCCTTATTTCCCTCTAATGCCACATTTGCGTCTTAATAACGAATGGTATTATGTTACAAGCGCTCGCATTGTTTGATTTTCAATCTCCCGAGATTGCAGATTTCCCTTCCTCCGCTAATGGGCCGAGCTCGGGATCGGGAAATGGAATTTTTGAAACACTATAAAAGTGTCATGTATTAAAAAATTCTGTCGCTTCGATGTCGTTAATGCTCCCTTTTAAATTTCACGGTACTTTCCCTAGAGCGTAATTGAAAAGTCTAATTTAAAAACAAAGCAGATCCTCACAAGTGACTAGCAACAATCCTGCTCGAAGTCTAATCAATAATTCATTGACACAACTAAAACCTCGAGTCATACAAAGCGTTAATCACGTTGAAGGCGATAAGCTCTCAATTTGGCCGCGGCGGAGTGAGCCGACGCTCACTGCACCGATGCCAATCTGTGCGGTAATCGGCGACAATCTGCGTGGAGCACGCGCCTTCACAGGGTTGCCATAATATGTATACAAAAGTCATACGTGAGAAGACATCACAAAAAAATACGAATGTACAGAATCAACCAGGATAGTGGGTCCTACGGGCAGAAAAATATAAGAAACTTACTAACGCGTTTTAAAGGAGTTTCAGATAAAAACACATTTTTGAGCATCTAGGCCGATTGGTGGCACCTATAAAATCCTACTTCGCAATCGAGTATAATTATCTATAGGTAATTTGGGTGTTCAAACTACAATAAGGGTATCAGCAGCTGTGATCAAACACATTTTAAAGTGTTTTGTTTTTGCCCCTGTCCAATATAAATGATCTAGATTCTAGACAAAGTTGTAATGTTTTCAGGTAGGTGGACGTAATAAAGCAAAATCAGGCGGATATTTCTACGTTTTCCAGTACCTACTTAATTTAAATCTACAATCATAAATGATGAATAGATCATGTCTTCACAATCAGGCCTGACCATCATTAGACCCAAGTCAATAGAACCAAGAGATAGCGAAGCAACCCTAGCCCCGCGGCGCGGCGGTGCTTCAATCGCGCAGTTGGTCGCGCTTCACGCTTATTGGCGTCGCCGGTGCCGACTATGGATATCCCCGATATTGATATTGATACCTGTTTGTCTTACAGCCGCCATATTGCCAAAGGTATCGCCGTATTCTTGTTATATTTTTTCCTTATTGCTTCTTTGCGTTTACAATGGAACGGACTCGGATGTAACTATTGACTTCGTGTTGTCGTTCGGTTTGAGGTCCAATATGGGAGTGGAATGGTTTTGTTTTTGTAGTTATGATAATTTTATGGCATCTGTCGATAGCATCCACGAAGAACCTCGACAGATCATCTAAATGAAATCGTGTCGATTAATAGTCTCGTTACTTCCAACTTTCCAAGTTACTGGCATAGAGACAAACCTTAATCCCGTTACAACATTTTAGGTTAAAAATGTTTTTAAAATATATCAGTCGTATTTTGCATTTTAACTCAACTTGTTCAGAGATTTCGTTGATGTTTGATGTTTTGTAGCAATAAAGCCGCGGACGGATGGACACCGAAACTTCGCTAATAGGGTTTCCGTCATGCTTCCTCAAAACAGCTTAATAAAGGATAAAAACATATTTTTCTGAGAGGGCACAATAATAATAATGAAAAAGGTACAACCTGATTTCAATTTATGTAGGGAACATAATTCTATAGTTGTTAAGGTGTTAATGTGATTTGAGACTTAAAAACAAAAACAAAATCCCCAACGCCAACAGCAACATAAATGTATACTTTATTTTTCCATGAATGTGCGTTATTGGGATGAAGTCCGATCGACCGTAAAAAGAAAATCAGTGGCCGTAGTTTCCTCGGCGACATTTTACACCGTCGCACTAAAAGTTTATTGAAAAATAAATATTTTAATGCTAACCGATCGCCCTCGTAAGGGTTTCAGGTAAATCTCGGCACCTTTTCTCCTCGGTAGATAGTGATACCGGCGGTTTGAAAGAAATATTCGGGACTATCCACCGCGCGGAATCCTATTGCAGTTCATGCCCACTGAACCAGAAAAAGTATATGGGGAGGCTAAGGTCGGTACCGATTCTTTTATTGCCAACGAATCAATAAGATGCGTGACGCGGCAATAGTGTTCAAGGACCGAATAGGTATCTGCTTTAGGCAATATTATGTTTTTAACTACAAAACAAAAGATTTCGAATTCAATTTTAAAAACAAAACGGGAAATACGGTACACGTTATTCCGTGCGAAGGGAGTATGTATGCATCCTGCAATGAGCAGCAATCAAACCAAAGTAAATCCGTTTTTAATAACTCCCTGATCAACCCATCGAATAAATCAAAACTTATTGTTCATCTCCAGAGGGCAAATTCAATCGGGCCGGCTGTCTGTGCTGTGAATAATTATTCTGAATACGTTATTGAGCCATCAGCTTGGGCCGATACAGTGCAATAACTTACGGCAGCCTCCGGGGAGCCGGCGATGCTGCTGCCACTCCTACAGGGTCATAATTGAAAATTGAAATTTGTTTAGGACCACGCCGAGCTCCTAATTCGATTTTGGCGACGGTTCCCGCGCAATCGGGAAGCAATAACGATAAATAATCCACTATGTTTAATTTTACAATCCCTGCTAATGGGAAAACATGTTGTTCGGGAGCCTTATTGTTCGAAAGGGTAACTTGTTATTTGTGCCATTCTATTGTCTAGAAGGAGTGGCGTAGACGATTTGTAAGAACAAATGTCACGCTTGTCGAATTTACGAGATGCTAGAGATACAATGCGAATTCGCAGTTCATTTTTTATTTCAAATATAAACTTACGAGGGCTGTTTGATAAGTACCCGTTTATGGAAAAAAAAACATTTTTTTTTGTATATATGCATTTATTTTTCTACGTAGTCATCTTTTAACTCTATACATTTGTTCCACCTATACTCAAGCTTCAATAAACCATCCAAAAAGTATGATTTTGGAAAGTCATTAAAATAGGCCTCTGTGGCGGCAATGACTTCGTCATTTGATCCAAATCGCTTGCCACCGAGCCATTTTTTTAGGTTGGGAAACAAAAAGAAATCGCATGGGGCCAAATCTGGAGAATACGGGGGGTGAGACAATAGTTCGTAGCGTAACTGTGCTAATTTAGCCGTCACAACTCTGGACGAATGAGCCGGGGCGTTGTCGTGACGAAACAGTACTTTTTTCTTTTTTAAATGGGGTCGTTTGTCCTTCAACACGGCGTCAAATTCATTCAATAAATTGGCATAGTACTGCCCTGTTATTGTTTTTCCCTTTTCTAAATAGTCAATATGTATAATACCCTGCGAATCCCAAAAAACGGTCGCCATGACCTTTCCAGTCGATGGGACGGTTTTGCTTTCTTTGAAGCAGGTTCACCCGGTAAAATCCACTGATTCGACTGCTCTTTCATTTCCGGGGTGTAGTGGTGGACCCACGTTTCGTCCACGGTCACGAAACGACGCAGAAACTCCTTCGGGTTACGTTTGAACACGGCCAAACACTGCTCCGAAGTAGTCAGACTTTTCCGTTTTTGCTCTTCCGTGAGTAAACGCGGCACCCACCTCGCCGATACTTTCTTCATACCCAATTTTTCTTCTAATATGTGTTGTACCCTCTCGATTGAAACGTTTACAGTGCCCTAAGCACGACTTGTCGAATCCTGCGTTACGTTACGGTTATCGTATCGAGATCGAGAAATCTCATACTAAATTTTAGTTCCAAATACGCTCACGGGTGGGCGCTGTTCCAAACGTCATACAAACTCGTTATAGTTTACTATTCGATTTTACGTGACGCAGGATTCGACAAGTCGTGCTTAGGGCACAGCATCAACGATTTCTCGAAGTTTAATTCGGCGGTCGGCTAAAACGATATTTTCAATTTTCTTAACCATATCGTCTGTAGTCACCTCAACTGGCCGGCCTGGGCGATCCTCATCAAAGACGGTTGTTCTCCCCCGCTTAAACTCGTTATACCAATATCTGACGGTTGTCATAGGAGCACATTCATGGTAAACCGCTTACATTCTTACTTTTATTTCATCACATGTTTTTCCTTCCAAAAATAAGAATCTAATTACAGACCGATACTGTTCTTTCTCCATTTTAACAATTTTAAGTTCACGCCTTCACTGAATCGTTGTCAAATGAGAAAAAAAAAACAAAAAAATGCCATTTTTTTAATTTCCCGCCTCTGAAAAATGGCTTAAAAAGGTGGTATACTTATTTGCGGCCAGTGATATTAATATATTTAGAAAACGGGTACTTATCAAACAGCCCTCGTAAGTTGATTGAATACTCTACTTGATTAGACTTTGTTGTTCTTTGACTTCAACATAAACTAAGTAAATTTAAGACTGGTTGATTTAAATCATAAGCTGCTTATTTGTAAATTAAAGTCTGTCTGTAAAATTGTTGAGGTATAAAAATATAAGCTTGTCATTTAGACTGTAAGAGCACTGTACGTCAGACATTAAAATTATTAACTGCGGAGAGCCGATGCTATAAACCTCTATACAGTACCAATTTTATGGGTCTTAAGCTACGGCTCGGCTGGGAATGTGTCTTCTCGTAGATACGCATTATGAGGGACATCTCCCCTTTCTGCTTTTACCCTGGGAGCCATTCTTCTGTCGGATACTTCCCAGCGGAGCGTAGTTGCTCCAACATAACAAACGTTACTACGACTAAAGCAAGTACATTGTTGCTTTGACGTACCTAGTTTCAACAATATTTTCATTTGTTAAATTTGGTGCCTTAATGAACAGCTATAACTCTAATAAGAGTTGTGTTGGCCGCACATTTCGGTCGCAAATCAATTTCCGATACAATAGTTGACGCGTGGCAAAAGCACGGCCCGGGCAGCTTTGTCTCTAATGGACGCTTAGCCAAAGCTAATAAAAGGTGGATAATATCAATAAACCCACATTATCTTACCAGTCGCGTGTGACAAGAGAAATGACAAAAACAAAAGTGTACGCACACGTGAACACCCTATATTGGCAATATCCAAGAAACGTCGCCGATACAATGGAGAGAGACACGTTCCGTTATTAGCTAGGGGGTTTCTTAGTTCCTGTGCCCCCTTGCTATCACTCACCTATCCGTATCGTGAGCCCGCTCTCCCTACACTAATCACACAGGATGTGCCATAGACGCGCCATGCATATTTATCATGGCCTCCTCCGAATTCTCACCGTTCGATTCGACTGGGACGTGGATGTTTTTCATTTGCTCGACTTATTTATTTAGTGGGGCTCCAGGTACCTATACGTAGGGGGCTTAATGTTTGATAAGCTCAGATTCGCTCCTTTTTAGTTTCCACACGCATTTTGCACCTATCGGACCCGTAGAGAACTCTCTGTATGTTTGAAGTAGTAATTGAATTAATAAAAGACACAGCGTATAGCATTGTATATGATAAACTGACAAATGTCGGGGTAGTAAAACAAAAGAATTTAATTGCAACGGTAATAATGTAGCTACAACAATCAAATTTACAAGCCTGGCACCGAATGAGAGCGATATTACGACCGCAGCAAACAATTTGCGTCCGAGGCGGTGCGCGCGCGGCTCGTGAACACGCACCTCCCGCTCCGCAGTAATTAAAACTTCTCTAGCGAAATAAAATCCAATAAAAATAATTACCTACCCTTTCGCAAACAACGGCGTCATGTGTGAGAGGAGGAATACTAATGCGAAAAAGTGTAAATAAATATTTTCCATTCCGACCGAATTATATTCCTGACGAAAGCTAATGTTTAACCGGGGAATTCTTGTGCACTTATAGATCGGGGGAGGTCGGGTTAATTAAATATGCCCGGGGTTCATTTTCATGAAATTATTTGATCTTGCGAGCCCAATTCATTCGCTAAGATTCTGAACTCAGATATTAATTTTATTTTTGAACTCACTCCGGTCAGAGTTTTAACGCCGGGCGCCCGGCGTTAGGGTTAAGTTTATTCACAAAGAAGCTGCATAAGCACGGCAAATCGAGATAAGTCCAAGCTTTTCAGTTCTTGATTCAAATAGTGTCATTATGCCGAATGCACTGTCATTATGCACTACTGCTAAGGATCCCACCATTCTCTCATTGTAATACTGTTGGTTATAGAACCAATGCACGCATAGAAGTGCATTGCTAAAAATATTTTAACAAAAAAGTAAAACCGCCTTCAAAAAAAAACCTTAGGAAAAAAAAACGTATTACTGCTACTTAGTGCTAGGCCATAAAACTTTAGGCTTTACTTTCTGTTGTCCGAAATAAATGCATTTTATTTTACGTTTTTTTTAAGGTTTTTTTGAAGGCGGTTTTACTTTTTTGTTAAAAGATTTTTATTTCAGAATTTTACGTTGATTTAACATTTTCAAAATTATCCTCCAACTCCTAACCGTTAAGGAGTTGTACCTTCCATCATCAGCTCTTCAACATGAGATGATGACTATCAGACTAAATACTTAAATAGCCTTAGAAAATATATGAAACACATAATAATTGCCTATAAAATTTGAGGGCTGCCCTCATTTCCCTGGGATCCCATCATCAGATCACGACTTGGTGACAATGGGACCACCCCAAAAGTATACCCTTTCGAATAATGATTTTTAAGAATTATCCTCTAACTCCTAACCGTTAAGGAGTTGTACCTTCCATCATCAGCTCATCAACATGAGATGATGACTACCAGACGCAAATACTTGAATAGCTTTAGAAAATATATGAATCACATAATACGTGCCTATAAAATTTGAGGGTTGCCCTCGATTTCCCTGGAATCCCATCATCAGATCATGATTTGGTGACAATGGGACCACCTCAGGAGTATACCCTTTCGAATAAAAAAAGAGTTTTGAAAATCGGTCTACAATTGGTGGAGTAATCGATGTACATGCATAAAAAAAAATACGTACAGTGGAACGCAGAACCTCCTCCTTTTTTTGAAGTCGGTTAAAAAATCAGATGTATACAAGACATCGCCCATTTGCGGCCTACTTTCTGAATAAATTACACGGCCGAAGTGCGCTATCGTGTTGAAGTGATTAAGCAGAGTTTGCTGCTAACTCTATTAATCTAGGTCAAAGGTAGGTACATCGGATGTAATATAAAATATGATTAAGGTTCATAAAACTACAAACCGGTTTTTGTTACGTTACTTGTTTGAAACACAAGCTTCCTTAGCGCAGTAAATAACGATATGATTTGCATACCGCGGGATAACCATACCGTAGTAACAGTTTCTTGCACATTAATGGCTACTACGGTATTACATTAAACAAACACAGGAGATTTATAATCGTAGAGTGCATACGACAGGCTGCATAATTTAATAACATCACACCCTTGATTAAAATTTCGGAATAGCGCATTAGGGCTAACAACTTAGATGCCGAAGGGCGCGGGCCGCGGAATTAAACGGGCCATAATAATTTTGTTACGCCAGAAGCATGATTAAAATCTTACAATTAATTAGGAAAACTTTTGCTTCGGCATAGGGGATGTTCCGCTCGATCATTAATTGCAGCTTTGGCTGGTCGCCGCCGAAAACTAGCTAACTGCTAGCGAGCGCGCTGGTGCAGTTAACCACAACTGCCGTTTCTACATTTCGCTTACAAATAGCTAATTCACATGGATACGTATATCTACAGGTTATTTATCTTCTTTATAAGTAAATTACTTTTGTAAAAGTCACGCACACTGAAAAGTGCTCGAGCGGAATAGGAACTAAAATTGCTGATCTATATCCCGTAATTAAACAACGGTGAAGTTGAAGCGCCGCCTCGCAGATTAAGGCGAACATTGCAGACATAACGTGCCATGCCCTTCCGTTGGTAAAGCTGGAAACCTTCATTCAGAGGTGGAAAACTTTCCCGACGATAATTGCTCGAGTGTGAAGGCAACGCCAATTTAAGAACCACCGTGGTCGTGTCCCAAAGCTCAATTTAACATTTATCACCGTTCGCTGTGTTTGCAATTATACCTTCTATTCTAGTTCACCGTAATCACATCAATTACTAGGTACCGTTGGCTTAGAATCGAGACAGTGGAAAACAATCGATTGAATTCTAAGCGATCGACGGAGTTAAACTAATAATAGTACCCTTGCTTAGAAGTGTACTTTTGCTTGCGTAGTTTGTGTGCATCGATAAAGTTCGGTAAGAGAAACAGACGTTTAATGTAAGTAAGAGTACCAAAGACTACTAAAGTGATAAAAGATTCTCAGTGTCGATGGTTAAGCGAGTTTGTATCCAGCGCGACTGAGACCGAGGGTCGTTAAACGTCAAACGGTTTAAACTTTAAAAGGGAACAGGGTCTGAGTGCAACGGCGAAACAAAAACCTGTCCGAGGGCAAACAAGAATAGATCGCCTTAACTTAGCGTTCCCAGTGGCAGCGGATACGTCGAGGGTACCTATTCTCGTTTCACACGATTCCGGCGCGCTCTGAATTATAGATGCGCGGGCCCACGCCGGCGGTCGTGTGATTTTGAGACAATCTGATCTTGTGTTTTCCCCGTTTTGGCCTTTGAATGTTTTATTAGATCACTCCTCCAGATCGGGGTGCGTCTAATGGTCCTGTGGTTGTCTTATTGTCTCTTTGTTTACACCGTTACGTTTCTATGCGTGTTCTATTACTCGCCGATCAATACTCACTGATTATTTACCTAAGCAATGCAATGTATAGGTAAAATACACCATAAAAACTTCTTAAACAAATTGAAACATTGGCATTTGGCAATCTCATTTAGCAGTATAACTGGAGCAAATTTCGGTAATAAAGGCGAGTTTAATTACGGTCTCAAAATCGAAATCGCGCCATAACATTTCCCAGGAGTCGCGGACGTTTATTGGCGTGGAGTGGGCGCGGATAAAACAATAAAGAACGGTTAACTGCGTTTTAATGTGAACAAGAACAGGACTGGACAATGGCCGTCGATTGGGGCCGGCGTGGTCAGTCCGGACGCCGTCGGCGCCCCTCTAGAGCTGCGCGCAACCGATGTTTATCGCCATCGGTGTTTTTCTAACTGTTTAAGCTTTATTTTGCGTCTTTTCTTTCCATTTTGATATTTTATACAAAAATCCAATGTAAGAACCTAAAATGTATAAAAAGAGGGTTTTTATTTTAAGGTTTCATACATTTATTTAGCTATTTGAACATAGTAATTGCGTAGTTAACAGAGAATTTTATGTAAAATTTCTTCACTCTCAATTATTACTCTTTTTAGGGTTCCGTACCTCAAAAGGAAAAAACGGAACCCTTATAGGATCACTTCGTTGTCCATCCGTCTGTCTGTCTGTCTCTCTGTCGGTCTGTTTGTCAAGACCCTTTTTTTCTGGAACGCGTGGAGGTAGCATGCTGAAATTAATATCAAATACTCAAGCCTGCGGTCCCTTCAAGCCGTGAAAAAATCAACCTTCTAAGTCAACGCAATCAAAAGATACGTCATTAAAAAATCTATTTCCATACAAATCGCCGTACTGAGAAAACCTAAAGGGTACTTCCAGTTGTCCTAGAAACTTGAAATTTGGTATGAAGGTAGCTCTTATAGCACAACTACTCGGAAAAGTCTCAAAATCTTAAATTTTTATGTCTGTCTGTAGATTTCGGGGACCAATATAAGTTGACCCCACACTGCGTACATTTTGCTTAGGAGCAGGGCTCTGCTAACACTGGACTTCTTAAAACACTGGGGAAAAGCGTTAAAATCTTTCTACGGAACCCTCGTGCGCGAGTCCGACTCGCACTTGGCCGGTTTTTTACACTAAACTTCTCTCAATAAGTATTATATTTTGGATGTACTTAAATCGTAAAAAGCAGGATGTAGAGTCTTTGGTAAATTATATTGCTGCCACTTAATTCGCATCGATAAGACTCCTATAATTGGTACAGCGCAGCTCGTGGGGGTAAGTAATAAAAGTACCCGCATAAACCTTTGAATTGCTGACCACGTTACGGTATCGAACCTGCGCCCTTTGTCTGTGTCCAGCCGCAAATTGTTTAAGAAATAAAATAAAATCTAATTTACCGCCTTGCTGCGTTTATAGGAAATGTTTTACGAGAGCCGCTGACCACGGAGTATTGTTCGCTTTCAATACTTACCCGCCTTTTATATGTTACCCCGATTGTAGTCGAAGTCCGTAATCCATGTGACTCGACGAAACCTAGAAATTTCATTAAACCAGCGTAAAATCGTCGTTTAAATTGAATCTTACAATTTTGTGAAGGCATTCATAATTCTCTGTAATAAAACCATTCGTACTTGAGGAAATCAAACTAGAAAATGATATTTATTGATACAAAAACGAGAACACCTAGTTCAGTTTTACTCTGAGTCAATCAACCAGCTACTGCATGGAACTAAAGTGTAAAATACAAACTCAGGAAATACATGTCCTCGCAGCAGATAAGGGCCCCATTCGTCCCTCGATATGATTCGTAAAGTAAGATGTATAGCGGACGAGACGAGGCACTCAGGACTCCTGAACTTATATCTCTTATTTATGTTCATTAGATTCGTTCTGCGTTGCACCACTCTCATGCATTACGCTGGACAATAGAAATTGGCAACATATTTGAAGATAATGCAGTTACCCACGCCGTAGGGAAGCGGGAATTGCGCCCATACACACAGAAAAATAGCCCCAAGCAAGCTGCAAAATGTCCAAAAATACATTAGTGGCATTAGAGGCGCCATTAAGGGCCGCGCAGGCCGATAACAATTAGGGTGGTTCTGGGGTCTTAAGGGGAATTACCAGGGCATAGCCAGTTTAGCACTGGTTTAAAGAATTTGGGACCTCCTATTGTTCGCACCTGGGATCTATTTCTTAGCGCACTAAACTCGCACGTCAAACGAATTAAATTAAAGACTGTCCCAGGACGAAAGACTAAAGATAAAAGATATCGCTGTCAAAAGAAGTTAGAAAGTTAAAAAAAAGCCTGCCCTGCCTGTGTATACACTCTAAAACATCCATATCTTGTTGAGAGAGTAATCAAAAGACTATATAAAGTGTGGAGCAGGATAAGGCGAAAGGCTAAAAATGTAAACCCTCTCTTAGATTTCCTTCATCCAGGTCTGACGACCCTCCGGCGAAACTTGCTGTAAGATGGGAAAAATTACCGAGCCCCGAGAAACTTTTTTCGATTTGAATTATGAATCCTTATTTTATGCTTGGTCCTTAGAAAGTTTGTTTTACATTGCCCGCGCTCATTCTTTGACGTTACAGGAATATTAATATTGTTGTACAATGGATAACACTTTATGCGGTGGTAACCCTACCGAGATTATTCTATCTTAATTTAATACGTGCTTTCTTATTACAACTGGCTTCAATGGATTTTTCTCGACTAATCAGGGATGCGAGCTGGTAGAAGCGGAATTATAATTCAGGCTTCAACAGTTTTAATCGTTTCATTTCCATAGCTATTATAAGAACACCCCATCACCCGTTAGAAACAAAGTTGGCAACGAAAGACGCTCGAGATATTAAAAGAGACTTTGACTTTCAACTTTGTAAAGAGTTTCTTGAATACATTTTCAGTTTTAGCTCAAACTGATATGATTAAAAAGATAGAAAGTGTAGTGATATTTTTTAAGTGAAACCTTTTGTATAAACTTTAGGTAGGTAATTTTTCTTGTATTTCTTTCTTTTGAATTAATAGGAGCAATCGAAAAACACATTATATTTCTACCTGCCTTGTGTATGCTCTGACAACCCCTGTCTTTCAAAACCAAAGTAGTGGAAATCTCTCGATGTGGAGACGACAGACGGTTTAAAGCGGGCCGTGGTCCCATAGGCGCAGGCTCTCTTTCCCACCAAGAAAATATGTAAACTTATAAATTGTATTTGCATTTCATACAAGCCGGAAAACATTGGCTTCGTGCTCGCGAACCTCTCACAAAGACTTCTGCTGGATACATAAGGGAACTTCTTTGTATTTTTTAAAAGTGCGCTGAGGCTTTCGAATTGGATTCCATTTAAATAAGAAAGACTCGAAAATTGCATCAGTTTTTTTTATGGAAGGCAACTAATGATATGCATTTTTTAACAGAATTCATATAATACTGCACCCCTATGGCCTCTCAAGCAAAGGGTCGTGGGTTCAAGCCCCGACTCGCAACTCTGAGTTTTTCGGAATTTATGTGCAAAATTTAATTTGTGATTTATCACGAGCTTTTCGGTGAAAGAAAATATATGTAGGTAATTTACTAAAGCATGTTGAAGATACATTAATAGCTTACCTAAACTTAGTTTACTTTGACATTAACTTCCATCCTCATGTTAACATCTCAAACTACTTATCTTTAATGCGCCACCAAATTTTCCTCGCATTAAACGTTTATCAGTCGGGAAGGGTTTTCGGAAATTTTAAACGAACCTCCGGGACGGGTCGCCCTGTGACCTTTCCTGCGCCCTTTCGTTGACCATAAACGTCAAGGAACAATAAACGACTAAGAGTGACCCTACCTACCCTGGCAAGTTCTTAGCCAGTCACCCTCTGTCCACTACCACCCCTGCCAAAGGCCAGCCCGCTCCAACCCCTAGGGAAATTATTGTCGGGATTTAAAGGGCATTGCTTACGTGAAATAAAAAAAAACATTGCACTTATAATCGAACTTTTGTATTTTGTAATAGATCGTATCAGGTATCGGCCACGTGACCTGGACATCGGCGACGGCTGATTGACGTTTTTATTGGCAACGGATTCAATGTGAGGTCTTGTTATTACTTCTGAAATATAAATCAAGCAATACGTTATGAGAGAAATCGGGAATTATAATTACACAGTAACAAGTTCTCGATACTGTAACGTCACAAAACACCCGCACACAGATATGTGAATATACCTACTGATTGGGAAGGCACTGAAGCTTTTAAAATAATTTCTCGAGTAAATTGTCGGTGTTTACATACAACCCCTGTTCGATCATCCCTACATCATAAGCTTATGCACTCACAGGTTTTTCAATAATTCGATTCACCCCATGTCGTCAAAACTGTTCGTGACGTCTAAGAAAAACTTTGGTTCAAAATTTATTTACTTGGACGGGATAAATTCGGCAATCAGCATCAAACGGTGCACCCCACACTAGAAACATCAAAAATACGCATCGACGCTTCAGAGACAATTTTTTTTTATTATAAATTATTGTCAATTCCAATAAGAAAAGGCAAAATTAAATAAACAACCCTCGGCGAGATAAAAGCCAGGTCTAGACGCCGTCAACTAAGACCGCACTGTTGATGGTGTTGTATTTTAAAAAGTTGGGGGAAGTTGACACTTGGACGAATTTAACCTTCCATTGTATTAATTATTCAGGGCGGTGCTTTCGTTTTAAGGTGCGCTCGCAGGAGGGCCGGAAAATTTGTTTTAGAAAAAATCCGAGAAAAGAATTTTTAGAGAAGTTGCAGTCTCGCTTGCCCTGGCATTAGCCGGGCGGGAGAAAAGTTTAATTTTGTTACGGAATGCAGCCCGGAACGAGATAAGTTTTAGATGTATGTATCTATTGATTTAGAATTCTACGGTTTTGCTAAATTTGTTGCTTTCTCAGCTTTAAATATTTTGGCATGATTTTGCTTGTGATTAGGTCAGAGTCAGTTACTAATTTCGTTTCGTGAAAAGGGAACAGACGGTTCATTGACTTACTAACACTATGGACTAGTACAAAATTCACGGAAAGTGTATCTTAGTACAACACGGTATTTTTCGATACACCTATACGTCATAGCGTTGTCGTTCCACCAAACTAAGACTGACTGACACTCGATTAGTGGTCTTTTTGGCAAATTAGCAGGCTTTTGGTTCGAACGTTTTCAAGCGCTAACTCGAAGTCCATGGTGTTGGTAAGGCAATGAGACGGTTGGAATTATTTTCGCATTTATAATTCACGTTTGAATTTTGGCATCGAAACATGAACCTAGCAGAACATGATCGCCCTCCACAATAAAAATCTGTCAGATATAATTAAGTCTCCAAGTACTGCACGACAGCGGGTGTGTACACAATGGAATATTCCTACACCAATCTCATTTGTAGATACTGGGGAGGCTTACCGTCCCACCCGGAATACTTTAACTTTTCAATTGTAACTTTTGATGGGTTTTCGAACGTAATAATAATCGCTGTATCGTCGTGATGGGGTGCGAGAATCAACGAATGCTACAAAAGAATGCCAATTTTTATGTGGAAAATTGAGTAACAGCCCGACTGTATTCAGAGTTTGTTACCAATCCCCATTCCATATTTAAATGCATATTTTCAAGACATTCTTTCAACTCGCAACAGAATCAGCTTTTCATGAAAAAGTGAACGAAATAAGAAGTGAAATTGGGAGAGGAGCGTCAAAGGTAGTCGAGCTTGTCGCCGAGATCGATACTCGTTACCATTCATTCTAGCGCAGACAAGCCGGTAACATTCAATTTTTGAACACACATTTCATGGTAGATAAAACTCATGAATCAGAAGTCCATATGTGAAAGCGAAAGGAGGTGGGTTCGTTTCCTTAAAAAATCCACTCTCCGAGGCGGCACGCGAGTCGAATTTCCTGTCTGATATGAATCTTCCCTACTCGCTTTAAGGTGATGTATTTTCCTATTTCTACCCTCTCGGTTACTAACAGGTCTGTTTCTTCCCGACGTCGCCCGTCTATTTCATAGAGGGCCCCTTCGTTAAATTGATTTTCAATTTGTTTGAAATGTGGTCCGCGGTACCTTGGGCAATAAGGAGGCGGAATAGCGGAAAATTATTTGACTGATGTTACCCTTGATGAGATTTCATCTGAATTAGTCAGCTATCCGGTACCCATAAACCCACTGAACAGTTCAATATTGAAGGGGTTTGATTGTTATTTAATGGAAATGCCCTTTTCAGCAGGTATGTTAATTGATACTTCGATGGACGGCATAGTGACTGTTTAAAAAAGAACATTTAAAGAAAAAGGCAACAAACATTGAGTCACAAACAACATCATCGGAAAAACAGAAGAAAGTTCGCAAAAGTAAGTTAAAAAATTCATCACAGTCGGTCTTCTTTTCCGAGACAATAACTTTCTATTAACTCTCGAGATGTCTTTCATTTCATTGTCAAGTGATAGGGATTATTTCGTCTGACTTATAACTGCCATATATCTGCTGTCCTGTGGGGGCTGAAGGTAGTATAAAATAAAGCTTCCTTGCGATTATATTAATACGTCGGGGGGTTCAGTACAAAATGATCCGGGCAGACGCTGTAAGCCGTCTAAGTGGTGGGCTAGAGGTGAATGAGCCTAACACATAACTTTCTACGCCAATGTATCGCGAAAAAGAAGAAACATGCTTGCTATGTGCGAATTTAAGTGAAATAAAATATTAAACTATCTTTTGATGATAATAATTAAAAGTCATATATAATTTGCGTATCTGAATGAAAAATTATATACAGAAACACATGCCTTTAACCTGTATTCCATAGATATTGTATTGAGAAAGTTCAATACCATGTGTAATAGTTGGTATGAAAACAATCGCTGCCCCGCGAGGGTGGCGCAAATCGGCGTCGATACGGACTTGCTCTGATTAATTTCAAATGATATTTGATATGTTCATCCAGGGGTAGGGGAGGCCTGACAAATTGCCAGATTTTCATGTCTTCGGCTCCGGGTCAGCATTTAACGTCTTCCGTATTAAACGTATCGCATTATTAGGTATAGGATGGTACGTTAAGTTTCATGGTAAAGACGTTAAATTAGCGTATAATATTGTTGTTAAAGTCGAGCTTCGAATCGAACGATTACATTGTCATACCCTCCTGCATGCCATGACAAAATTTCAACAGCGTGAATTTTGAAATTTGGTCTTTAGTTCAAATTCACTTTTGACATAATGTTTTATAAAAGGACTTTGGAACGCAGGAGGTATGATTCAGTAATGTAAAATTATAACGAAGATTCAAAATATCAAAAGAGAATTCAATCCAAATTCTTCGATAACAATAAATCTCGTACAAGAAGCATCGTAATAACAATCGTGCAAAAACATGTTAACAAAAAAAAAACAAATTGGCTGTAATTCAAATTCTTAAGCTGTATCAAACGACAACGCTTAAGAACTCGTTTAGGACGAAATATAAATGAAAGCGAAATTCAAAAAGCAGAAGGCGGGCTCATTCCTCTAAGCACATTATGTTTCAAATTTTTTCCTTAACATACGAGATGAGGCGTTACATGAAATTTTTAAAAGTCGGATGGCGGCGTCTTTTGTGCTCCTAGACGGGCGATTGTGTAACAATAACGCGCCGAGTATCTCGTAATAAGCGGGGAGACGGCGATGAACAAATCCGCAGAAAGCAAATACGTATACGAGATTTATTTTGATGCGACAGTATTCAAATGAAAAGCAGAAGGGAGAGAAATTGTTAAAGGCCTAATTGAGGTATTTTTTCTGTTTTGACAGTACTTAAGTGTGTCGTACTTAACACAAAGTTGAAACCAAATACTAAAAAAATTGCTGGATGTAATATTTGAAAATGTTAAGTTAGGTACTGCGGCTATAAACCATGGTTAAAAATCAATTCGGATCGATCTCAGTTACTTCGCACTGCAATTCTATTCCATCCATATATAACCATCGAAGAATAAAACTGGCAATAAAACCCAATATTTCAAAATTCAAAGCCAATATTCAACCTGTTGTAAGTGCTGTAGTAATAAAATGATATTAACAGTCTATAGAATAGACTGCCCTGAAGTGTAGTTGTCGCACCGTTATGGGAGAGAATGAATGCAACCTCGAGCCTTCCATCGTCCCCGCGGATCTCTTGACTCCTTGTAATTTAACGTTTTAGTTGGAGGCGGGCTGTCTCCCGTACCTACTTCTTTTGTCGTGCCGCTGGAACATCTTTATGAATATCTTATTATGAACCTAAATTGAGGAGAAGCTTACCTAGTCGTTATTTGCGTTGTAGCAATTTTTGCCAGGATTTACTCAGCCATTCGCAAACAATTTTAATTGGGTTTTTCGTGCCTGTGCAAACTTTGTACTGTCCACGAAAATGAAATGAGTTTTTCTATATTTCAGTAGCCTATTAGTAGCCTGTCTAATTTCAGTAGTCTGTCTAATGTACTAAACAAAATCCTTCTAGATATTTTATACCAGTCTATTTTTTTAGTTTCGTAGCGACGACACAAATGAACTTTTTGCATTTTATACCTAGTTACACGACTGCTTAAGGAAAAAGAGTGTATTGCATTTTATTTATATAAAGATAAAACTAGGGTCAATCACATTGCACACGTTTTAATATGCTCACTCGTATCGTGTCAGAGAGTTCGTTGTGTTTTCTCCGCACTAATAACATCAACATCAATGCAACAATAAGTAATCGAAGATGACAATCTATGAAAATGCTCGAACTTTGTCGATAATCTAAATGATAATCCGATCACCTCAGATTCCGCGGCACGCACCGTCCCGTAACCATGGCGACTCGTAATTACAGCCAGAAGAGGAGGCATCAAAAGGCATCATTACACAATCTCGCGTATATTACGTCGTTACTCGCAACACGCTTACAACTCCGACAATCCGAGATGCCGAGCTAACACGCGGAGATGCTGCTAATGGAAAGAACGCGACTTTTGATAAATTCCATGCCGTTTCCTCCCCCCGAGTTTAAAGCGCGTATGATGATGGCACGTGAAACAGGATCGAGTGGAAATGAGCCGGTGCGATAAGGACGCTTTGTGGCCCTGCGCTGATGATGTCGACTGCGTTCCTATTTTCAGCTACGTTTTGATAAGGCTGAGGCGATGAATATGAACGTGAATGTGAACGTTTTAAATATAGATAAAAAAGTTTAGTAAAAACTATCTCTAAAACATTGAAGTAGGCATTACTTTCAGGTGAGGGTAAAAAGGCACGTCAGAAATTCTGAAAAAATATTCAGCTCTTTAAATAGGACAGTATCTCTGAAATTCTATTTTTAACTAAAATCTACAAAATCAAGGCAAAAACTAGCGGTTTGTTTACATTGCGGCCGTGCGCCGCGCGGCGCGCACTCGCTGCAACATTTGGCGCGCGCCGCCCCATGTATTCCTCAGGGCATTTCCGCCCCACTCATTATACCCGATAGTTATTACTGTCATTTTTCAACTCGTTATTTACTCTGAGAAGAGCCGATAGCGCGACATTTGCTCGAGAAGGCCTAACTTTAAGATTAGGGTGAAGGATTTGCGGGCTATAGGGGGATTTTCGCGGACTCACACCAAAATTGAAAATGGACCTTTAAAGTTTATTTCCATTTCCCCTGTTTACTCGCTGAGATCATTCCAGATAAGTCCGAGGACTAGGACTGTAATTTACGGAGAGATGTTTTAAATTGAATCCGAAATTAACAAACAGGTGAACGAGGGTATAAGTAGGTACACAAGTCTAACTCGCTGCTGCCTCTTTGATAATGACTATCGTCCAAACGAACTTGCATAAATGTTAAATGAGAAAAGTTATATTTTTCAGCACAATATTTACAGAGCCTACCCCAAGAGACAGTTTCGTGGAAAGTTTATCAAAGTGTCACCGAAGATAACAACGGAAATGTCATCTTGATAACGAGGAACGAGAAAAGTTTTCATAGTACTTTTTAAAGTTTGGATTCATAATTATGAAATTTTAATTTTAGACTTCAAGTGACATTTAGCAATGTTTAGTGCTGAAAATGAAAATAATACGATAGAACGTTTGATTACTCTACCCGATCGATGAACCGTTATATTTAAATAAATGAACGTAGTAGGTAAACGTTCAAATCGTTCTGAAGATTATCAGCGGTGGTTTTAAATTAACCGCAGGCCTCGGGAATGGTTGGTACATTAATTTATTCTTTAAAAGTTTCTCAAGTTACTTGAAGCGGTGACGTCACTTTGTCAAACATCAATTACGTTTTGACAATGATCAACGATGAAATGGGCGAGCGCACAAAGCGGTTGAATCATCGCTCAACATTAACTTGACTTAATTTTGGTGTTAGAACTCTGTGAAATCACAGCAGGAGATATAAAGGGCACTTCCTAAATTAAACGGCGATAAGAATCCTTATTGGTAAAGATCAAAAACGAAATACTTAATGGTTTAAGAATGGCGTAGCCTTAAACGACAGCGAATTTACAATTTGAATCCTTTAAAAGCAATTCAGTAACCAACACGCGCTTTTCAAAATATACAGTACAGGAAGATAATAAAGCATATTTCCGACTGCGTTCCAGAAAATCAATCTGAAAAAATAAGGACGTAATTGAAAATCGAACGGAAAGTCTTACATACTTAGGTGAGTCCACACGTGCAACTGCATCTAGCAACGAATAATTCATTCCTTCGTGACCGCAAAATCGGTTAAATTTGAAAGAACGTGGTCGGCTTCGACAGTGCCATCAATAAGTAACGATTACGCGGTAAGAGCGGCTTATTAAACCTCACCCTAAGCAATATGATAGGGCGAACATTTATAAAAGGCATCGTAATGGATTCGCGGCCACTCGGAATTAGGTTTGTAAATATTTTATGCCGTCTATTGTGGAGTGGTGGGCGAGTGATTGACAGCGGAGCACTCCCCAGCGGCCGAAACACATCACCCGACAAATGTCTGCAGATACGTGTCAGTTGTGCAAGATTTGATCTTATTATTGAACAAGTTGAGCAATTATTGTTATGGATTGAATCTGACACCTAGGCTAAGAGTCGACGCAAGTATTAGGGCGAAGCCGTGAGGGTCGTACGCGGCACGCTGTTAACTAGCAACCACGTCGTTTTCAGAAAGTGTGTTGTGTTGATTTTAGTATCGAATTTTATAACTATTTCACATCAGGCAAACCGCATGCCAGTTAGCCAACGACGCGAGGTGGGTATTAAAAAACTGTAAAACTGAAAACGGGACACAAAATAAAATTGGATGAAATGAGACACATTTACATTTCTTTGAATCATATTCCTTTGTTGAACATAACTCAACCGGGTCTAAGTAATTTTATAAAAAGGCTTTTGTGTTATTTTTCTTAGAAAGATATCCAAAAAACATTAATGACGTTAATCATGTTATTTGCACTTTAGATAACTACGAGTGCAAACAACAAGTCAATTATAAAAATCGATCTGAAAACCGATGTCACCATTGAGAGAGAAAAAGGTTTTTTCTATACCAGTAGGGCTAGCACGACTGGCCGCGACTTTGCATGTTGCGAGAGATTATAATTACCCGTCCCGTTGCATTCTGAGTGACAGAAAAGGACGGGCAGTTGTTCTCGCGCGAGATAGAAGTCGCACTGTGAGTTGTGCTGGACCTACAGATTGGTCTATCTGACATAGAGTCTAGCTAATATTAGTGACGGTTATATTAAAATGATTACATTATCCAGAACTAAATATAGAATTACTCGCTGGTATTAATAAACTTCGAAGTTGATAGAAGTAACAGAGCGTCTAGTGTAATCATTGGCCAAAAAAACGTCTCTACTACTATGGACACCATTACCAGCGCCCTAGTGGCACGTATCGACAACAAAAAATTCTCATACTTTTAACATGAAACTACCGTGAGACTCAATCATAGTGAAACAAACGGATCATTCAGGTATGTCATTCAAGTATAGCCTGACATGTTTCGGACTAATCTGTAGTCGTTCCTCTGGGAGCACACGCCAGGCCGGTGGCGAGACGTAAACGAGTGATCCGTTTATTTCACTATAATTCTCATAATATTTGACACCCGTAACGCAAACGTGATCGAGACATATTTTTGACCGTTGATTACCTACACTAGACGCTCTGATAACCTTTCGTCCTTTCTAAACGAGAGTGTTTACATAAATGAAAGAGAGCTTGCATACAAAAACGAGCTATCAATTAGTAACCGTGCAGAATGTCGCTCCGAGTGGTGTTAGTTAACTCGAGTAATGAATATATGGCCCAGCGCGGGCACCAGCGGGCCGTCGTTAACTAGTTTGTAGTTGCAAAGTGGCTCTAAATTGAACACCTGAATAGGTTTCCCAGCACCAGACGCACCGCGGCCCTAAAATGCACGAAATTAATCAACATTTAATTCTATATCGCGGACGACTGAGTAAAGGCGTTGCACGTACGAGCATCCTGGGACTCCTAGGAAATTAACCGACAGTATTAGCCCGTACGGAACTCGACCGCCGTTGCAAAATATGCAAATGAAGAGGCGACTCATTTGACGAATTTTAATGGATATTTAACTGTGTTAATTATAAAGTTTCAACTTGACTTAATTCGTCGGAAACGTCCGGGCTCCCGCCGCTAACACAGATGCATGTTTAAAGAGTTTTCGCTTTTCCGCTTCAGCACGCGCTGGCTACGCTGACCTCGGATTTACTCGCATCTAAACAATTTATTAGATTTTACACATATTTGTCAAGCTTTACAATTGTACATTAAAAGTAAAGACAAATCGTTTTTCGGGCATTTGTATAGGGACCTGCTGTTTCCGTCTATTGATGTGATAATTTTATTGTTCTTTACTTTACCAAACAAATGACTCGATGCCATCAAATTGTAGCTTACCTGTAAAAATCAAGAGTTAGAAACGTATAATACTTATGTAACACGATATATATATAATAAAATTATGAGGGTTAGGTACAGTAAAAATAACAAAATAAAATTTAAATATATTTTTTATGATTTTAACACTGTAATCAGATTTTTCCCCTTAAAGAAGAGCTTTGGCCTGCACGAGGACGGGTAGACAGGCCCTGACAGATTTACGAGATAATATGTAAATAGACTGCCGTGTTGAAAAATTGCTCTAATACAATTTGGGTTAATTGAATTTTTGTTCGTTAAACTTGATGTGAAAGCACACCTCTCGCTTAATTACTGGCGAGGGTTTGTTAATTTACAACGCCGGCCGGACTTAGCGCACCTACTCGAAGGCCACGGAGCAGGATAACATCGAAACTCCCTTAAGATTAATTTGCTGAGTAGGTACTCGGCAACTTTAACTCGTTTGCCTCTGACCGAATTCCCAGCGAGCCGCCCATGGAGTTTAGAATTAAATTTAATGAAATAAACGGGGAATCAGCAGTTGAAAGTTGTCTGTTCATGGGCGGTGGGCAGTCGGGATAGTTGAGTGTTGCGAGCGACAGCCACCGCGGGCTAGCGTGCGGTGTCGATGGACCAGCCAAAATATGGAAGTTCATGGTGACACTTAAAGGGAATGTATGACACAGATGATCGATGACAATCGGCAACAAGGTGGGGAAAAATCATTACGAGTACAGTCGGTATTGGATCTGTACCTACGCACCACAAGAAGCTGTTTTTGGCAATTACAATATGATGAGACAATATTGTATGTAAAATTAAAGATGTTTTTCAGAATGTTATTGAACTGCTCGGGATCGAATAGTGTAGTTCAACGCTAGACCATTGATCGCCAGTCTCAAAGCAGACGCACTGCAGACGCAAAGCAGAAAGCCGAATCTCCCTATACCTGAGGAAAACTTTACGTACGCCAAATGCGCATTCGAGAGCCTTCGAAACACGTTTTTTTGAAGGACGGATCTAAGAGCACCAAACAGAAATCAAAGGTTTACTATATTGCACCTGCGAGATGTGAACAACCTTGATAAGTTTTGATGCGCTTCAATAAATTAGCATATTTTAGGGAGATGGCGTTTGGTTACTATAGTATAATTAAAATTGACCTATTCTAATATCTACGATATCAAAATTGGCGCGTGCATTGCTTAACAACGAAATTGGTTTATAGATTAGTGCCAAGAACCTCCCCGAATTAAAAAACTGGCAGCCATTTTGTCAGCAGAAGCCTTATCGAGGCTTTTGGGCGCGTATTTAGCGGGTAGACGGATGAAGCCCTTCAGTAGGATGAGGCTAAAGACAATAAGTCTACAATGATATTTGGTTTATCTGATGGATCGACGTTGGTAGTGCTAACTATAAAGCCATGTCAAGGATATGAGGATAATTCAATAAATTAACAAGCCCTTTGATGTCGCTTCAATGTTTCAGTCAGAGCCAAAATAAAACAAAATGGGAACTAAGGGCGTTATACGGTGAAAAATTGTTAATGCCTCGGTCTGGGCTGAACTGGAGTAAACGAAACAAGATTGCCATTAGCAATGGGTGCGCGAGTAGCGCGTGTAGCGATGAGTTACGAACTTAAGTGTCAATTCAGGGAGTGTTTGTCAAGTGCCGCCGCGGTGTAAGAGGGAAATTAAAAATTGAAAAACTCGTCGCCATGATGGCAGTGGCGTTAATGGCTGTACATAATAATTAAAGCGGGCGGCTCGTAGGCTTATGTGCGAGTCGAGTGGGGGGTGTGGCCCGGCCCCGCGAATGGGCTCTCTCAGCGACATCTGAGACGGCCGGGCCCTTTGGAGAGCGCCTCACTCGCCTCGACCTGTTTTATATTGCCCGGCTTGCTGCCCTGAGAGCTGCTTTACTTTGATTTAAGAGAAAAAGCCGTTTTGACGCTACACTCGGCGAAACCCTTTACAAGTTGATTTGAAAAGGGACGAAGAATGCCAAACGTCAATGCTCCAGAAATGGAAAATGTAAAAGCATTGCCCAAATGAGGTAGACAAGTAGATATGATCTCTTTACTTTTATCTTGTCTTTTGTGATTATAGGCACGTTTCAAGTTAAGCTTGCCTTGACTTATCGAGTACTTATAATAATACAAAATTTAATAGCAATATTTAATCTAGTCACAAACATGATTTCACTAATCATTGATAAAAAAATAACAAAATTGTATTTCAGAATTTAAAAAATAATCTGTACTTACTATTTTGAATCAAACATGAAACAAATAAGGGTTGTGTCTGTGTACAAAGTAGCAAGTAAAGTACTAGTCCGTTTCAATTTCCTTTATCAATGGCTTAACCAAAACTACTCACCCCTTTTGTGCGGGACGGCCATGTTTTTTCTTGTTTCGCGCGTCAGACTGACGTCTGACAGGCCGCCATTTTGAAAAAAAAACTCGAGTGCGGCTTCCTTCCGCATCGGTGGGCCGTCATGAGAACTATCGCGGTGACTCCCCCTGCGTTTTTACATACATCGGATTCATTGTTTTAGGAGCGCTTCGTATGTGCGAGGAACTTTTGTTGTTTGACGCGCCCCAGTATAAAAACCAACCGCCATGTCAGACTCGATACTCAAATTTGCCTGCGCTTGTGACATCAAAGACACACCTAAAGGCAAAATTCTAGAAAGTTTTTGATCCGAGCTTGCAGGGGGAATCAATTTAATAAAAAACATTGTAATGTGCTTACCTAAAAAATACTTCAAAAAGATAGTACTTACATAAAAAATTAAAAAATACTTTATGCAACGTATATACCTAGACTGAACCCCCTGTTCAGACGTCAGTAAAAATAATTTACCTAAGCATTTTCCCTCTGTGTACTCGTAGTCGTCAAACCGTCATCGCTTCCACTTAGTAGTTACTCCCTTCACTCCCTAGCCCTTATTGTTTTAATTGTTGCCCCTGAGAGGTGGGAGGATCAGAGCTCTCAAGTCTTTTATATCTCAAGCGTAACTACGATGTACACCATACATTTTTACATAAAACTGGCAGCCATTTTGAGTGTTTTGTTTACATTTTGTACAGGGTCACTCTAGGTAAGCTAGGGATTCAACTTTACATAGGAGGTATAGTTGTGTCAAATGAATTATAATTATTACATAGTAAAATAAAGAAAAAAATACCACCAATCAGTGCTAAAACTGAAAAGATATTTCATAAAATTAGGTAAAGTGTTTTCTTGATTTAGGCACTAAATGATTTTCCCACAGTTTTACACTTTCCATGAAACGAGCGTTCAAAAAGCAAAATTCATTTAAAGGCCGGCGCTGAAATGATCGCTCACAATCACAACAAGAGTAAATAAAAGTGACGATCAATAGTAGGAACAACACAAAGTCGGAGTGAAAACAGTTCATTTCAGCAACATTCAGTGTAACAGTTTGGCGGATAAACAAACTCTTGTAAATCGATTGTAATTACAATGGGACGGCTTGTAACAAAATAGAACAAGTGGGTATAAAAATATTAGGGTGCCGTTGCAAAAACAGAGGCGCGCGGGTCAAGACAGCTCGCAAAAAACGGGCAGGAGGAGGACGGTCCTCGGATAACAATATGTTGGCTAAAATAAATGTATTCTGTATACGTTTTAGGGCATTTTCTCACTTAATTGCTATGAATCAGAATCAATTGTCGCGAGGCAACCCAATTATCTTGTGACAGCTACAACTCGATTAGCTGGTCCGGTTATTAAATTAGACGGGTCAGTTAGTAGTAGTTTTAGGAGTGGTAGGACCTTGTGCGAGGTCCGTCCGGATCGCTACCACCATCTTACTCGCTAATACTGCCGCTATGCAGCAGTGCTTGCATTGTTGTGGTCCGGTGTGGAGAATAAAACAGCCGAGGAAATCAGATGCACAAGAGGCATTTCATCTTAGCCCTTTAGGTTGGCAACGCATCTGAAAATCCCCAGAATTGCGGGTGTCTATGGGCAGTGGTGATGACTTACAATCACGTGACCCACTTGCTCGTTTGCCTTCCTTGTCGTATAAAAAAAAAGTCAAACAGTAGAAGCCAGAACAAAGTAATGTTAAACGTTATTTTAGGTGTGCTATCAAGTTAATAGTTACAACTAGAGCTGATACAACGTTGCTGCACCGATTCATTCCCTTGATTATATTTTAGCCAATGGCGGGCGAGACCGCAACGGCATCAACATGTCTGGCCTGCCCGCAAAGCGCAAGCGAGTATTGAAATTGAAATAGTTTCCATTATGTAGGGCTTACCACTATATATCTTCTGCAACGCGTAAAGGTTAATCATAATACGGAATCCCAGAGAATCAGCTTAAATATCGTTGTAATGTTATCAATCAATTATAATAATCAACACTGATCACATATTGTCAACGAGGACTAGTTAGAGTTTATTTTTAAAGACTTTAGGTATTGAAAGATTTACTGAGAAAGTTAAGATGAAAACTGAACACTGACAGTAACCGTGACACTAACAGCAGGTAACAAGGTATTTTTCGCTACAAAACTATTTATTTTCCTCTACAACACTAACTTAACACGTAGAGTCAACAACACCGTCACAGAAGGTGGCATTCCAAAGGGACTTTAGAAAAATACTAGTGACAAATAAATTGGGTACATCTTTGTTGTCTATGTTTCGTTTGTTTTGTGTATTGGCAAGCAATTTGTTTTCTAAAAGAACGTGTACACAGGCCGAGATGCGGCGTGATTGCGCCAAGGACGCGCGCTGTTTGGATAATCCTCGGCGTTTGCCTTTGATTAGCTCCTTTAGGTTTCACTGATGAAAAACTAAGTTGGAAAAAACAAAAGTATTTGCGTCAGGTACTTGATTCGCAAACTGGCTATAAAATTAAAGTATGAAGCTCGCACGTACGTGAAAATGTTATAAAAAAAATGCTTCAGCAGTTACCGACTAATTGCAAGGCATATTTTAGTTTAGAATACAAAACGGCGTTGAATCTAGGATTTATAGGTGACTCTACTAGTAAGTTTAGAACAGAGACAGATTACATGCAGGGAGATATTTACGAGCAGGCAGAATAGTTTATTCCTCGGAGTGAGTAACAATTGCAAACAAAAAAGGTCGGCGGCCACTGCACCCGCACAAGTTTCAGCTCAAAAGTTAACTCGCCGGCCCATAAATAAACCTTCGGTTTTGCTCTGGGACCCTCGCCGATTGCAAATTTCCACAGAGTGAAACCGTAAAGTCGTATAAATTACAGTTTCAGACGTTTGCCAAAGAGAAAAACAATCGGAAAGTAGCACTTAGCAGCTTGACTAATCGCCAGGCGGCGATGACAGCTACGCGACGTGGGATTTAGGCACGGCCGCACCGCAGGCCAAGTTGGCCGTCGGTCGCCGCAATCCGTAATGCGTTCGCTGTTAGTGAACTCTGTGACAAACTGCTTTTGAATAGCCGATTGGCGGCGGCAGTATGTTTGGCAACCTCCACCATTTTTTTTATAAAATTTGCGGAAGCCACAAGATTTGTAACGCTTAGTACAAGTCATAACGTATCAAGGCACAATGCAAAAGTGTGTACTGCATTTGATGCGATTTGTGCAACTGTGAACTCAAACTGCATAATTGCTAGAGAGCAAGTAAATAGCCTCGGTAAATCATGAACTTGATTTGGGCTTTTTGTGCTAAGCGTCGCCGTCAGATAATTTAAATGCACGTAGCTCTAACGCAGCGATGTAGATTTATTCAGACCCGACAGGTGTAGAATGGAGGGCCACAATGAGCGCTGTAACAATTAACATACGCTATTAAGAGCCCGGTCTGTGCCGTCATTAGCGAGCCCGCGTCTTAAGGACGAGGATCATTCAAAGTTCCACAATTAACATTACACCTTATGGCATATCCTAGCATTGAAAATTCGAGTGAAATTCTAGAAAGCTGATCATTTGATCGGATCTAGTTTCTAGACTTCAATAGCCGATGGAAACGATTCGGCAGTTAAGACAAGAGTAATTTGATTTCACAAATTTTGACAATACTGTAATATAATAATAATAAAATAAATCAAAAAGATTTATCGCACAACCAAAACCAAG
Organism: Clepsis dumicolana; assembly: GCA_963691665.1. NCBI lineage: Eukaryota > Metazoa > Arthropoda > Insecta > Lepidoptera > Tortricidae > Clepsis > Clepsis dumicolana. The sequence continues at coordinate 6,740,747 of OY829520.1, read as the reverse complement.
CAAATTACAGTACTCCAGAACTTACAATTCTAGGAAATCACGAGAACTGACAAAGATTACGACTCTCAAACTAATACCTACGTAAAGGTAAAGGTCTTGGGGGCTGAGTTTGACTTTCTCCGACCTCAGTAATCTACTTACAACAAGAACAGTGATAATGATCGCTTGGCAACAAAACAAGTTACAAAATTAAAAAGAAAAACAAAACAAAGTAAGAACAAAAGTTACTCATGCAACAAAAAATGATTATAAAAAACAAACAAAACTATTAGATGACAAAAAATGTAACCATGCATTTATAGCAACATGAGCATACTTGTATAAGGCCCTATCTCTGTTACACGAGATTTTCTATGTCATTAATGTAATTTTATTTAATAACCTTAATCTTGTTTAATTTGTAAATAGGGATTAATTTCAACTGTACCTATTTGTTGACTAGATCAAGCATTAAACATAATGAAAACGGGATATTGACCGCGTTTACCTTATAGATTAACCGCGAGTCATTTAAAACTGTTAAAAAAACTGTTAAGTATTTAAAACTGTGACTAGAACAAGTGTGAGTAAATGAATGACTTTCACCTCATCGAAGACTTTGTTTAACTAAACTGGATCGAATTCGTCTGCAACGCGCGATTCAACCCGCCTCAACTACCCACGCGGAACTGGGCCGTGCATTAGTTTCAACGTGTTCTACAAATCTTGATTTGGAGCTTGATCTAGGGGCACCCCGAGTTACGGCGCGGTCGGGTCGTACGTCTCGGCCTGCTAGCTGTTCATTTGCTTCACGCCTCATACCCGCAAATAAATCAGCAGAGTTCGCACGTACGGGACGCAGGACGCTACAAGCGCGTAGTTCTTGAACTCCAGAAAAGCGTTATGTTGTGTTGAGAGTATTTCAAGATTTCGGTTGTTTATCGAAAACATAATTTAAAAAACAAGGTTTTTTGTTTTCTATTGAGAAGCTTCTTTGCAGACTGTACTTACATTGTATTCCAGTCCTCACATCCATGCCAAAGGGGGCCCCCTATACGTAAAGTGGTAATGATTTTATTCTTATCTTGCCATACACCATATTGCAGTTCAGACGACAAAAAATTGGAAGAAAATACGACGCTAAATCTTATTCTAAGGATTTCGATCGAAAAGGCGAGTCCTTGCAAAGACGAAAAAAATGCAAAATGTATTTTAATGTGTACCTTAAAAGACTTGAGCAGGATGTTGAATTAAGTCAATGAAGTAACACCAGTGTTGTCAATCCGATTGCAAACGGTGTCCACATCATCTAGCCGCAAACCTCAACTTTCTTTGCAGGCTAGCTTCATTGTTGGAAGTTAAACTTGTCCTGTCGGAAAATAGACAAAGCAGCGTCCGCGGGATTGTTTTGTGTGAGTTTTGTCAAGGAAAACATTATGCTAGCAGCTTTATGCTTTACAGGAGCCGGCCAACTCGCCCCGTGATAATGCGAGTTTAATAGTTCGTTCGGCAAAGGTGCTCTGATACATTTTTAAACTTATCCGGTTCGAGTGCTGGGGTTGTACTACGGCCATTTTAAATAAATAGAGAAGTAAGTTATAGAGATGTTGGTTACAAAAGTACCCAGTTTTTCGTTAGTATAGTTGACGCGCATTGGACGTCCATTAAGAATAATAAAAGTTTTATTGCGCTTATCCAATGCATATCAACGTTTTCAATTATTAAATAGGTGCTTCTTGGGAAAAAGCTTACAAAAAGAGTAGGTACGATCAGGTACCTATAGTATAAGTAATGGTAATCCCTTTAAATATTCCAAAATGTATGGTTGATTTAAATATGATGTGTATTAAAAGTTCTAATCAAGGATTATCAACTTCCTAAAATTCATGAAATACGATTTCGGTAAAACATCTGAGCCTAGAAGAATTTATAATTTGTATGTTTTATTTTAAGAGGAAATAAAGCTTAAAATTGAGCACCTCTCGGTATTGTTTTATGCAAATAGCCGCGATGACTAAGCTGCTAGAATAACTTTGGCAAGGAGTATTGAAAGTCGAACCAAACTCTGCCCATAAAAATGTTTTGTTTGTCCTAATTGCTCCAAGTGGCTGGTAAGCTGACTTTCTGACAAGTCATTGTTTTCGACGTGCTTGTGCCGTAATAGGAATATTTTCGGGTAGCGCCTTACCGAGAAATTCGTGACTTTCAAAATTATTTGTAGTGGTAACAAGCAGCCGAATACCTCGTGTTTGACTCATTGTCTGGACTTGAAGTGCCATCGCTTTAGGTCTACAAAATCTGTTCCAGAACTAACTAAAAAATTTAAAAACAAGCTTAAATTTATTTCTTAATATTATGTCAACCAATCTTCGTATTTGGGTTAGTCGGAAAATTAAACATTTGTTCTAAAGATTGAAAGTCGTGGACCACCAATTTCTCTCAATTAATAATATTTCATTGTTTCAAGCCGACCTCGATTTGTGTTGCCGGTCTACAGAAACAATCACTCAAATAGGCTGTTCAAATTGAATATTAATCGCCATTTTCACTGAAGAATGGGAATAATCTGAAAGGCGAGTCCAGAGACCGGAGGAAATAAATTTGTAATGCAAAGTTAGAAATTCCATTCCTGTGTTACCGATAAGTAAACGCTTTTACGAAGAGTAAGTCACAAAGGTAAGAAAGAATACGTTTAGCATTTGCTTTGCGATTGTGCGACGGGTACTAGGAGCCGCGGAGCCGGCGGAGTAATCCAGTGCGGGCCGAACGATTAAACGCTGAGCCAATAAGGTATTCCGCAATTTATTAGCCTTGCAAATTCGATGCCGCCGCTCCCTCTATGAAATATTGCAGAGGCCGCAACAGCCTTCCCGCGCCGCGGCCATGCCGACTTCGCAACGTTACACCCCTATTTTAGCTCTAATTAAAAAGCCATCAAAGAGTTTTCAGTCATTAATCATGAAACTGTTAACGGTGAATGCCGACTTCCCTCCGAGTCCGAGCTGAGGAAAAAGCGAGGATTAGGATATTAACAAAATGCCTAAAATATTCAGGGTTAGTGGAGTGGCAAGCCGCTTGTAAAAAATACGGCGCCGTCGGAACTGATTTCGCAGGTTTAATGCGGATGAATCTTAAGTTGTTTCCAGCGGTTTAACGGATTGAGAACCCTTCTTTTTAAATACTGTGAAAAATACCAGCGATATTTTTAAGCTTCGTAATTAACCGCGGTTATGCTTTTGTGTTTTTCTTTCTTTTCACGTAAATGGTCAGAAAGAACGAAGCTTAAATATATACCTTTAAGTATTCGAGTAGAAAGATAAAAAGTAAAGTGGATAAAATGGTTACTTGAGACGAGTTGTTCTGCGTAGCTTTTAATCGTTTAAATACTCGTATCTACGTAAATGATAACTTGAAAAGGCTAATCAGGTCGGCTATGCGTCGAGTTTGGGACGAGTTCTGTGATTGCCCCGATTGGTCTGTAAGGCGTGTTTGGCTGTATTGCAGTTGATTCGCCGCGAGCGAGAGCGGTCTGTCGATTGCATTTGCAATCGCAGTAATTCGATGTCGGCGCTAACTCGATGTCACCCGATTATCTAAACAATCGTCGCCCGACGCGCATTGATTCCAAACACCGCTGATGAACCGCTCTGTTCACGGCTTCACGAATATTTCGCTTCTACAAACAATGCTATTTATTATTTGATTTACAGTAGTTGTTATGTAATGTTTGTTTTGTTGTTATAAAGTTTCGGACTAGGGACCTTTTGTAATAAGGTTTTATCTTAAAATGATATTGCTGTAATATAGACAAAATTAATCGTCCACCATATATCGTAAAAGCACTCTGTATTTAAATAACAGTTTTTATATTAATGAAGGAAAAAATGGTGGGCGATTAATTTTGTCTCTGAGTATATACTGACTGTTCACAATCATAATATTTATGATTGTGTATAGTGAGCGAATAGCGAAAGAAAGTCAATGTAAAATTGTCATAATGCTCTGGCCCTCAGAGGGAGATAGTTTTGCCTCTGAAGTGGATTCTGCTAGGTAATAATTTCTTCCACTTATTTCCATTCAGTTAAATACTATCTAATTCCAATACTTTCAATCGCAACGCCTAGCTAAACGCGAGCCTCACATTGGTAATTCTTACGAATGTCAGAAAAAATCGTGATGCGTTGCCGTCGGTCGTACAAGCGTCGAAGTGGAGTTTTCAATTATCCAATCAACCGCAGGTGGGATTAGGAGAGTGCTTGGTACGTAGTATTCTGATTTAACGCGGTGTATAGTCTATTAGTGTTACTGACTTTTAGTTCACTAGTGAAGTTACTTCGCCTTGTAGCTGAATAATTGCATTAAGTAGTTACAGATAAAGATTATTGTGAAAAAGGTGCATGCACTAAGTTACCGACTAAATTTGAACCATGATCACTGATCAGTAGGTATTGTTATAAAGTATCAATACAATACAAGAACTCTTTATTGAACAACATATAACACAACAGAAAAATGTACAAAGAAAATGCAATAGTTAATTCACGTTAAACTATTTTCCATTTACTTCCTATTATGGGTTGTCCTTAGTAATTCAAATTTACACTTGATTTGATACTAATACTAAAATTGAAATCAGCTCAGCAATTTTTGAGATTAACGAGATTTTTGAGATAAATGAGAACTTAAAATAAAGATGACGACGGTTTTGCAACTTGTCTAAATTTGAGTTCGGTATGAATTTGTCCCAACTACAGTAATTGTCAATACAAAAATTAAAAAAATAGAGTAGGAATCCATCGAAAGACGCCCTTAACTAAATGCTAGTTCTTATCATAAATTGATAATTTATTGAAACTAACTGTCGCTTGATCACATATTACTACTTGTTGAGCAACGTCCACTAGGGACAATTTGTACGCTTTACTTTTAAACTAACTGTCGCTTGATCACATATTACTACTTGTTGAGCAACGTCCACTAGGGACAATTTGTACGCTTTACTTTTAAACTAACTGTCGCTTGATCACATATTACTACTTGTTGAGCAACGTCCACTAGGGACAATTTGTACGCTTTACTTTTAAACTAACTGTCGCTTGATCACATATTACTACTTGTTGAGCAACGTCCACTAGGGACAATTTGTACGCTTTACTTTTAAACTAACTGTCGCTTGATCACATATTACTACTTGTTGAGCAACGTCCACTAGGGACAATTTGTACGCTTTACTTTTAAACTAACTGTCGCTTGATCACATATTACTACTTGTTGAGCAAAGTCCACTAGGGACAATTTGTACGCTTTACTTTTAAACTAACTGTCGCTTGATCACATATTACTACTTGTTGAGCAAAGTCCACTAGGGACAATTTGTACGCTTTACTTTTAAACTAACTGTCGCTTGATCACATATTACTACTTGTTGAGCAACGTCCACTAGGGACAATTTGTACGCTTTACTTTTAAACTAACTGTCGCTTGATCACATATTACTACTTGTTGAGCAACGTCCACTAGGGACAAATTGTACGCTTTACTTTTAAACTAACTGTCGCTTGATCACATATTACTACTTGTTGAGCAAAGTCCACTAGGGACAATTTGTACGCTTTACTTTTAAACTAACTGTCGCTTGATCACATATTACTACTTGTTGAGCAAAGTCTACTAGGGACAATTTGTACGCTTTACTTTTAAACTAACTGTCGCTTGATCACATATTACTACTTGTTGAGCAAAGTCCACTAGGGACAATTTGTACGCTTTACTTTTAAACTAACTGTCGCTTGATCACATATTACTACTTGTTGAGCAACGTCCACTAGGGACAATTTGTACGCTTTACTTTTAAACTAACTGTCGCTTGATCACATATTACTACTTGTTGAGCAACGTCCACTAGGGACAAATTGTACGCTTTACTTTTAAACTAACTGTCGCTTGATCACATATTACTACTTGTTGAGCAAAGTCCACTAGGGACAATTTGTACGCTTTACTTTTAAACTAACTGTCGCTTGATCACATATTACTACTTGTTGAGCAACGTCCACTAGGGACAATTTGTACGCTTTACTTTTAAACTAACTGTCGCTTGATCACATATTACTACTTGTTGAGCAACGTCCACTAGGGACAATTTGTACGCTTTACTTTTAAACTAACTGTCGCTTGATCACATATTACTACTTGTTGAGCAACGTCCACTAGGGACAATTTGTACGCTTTACTTTTAAACTAACTGTCGCTTGATCACATATTACTACTTGTTGAGCAACGTCCACTAGGGACAATTTGTACGCTTTACTTTTCCCAGTGCTTATGTTACAAGCTTTTATTTACCTATGCTTGTTCGGGTGGAATCTTGCAACTCAATTTCGAATCAGATATCTTCAGCCGATTGAGCTGAAATTTTGTGTACGTGTAAGTTCGGTGATAATGCAATAACCTGGTACTCAGTGAAATTTTGGTGGTGCGGCCAGGATCGTCTCCACAACAGGGAACTTTTCAACGGTTATGGCATCGACTTGAAATTTGGTATGAATATGTAAGTTGGATGACAATACACGTACAGACAAAAAAAAAGTACAGTCGGCCAGAAAAACTTGTTTCAAAAGTTTTTGTGGTTAGATTATTTTTCCAGTTCACTTTGTCTGAACAGGGCCCAAATAACCCGGGCAGGTCTCCCGTATCTCAGCGCTACGTTGGAATACGGACGTGCTGCCGCGGCCGCATTCAAGTGCTCTTCGGGCACTCGAAAGCCGAATCCGAATCACGACTGATATCGATTATAGCCGATGATCCCCGATACAATGGGCTCTTTATCATGACTGTGTCGGCGAAATTCACGCTCAGGATTATAACAGGATTATAAATATAGTATTTATATTATATTGACGATTCATGCGGGCATGACGAGGCGGTTTTTTCTCTACGTTCCGCATCCGTTTCCCGCTTGGCAAGTATTTTGTCGGAATTTTTTCGAGCTTCGCATGTCTCTTTTTAAGTATCCTAAGTAAGTTAGTAAAATGCTTATAATGTTTAACGGCATTTTATTGCTCCCCTGCCTGTATTTACGGGTCCTGGTTCGTGATAAATGTAATGATTATCAATAGCTAGCAATAACGTTTTTACGATAAATCAATAAAAAAGGTCACCGACGCAATAGCGCTATTAAACCTTAGGAAAACAGTCCCGTAGTATAGTTTATCGTTATAGTAGCGTGATCCCGAGCCAATTTACGTTAGTTTGGGGGAACAAAGTAAAAAAGAATAACAATAAAGTAATACAATTTGGGGCCAGCGGCGGCCGACGTCGTTACCTATTTGTACGGGGGTTGGCGTAATTTAATGAAGGAGTAGGATTCATTTCCATCGTTATTCAATACCGAAATGACATTAGTAATTAGCTTAATCGAAATAGCGCTGAAATCTTCATACTCGATGTATAAAAGACTAAAATATTTTCATCACAATTTAAACTACATTCCAAAGTTTTTTTATTAAACTTTTTCACAAGTAAAAAAAATCATCACGGCAAAATGCAGAGTTCGCTAAGTCGCAGGCAACAGCCACCTACAGTTTCTAAAGTAAGAGGACGTCTCATTTGAACCGGCAGCCTCCGGCGCTGTACCTGATAAAGGCACTCCATAATTAATTTTGTAACAAACCCCTAAATATTCTGGCGTATGTCGTGATTTTGCTTGTACTTGACAACCGATAGTACCGCGAGTTTTGCGCAGCCTCGGATGCGACGTTAACTTTACCTTTACAATGTCATTAGGGAAATTGGTATCGTTAATTTGTAAAGGCCTTCAACTGCTTTGCTATCGACGTATTTAAATCGGTAATCCCGCGGTTTGTTTTACGGCAGTGATATCGGCCAATTTATCGGAGGTCGTAAACGTACGTTTAATGCAGTGAGGATTGATGTTTAATAAACGAATTGAATGAGAGCGATCAACCTTGCGATCGGGGTTCCTTTTTACTTAATTACTTACGTTCTTACTGCAGTTATACTTGTAATAGCGCTATCGACAGACAATTTCGCATACAAAAGTTATTGGACATGTTTATAACATTGCCGGTCAACTAAAGAGTTTGAAAAAATGAATGTCGGAAACAGTATTGGCGGTAGACAGGCGTGAGAGATATAGTGCACTTACTATTCAATTGACACTTGCCTCAGTCAACATGTCTCAATTGAGACTTCCACCAATAAATAGCACATAATGAAGAGATATAGTTATCTATGAACCGACTGCCACAGCAATTTTTACTTGTTCGTTTTAACTAAATTGATTTCCATTAACGACTATTCTCAGTTACTTACTTTAGGCTTAGACTAGACTTTACAAGCATAGCCTTACCGCCGCGAACAACTCAATGGCGTCATTATACCAAGCAAATCAAGTTCAAACCTTTCAAAATCACCTGAGCATAAAAAAACATAAAATCAGAACCGTGTACTCCGAAAACCTTTTAATTTACTGTGTTTTGATGGGAAGTGTCAATAGTCGTGCGAGCCCGGGTTTAGGGTTACCAGCCAAACACCGAGGCGCAGTGCTTAAGTGCGAAAACAAAACGAAAAGAACTCAATATGGATCAAATTACCTTTAAGCGGACTGCATTCGGATAAAAGAACGTATTGATTGCTAGCAGGCGTTGGCTTGTTAGTTTTTTGTTTTTTATTGTTTTTTGACAGATGTTGGCTGCGTTTGTTTTGCCGAAGCTTTTAACGCATCGAGGATTAAGTCATAACAGTGCTTAATCTGCTGGCTGCTGCTGGAGCCGGGAATAAAAATGGACCAACAACGTCATCAGATCAGCATCCATAATTTTATTATTACTTAAAAGCTTAGTAAGTTGGGTTTAGGTTTCTTAGTATAGAGACGAAACTTTTTGGTTAAAACGGTATCCAAAATGTCCTTATATAAATTCTTGAAACCTATCGTAGGTATACACGACTCATAATTATTATGTATGAGATATTTCCTCAATAGCACAGGTGTACCTGTAACGGTAGTTCTAGGTCTTTACCTACATGTACCACGTTTGAGAAGCCCAAGTAGCTGTCGGTTGGAATTGCGCGATTTGTAAGTACCTACGAGTAGGCGCCCGTAGCAAAGAGCAACGAACATTATGCCTGAAACCAAATCTTAATTAAGTCTAGCACCTCTACAGCGAGAACTAATTAAACTTATTCCATTATTTCTGCTAACGAAATTCTAAGAGAATGTCCGGGGACCGCCTGTTGGAAGGATTTGTCGTTATTACGCTGACGGTTCTATACGGTGGACGTTTGAACGAGACACACGTAGGCACGTAGTTATAAGACGTCTATTTCAACAATTGTTACCTTTGTTTAACAGAGCGGAACAGATTCGTTGGTATCGACCAAGTTTGGAGTTAAATTTCCTGTCTAAGTAGTAGGATATCAAGAAAGTGCTGCCATATGATGATATCAGCCATGATGATTTTAGACTTTAAAATATTAATGAACATAATAATAGATACAATAATCACCCAATCCTTACAAAATAATAAATGAAATGATCCAGCGTCATTTAAAATTCTTTTTAAACGAACAGAGCAAAAAGTTAATCCCGCAATCGACTGCTCATCGTTTTCGTCACTCGTACACACGAACGCTCTAGGTGCTATATCGAAAAGTATTGATGATTCGAGCACGAGCACAAAGCGAGTGCTAGCTACGGAGCAGAGATTAAGTAAGTAACTTGTGAGGTTTCGATTGTTCGAACGTTTCGCACAAAGGCTGAATTTTCCAGACGACAAGAATTTTGATGGCTCCCTCAACAATGGTGAATCAGTGAATCCTGCCCGGTGCCGACTCTTAGAACTTAATACTAATTATGCGATATCAAGTGATGTGATTGTGCTGGCGGAGCTAAACAACAAGTGCAAACAACATCGAGCTTCATTTGATTTTAAATTTGAAACAGACGTTACGACTAAAGTGATCATGAATAAATTATTAACTATTGTTTAAAATATGAACGATGATCATGAATATGAACCTGCTGTAAAGTAACGCCTGGTTCAATCAATTGCTCAAAAATATGTTTAATAAAAAATAGACTACAAACTTACACCCAAAAGTAAAGAATTGTTTTAGTAAATAAAGAAATACTTAAAATAAAGAGCTGTACAAGTTTTTACAGGTTGTTTCATAAGACATGCTGCAGGGTCCCGGGGGATGACTCGCAAGCTGTCAGCATTTTTTACCTTCTTAAACTGACTCAGGCTGGAGTTAACATAAAATAACCCTATAACACCTTCGCATTTGATTAAATATGTGCCAATTTTAATAAACAAACAGACAAAAGCTTGTTACAAAAACAGGCTCCACAACAATTTCCCACCGACATTACTTATGTCAGTTTTGGTCAGCTCAGCACTGTTAAATATTCATTAAGCTTTCAAAATACGCATTATTTTCCCCGCGCGACGCGTTATCGCCGCAGTTTCATCAACGAATATTTCCCAACAACTCGTTGGCATTCAGCAAAAAGTGAAAAATATTGCACCTACCATTGCATTTTTTGAATTACCGTTCAATATTTTAATATTTACCTTGCATAAAAGTCAAAAAGTGAGTTATGGAGCGTACGGAGGTATCAAAGCTGTTATGGGTGAAATATTTTCTATCGTTGACATTCCATTACCTGGGCGGGGAAACAAATAAATACATATGAAACAAGAAATCCTCTTACTGCCGCCATTGCCGCATGAAAGCGGCGGTCATTTTATCCCGAGTCCACTGCAGTGTTTAAGTAAAAGGAATACACTTCTACTTTGAATGCGAGTATTATGCGAGTAAATGGAAAGGAAAAAGAAAGCGGGCAGCAACTAAAAACTGCTTAGGAGCTGGCTTTCGTTTTATGTTTGAGCACCCTGCATTGTGCAATCAGCAGTGCATTGTAGTTAGCTTTATATACGTTCCGAATTAACATGTACTTTATCTTTTGATTCGAGTTCCTATTGACTTATGTATCTAAAAAATTAAAAGGTATTCAAAATTTTAAGACTTAAAGGAACAACATTTTGTTTCTTTCATCCATATTAAATGCATTTTACTTCTTCTAGTCCTATTTTTTTTATTGTATACCTAAAGCCTGTAAGAGTGTAGTTACACACGTTTAACGTTCAACGTTAGATAGAATCTTAAACTTGAACGTCATCTGGACCACAACGACAATACCAAAAACAAGGTTCACAGCTAACCCTTAAACTCATTGAAGCAAACGGCCAAAACGAGATAAAACTCGCTGATCAGGCTCGAATAGCTAAGCTTTCGGCTCCCGAAAGTGGTTTGACGAAGGTAACCGTCCTGGTCCTCAACCCTTTGTCTCGCGAGAATACAATGGACAGTCGCAATGGTTCCGAGATGCGATATGGGACACCCTCGCCTCACGTATACGTGACCAAATTTTAAGCGAAATGTTTTGCAGCACTACCTACGGTTAAAATAAGTAATGTCATCTCCCTGAGGGGAGCGAGCGACCATCGCAGCGTCTTCCAACGGGTTAAAGGCGGCCCCGTATTAATACCTGGCTCTAACCACCTGATGGTATTATAGAAAATATCCCTCTAGATATTACGGACAAGTTTTAATTAAAATTATCGCAGTTTTTGTTGAAAGCTTAATTAAAAGTAATCCGAGTTTTATCGTGATGAAAAATTATTAAGCTTCAAATGTTCATAGATTTAATGCTGTTGTTTCTCGAAACTGTGGACAGCAAACAAGTCTAATCAAAAACGGGTTTAAAATAAGAATTTTTATGTTTCATTTTACTTGGAACTTAAATATAAAAGTGCACGTTTATTATAATACTTCGTTTATTCGTTAAGTTTAGTTTTCAAAGTAAGCGTATAAAAATCTGTATATAGCTTTATAATATTAGCCTATCTAACATGGTTGTATAGTGCAATTCAACGACTGGATGTTTTTGATAAAATGATCCAGAAGTAATATCCGTTAGTTGGGCCCATTTCATACGCGCCATGGTCAGCCGGTCAAAGGCTGGTTGGAAGTTTTGACTAGACCGGAAGCCGCGTCCTCAGTGAGCTCCTTCACTTATTGTGTGCTCTTCTTTTTTGCCTTTTTCACTTTTTCCCCGACTGAGTGTGCTTATTCTTTGAACTCACCCTGTATATTTTTGTTTGGACATTTGCTCTGATACCGCTTACCACCGACGAGTTTAAGTTGTTGGTAATTTTAGTTTGTGCTTTGCAGAATTTGTTTCGCGTTCCGGCGGTGGAAAAAGTTTTGTGTTTTGTTGCGACTGCAATGAGGAGAGCAATTAAAACAGTTGCTGTAATTTAGACACTTCTTTAAAGTAGATGGTGATTTACAGTAATTTCATCGCTAATTCTTTATTTTGTCTATTTCTGATTTGCTGGCTCGTGATGATTTCTAATTTAAATGTTGCGTGCAAATGTTTTAACCAGTCAAGTGAAATTAATTGAACACTCTGCTCGACAGTGTCCTCTAAAATACGGTAATACTTTTCCCTCCCCTAAACGGCAGAGTGGAGTGTGGAGCTATACAAGAGTATCACCAGCTATAGACAACGTAGCGTTCAAATTGAACATTCATGTAGTTCATCAAACCCTTTCATTAAGCGGCATCCAGCTATATCGTACAGCGAGTTGGCAAAACACTGCCCTACTAATGACAGGGCCGGCTCGCGGCGTTTGTCCGTCCTCGTTTACTTTGGCAAAGAATCATCCCAAACTTATTCGGCCCTTTCAACCCGCCGGCCAGCAGCTTAACCCTCTGTAATTAGCAACATACTAGTTCCGTTACTGGTTCACTCGTCCGACGATACATTTAAAGGTTAATGCGAAAAACTTTGTAATTTAACTTGATAGTTTTATTCGAGAAGATCGCAACGTTTCGCCGCCCGTTGTTTGTTTATATTCTCATTTATTTGATTGGCATCTTCTAGAGTTAAGGAATATATCGGAACTTGCCAATTATTCTGTTTGGCTGTTGTTGTTTTTGCGTTTCAGAGATGAAGATGAATTCACGAACAAAATAACAAAAATATGCCAGTTCACATATAGCCTTACCGAATCTTAAACGCGAATTAAAGTTTACAAAGAGAGTTTTTCAGATTGATCATGACGATGAACTATTTAAAAATTAAAATCCTTAAGCTGTGAGTAACAAAGACCAGGTAATTCGGAAGTAAAAAAACTTGAGTCTGTCGATTCCCGAGAATTCTAAACTTGAACGTGTTTCCCAAAAAAGAGGGCTACGCAAAGTAGAATTTAATAAGAACTCCAACAAAAAACCTTAGCACAACTACAGGGCGTGCATGCGATGCGTGCAGCTGACGCCAAAAATATGGCATATTATGATGTCCCTAATCTACTTCACGGTCGGATGGACGGGCGATGTCGATAACAATAACCGACTTAATACGCCCGATAATCGGTTTTGCTATTCGAAAACATCCGTGATTGACACTTTTGGTGACGTCTGAGTTGAACTGAGCGCCAAGAGCTTGAAGGCAACGGATTTACATTATGCGGAGGGGAGCGTGTTTTTTATTACTCGAAATGAAATGAACCTCTGGAGGTTACAAATGCGATGGCCCTGAAAACTTCAGTTCAAAAAGCTTCTGATTTAAATTGTTGTTTGATTCGCCAATGACTTCCGTGTATTCTTTATTCTCTACTATATAGTTCATTTTAAAATATCTTTTGATTATCTTTGAAGAATATGCCCTGTGAAAAGTTGTGGAACTAGTGAACCAAATAAATAATACAGACTTGTTTCACACAAACTGTACAATTATTTCCGTCAATTCAAACGTTGAAGTATTTCACAAATAGGATTAGTCACCGAAGTGATTCATCAAAACAATCAACTATGTGGATGATAATCAAATTAAATAAGTGTAGCGTGTTGCGGATATCCATTAAGTGTGGTCAGGTTTAATGACACAAGTTCCCGCATACATTTGGTCCTGAGCAAACTGTTGAGCCCACAATGTTTAATGGATGGTAAATTGCACATTAATATTGCGCTATAGGATGACCAAGTCTCGGCTCTAGGCCTCCAAAGCCTGAACTGTAATAACAATTACAAATTGCCGCAACTACGCTAAATTATTATGTCCCGATATAATTTGCCAATATTATACTGAACACCGTTATTAACGTAATTGGTGGCCATGTTTGTTGAGAGTTCTTGTTTGAAACCTACAGATGGGTTTGTCGTAAACAATTAATCACTGTTAATACAGGATTTTTAGACAAGCGTCAAAGTTAATCATTGCTGCGTTATTTTTATAAACGACCATTATCATGTTGGACACGGTCGCGGTACATAAAAGGGTGTTAAAATACATAAAATAAAAACAAAAATCATTTATTATTAGATCATTATAAATCAACATAGTACAAAGATTGGGTTACTATGAATTGTTTTAACAATAGCGAAAACTTCAATGAGTGGGTATAAATGTTTCCCCCTTTGAGACACCTACAATAAATAAAGAAATAGTTGACTATTGAATTTAATATAATAATCTAAGGCATAATTGAAAAACTATAATCTATAAATCTGACATACTAATTTCAAATACCTACAATTATGTTGTTTAAAAGTTGGTTTTTGTGTTAAATATTTATTTCAGTCTAACAGTTCGCAGTTAGTCTGGTAATTTTATTAAACACAACTAAAACTTTAAAGAATATATACTTAGGTGCATTTTAAACTCGTCGAGTGCGTACAGGCGAAATATTAACTACTCGTTCTACAACTGTATTAAAATCCTCACTCTCGGCATCATTGTCGGGAGGGCAATGAAACAAAAGAATTATTCCGTCCCGCTTCAACGCATTGATATTAATATTTCCTTCTCACACTACCCCGTGGACCCTTGAAAGCGTCTCACTTATGAATGTGTTAGTGATAGTAGCGTTTAGATTACATGGGCGTGTGTGCACCTTGACGTGAACACGTCGTTTTACAAAATGCACCTTAGCGGAATTCACAATGATCCTAAACAAAATCACTACAGATGTCACGATGTGTATAAACGCAACCGATAAAAATAAAAAGTAAGCTATTTTGAACCAACTTACCTTTTCTGTGCCTCACGTGGTATTTGCTTTTTGGATTGGTCGGTGTACAACACGATTGTTCGAAGTAGAAATTGTACGAGCTTTCCACTTCAGAAGTCTGTTGCACGGCTTGGGATCGGACTTGCCAGCCGATTCCGAGAAGCAGAAATACGAGCCACCGGACCAAAAGAGCGAGGCCTCCCATAGTCCGCACACTTGGGTACATAGTTATATTATAAATCACTTGCACTGCCACTAACAGTTAACGTTTGTCCTAACTGTCCGCCGAAGCCTCGGTAACTCTAACTTTTCTGTGAAATAAAAATAGCCCACTGTAGAAGTAGAACCTAACAAAGTACCGGTGATCGTTTAGTTAGCAACATAGAAGTAACATTTTAGTTGACCTAAATAAATATTAAAATTATAACCTGTAATTTATTCCATAAAAATAAGTGCCGTGTTTCAAATTATTTGGAGGTAAGATGAAAGAGAATAAATTATATAGCAAACAGCTTGGGAATTTTTAATAGTTACTTCTACATTGGAAACAAACGGTCGGTTGATAAGATTTCTGGTGCGTGCTAGAGCATAATTACAATAATTATTGTGGAAGGTACATTTGTATCAATCCCTGATATCAAAGTTCGGCACACTTCGTTTTATTTTTCTCATTTTGTATGAGGTACACGTAATAAATTATTTTTGGAGTGGCTCCGCCTTTTAATTCAAAATTAAATGGTAAGTAGGTACGATCCCTGTAAAAAAAGCGGCTTGCACTAAGTAGTAAATATTTTATACGAATGATAAAATTGTTCGCGATATTTCACAGATTTTATTTAAGTCAGTTCTCCTAGAACAGTTTTCATAGTTAGATTTCGAATATTTATAGTTATTAATATAAAAAAACTTCAATACCATGATCCTCACATTCACTAAACATTATAATTTCACACTAACAACAATTGTATTTCTTAGCTACTTAATTGTTATTAAATTAAATTCTGTTAACCGGAGAGCGGGTTTGCGCTCACTGTAGGCCTAAATAATTAATACTCGTAGGCGCGTGGCGGGGACCTAATTCTAGATACAATGAAGTTACATTTTAAAAGAAATTATAACACATTTTTGTTTACATACAAGATACTATGCAATTCGATTGATCGATCGATCGATAAGACAGCTATTTAGTTTTTATTTTTATGTTTGCACCTAAAAATATTTAAAACCTAAATTGCTGTAATGACGATAGAATAAAGCAGATCAATATGTTTTTTCTGTTAAATAAAATAAATAAAAATACAAAACAATACCACGAGAATGATTACTCAAGCTACATGCCATTTGCTGCCAGCGTCAAATAATAAATTCAATAAAGGGATGTAAAAAACGGCAACATACGCAAGCCCATTTTCACAATAAGAATGACAATTTTGCTTGTTGATTTTACATTAAAAAAGTCTATGGTTGTGGGGTTGGTTAATGGGTGTATGGCCATTACGACCCACCGTTCGGCTAAGCACACCTCTGTAATGGAAACCGCATGGCGATATGCAACAGGGGTATGATGACATTACGCAACGGCCCTTTATTTTAACCTATTATAGGACACATTTCGCCGGATTTAATGGCCATGTTCGGAATAAAGTCGAAATAAAATTAGGTTTTGTAACCGTTACGAAAGGTAACGGGATTCGGACCGCCGATAAACAAATAAAAGGTACTGTTATGACGAAGATCATACACCGACATGACATGTCGTTTTGACTGGAGGTAGGGTTAACTAGCTACAATAGGTACCTAAACATTGCCAACAACTGACATGAAGGGGGATACTCGGATAATAATATTAAAGTCTGTATTTACTAAACACCGCATAATAAGGAAGATATCAGTCTATCGCTTTACACCGTATATAGCTATTTTTTAATGAATGTAAACTATGAAAACAGTTGCATTAGATTCACTTCACTATGTTAAGATTTTAAATCTTCCTCAATATTGCCATTGCTGATCCACTCACAAATCAAAACTCAATAAAGTATGTAATACAGTAAACTTTAAATTTTTAACGGATTTGCTCGATTTACAAGTAAATGTGGCACCTTATAAGATGCCCTATTTAATAATGTTCAATATTATGATTATGAATTTTTGAATAAGACTATAAGCTCGGAGATTACAGTGGAAGGTAGCAGTGAATGTCATCCGGTAAATTTAACTCGAAGTATCCCTCGTCACATGACCGATATCTCCCGCTGAATGCTATCAGGGATCTCCTCGTGAAAGAGTCCGGCGATGAATTAAATAAACGAGGCCTAAAAGGGATAGAGATGTTTACCCTTCAAGATGTTTTAATGTGATAAAATGGTGAAAATAGAAAGAGTTTCTGACTAATATTGTGGATGTACAGTCAGCGTCAAAACTAGCTAGTTATTGTGCCTTGTCGCATTAACCGATTTAAGTTTGTCAATCATGTAGCTCTGAGGTTTTGTATCTGCCCGTGGAGTGAGAAGGAACAAAAGTGACCAGCTACTTTAAACATCTGACCCAAAAAGAGGTGTTAAGTTTTTCGACTGTATCTATCACTCTGTGGCATCGTAGCTCCTAAACGAATGAACTGATTTGATGTGATTTTTCAACCGAAAGCTAGTTTCTATTTCGATTAGAAATCATTTTTGGCATAAACTTAACTTTGAAATTAAAATATCGGGTATTTTTTGCTTTTAAAAAAACGTTGCTAAATATATAAATGACTTTATTATGGATGACATTGGTTACCATTATCTCAGGATTCTCAGGATACCTTGACTTACACTAGTATCCAAGTCACTAATAAAAGCTTATCAAATTATTATGCTGTATGTAGGTATATCTTTGAATCGCATTAATAATTATGGTCATTACAAAAAAAGAGCAGCCCAATTAAAAAAAAAGCCTGATCATAATTTTTTATCAAGCAAATAATTGTCGATTCAGCTTTTCGCACATGCATGACTATTATGAGTGTGCAGTCACAAAAATTTAGAGTGTTTTTCTCATGCGGAGAGGGTTCTAAATTTTAGTTGAAATGATTAATGATATCGGTTTAGCACGTGAATGAATTTTGTTCAATTGACAGTAGATCTTTTCGAAAAAACATTCCCAATCTCCCCCATCCTAAAATCGTACTCGAAGAGTATCAACATTAAACTCGTTCCGCATTTTGTTTGTATCCTTTGGGATCAAGGAGACGGGCTGGGAGTTATAATTTGGATGGCGAAATGAAAAAAAAACGAACATTTAAAAATCATTTATCATTCATTCTGACTAGAGGTTTTAAATTGATCATTTCGTTGAGAAAACGTTCCTTGAGGACTTACTTTATATTTCCTGGACTTTATTTAATTTTCCAAAGGCTTTTTTTTACGGAGATCGTTTCACGGATCTTAATGTCATCTTGGTTGCCATGAAATCTTAATTAAGATTGACATAGATCATTCTGCTATATTATCCGACGACTTATTCTGACACCATAACCGGACTGCACGTTTTCGAAGAAAAAAGTTGTTGGGGCATATCTCGGCCGCTCTCGGTCATCGGAACCGGTTCCATAATGATGTCTTCATTACCGGTGATTCACTGCGGACCCGCTTATTTTTACTTGGCTACGAATGCGGAGGTAATGTTTTTATCAGATCTGTGTGAATGTGTCTGATGCAACACTTAATAGTTACTTTATTTTTATGTTACACAAACTGATTCAAAATGAACTTTTTTTATGAAGAACGTGCTAGTAATAGTTAGAATTGAAAGCAGGGAATGATTTGGTGACTTAATTCTAACCTTTATTGAGTTAAATCCAAATATATCAGTGACTATAAATAAATCTTTGATTTAGCTGTATTATCTGAAATAGAGTAATAAGTGAATCAGAAAGTTTAGCTATCAACGCTTCTAATTATAAATAGGATGAATTTCGAGATTAAATGTAGCAGAGACTCATTAAGCAGATTTTAATCTGTTTTAATATCTGTCGATCTCGTTTCGCAATACAATTATACCGTTACTGCCCATTTCACGACAGGCTTCGCTCATTATGAGCGAAGAATGTTAAGAAATTTCATCCGACAACCCATTGAGGCAGCCCTCCCAATTGTGCGAAGGTGTTCCAATTGAATGGTAGGTGGAATGGGGGTTCGAGTATAATGAAATTTCGCCTCGATAAAGACCACTGAGCCCGTAATACAATACTGGATGTTTCTTCCGCAGCCCGTATCCATATCACACCATTAAACTGCATAAATATATCTACGGGACACATCTACGCTGAGCGAATTAACACTTGCCTGTATTTGAAACTGAACATGATACGGCATGAGTTTTTTTTCAAAGCTTACGTATATGTTTAAAAATGAAAGGAAATTAGAGGTGTACACTACAGGGATTTCATATTAGCGGTAGGTATGCGTTTGGTCTAAGGTATCGAGACTTTCATTGTTATAAAATATAATGTACATTTTAGAGACACGAAAATTCGCGAAGCTATCTTTTAGGTTATTGGTGCTAACTGTTACCTACTTGAATTGTGACTGTTAATTCATAAACAAATTGTCTGTTGGTGCTGGACTAGGATTGTAATCAATAATTGCGTAAATGAGAAGTAGGTAATCCAGGTGAACAAATGGCCTGCCCAGAAGAGATACGGTTCGGTCCCTGGAAATTGGCTCTGAATTATTAATTAATACAATACTGAAACGGCAGCGAATTGTAAGCTTCTTAACAAGGGCGCTGAATAAATATCAGTGAGCTGATAGTGGAACCGATGGTTAAATATATAATGTAGACTAAAATTACTTTAAAGCAAGATTAAATCGGGATCTATGCTTTGTGCAGTGATGGCTTGAATATTGTATGAACCATGCTGCGTATTAGTTGCGAGTGTTTGAAACTCTTTACTAGATTAATAATTCTATAATATTATCAGAAACGTAGCTCTCTACTAATAGGAACACGTATTATCAGATTTATCAGTTGCCAAACTACATGATGGCAAGGTCGGCCTTGAATTTAGTTTAGATTGTGTTGATTGTTTTAACTCAACAAATTGACAAAGAGAAGCGTTTATACTATGTTAATTCAAAGCTTCACTGAATCTCTAGGCATGAACAGTTTGTAATCAAAGATTTGGTCTCTTGCGCAAACACGGGTTGGGATATTAATTATTACCTTAATCAATATGGGTGTATTGCTGAGATTGTGTTATGACTAACACACAACAAGTTAGTTATTAATACTATTCGGTTACATAAACCTCAAGTCTAATTAGTTTCTGGAGTACAAAATCAATTAAATGCTACTAAGGCACAATCGCTGCTCGCAGCCGCAACCTCGGAATTGTTCGTAGAGGACTCGCATAAACATATAACAGCTACTTGCATACTTAATTATTATTTAATCCCTGTTTCCTTTAGTGTGAAATTGTTTAGTGGACTTTGGTACTAATTGTTTTCTTGGTAGGTAGATAGTTAGGTAGTTCGTTGCAAGTCCTTAGAGTTGTCAAATGTATATGTTATAGCTGTATGATATTATTTCAGACTACTGAACTATAAGAACTTGCGAGGAATATAATGTCAGTTAAGAAAAATACGCAATGAAATGTAATAGCTCTACATTTAAATAATGGAATTTTAATGAAGGAACTATTTGCTTATTACTTGTACCTAAGATAGGACCTATCTTTTAATGTGATTTGAGGTATTTTTACATACCTATCTATTTATATTTACAAAATTGTCTCTTAACTTTTGTTCTAAAACAAGTTTTTTTATTTTTGTTTCGATTCCATCTCCTATACCTATAAAACAGTACCGTGAATGACTGACTGACTGACAGACAACGCACAGCCTCAACCACTGGACCTAAAGACTTGAAATTTGGCAAACATATACTTTGAGTATCCTGGAGGTGCACTAGAAGGGATTTTTCGAAATTCCCAAGGGATAGGGAACTAGCCCATTTTGAAATATTTCACGGGAGCAAAGCCGCAGGGCATAAGCTAGTGGCATATAAATGTATTTCCATTTCATTTACAAATGATAATAAACAATAGAATACAAAATACACGGAATACATTCTTAACAAAATCTTACTTTAATTATGTTTGTCAATCATTAACAACCAGCCACATGATAACGGGCCAGACATTAGGATGCGTTCTGGAAAAAGTATTTACTCGCCTATCAAAGTGTAATAATGAGAATTACGTAATTGAGAAATAGCCCTTCCTCTACAAGCTTGATATGAATTTTACGCGCTCTGAATTTTAGGGCATAGTTAATGATAGAATGTATGAAAAGGAAGAATGTAGAGGTTTTTTTTTGTAAAGCTGATTGAAGTGATTGTCTTTAGTGAATTCCTTCCATATAAATATCTGTAAAATGCTGTACGGTTAATTCAAAACTTAGAGGAAAACGTGATTCTGACCTGTGGTTTATATTTTTGTCTATTTTCGCAGGACATTTCAGGATAGTTCTTTCAAGAGTTGATTTTTTGCTAGCCTAATCCCTAAAAGATTGTATTTGTAGCTGGTTTAATGGTATTAAAAAACTAAAGAAAATTCAGTCTAAAAGAGCAATTGCATGCATTGTTATTACTAATCTGAACATTAAATTGATCAAATCAGCACCCGCATTGTGAGTTACCAGTATGAAATATTTGATACCTGCTTCCCCTACAAAGCCCCGTATGAATTTGGGGAGGATTCGCTTCAATAGATTCTCGCCACGTACCGATGCACGTAAATATCGGCCTCTTGTATCATTGATACAAATAGAGATATAAATTGTTTTGGACAATAACCTTATGACAATGGTGGAGGTATCTTTGGTGGGAAAATTTGTATTGTTGTAATGGACTCTAGGCGAACGGCATTAGTTTAGGTGATAAATAAAAATTTGTTCCGAATGTCCGATTGTTTGTAAATGTTACTGCTCAGGTAAACTGAACAGTATAGTAGTAAGGTTTAACACTACTCTCCTCTTGTTCATGGGTCTTGTAGAGCCCTCACTAATAGGATGTTATTAAAATTGTAACTAAATTCTAAAAATTGCTGCAGGAGCGTTGAGTCTAATTCAGAACTTAATCAAGAACATTTGTAGTGAAATAAAAGGTATAATGAGAACGGGATATTGATCGCGATTACCTTATAGATTATATATAATTATTATATCCTTATGATATCGGGAGCTCGTCAAATCTATAAGGTAATCGCGGTCAATATCCCGTTCTCATTATCTCTTATGTAATTAACCGCGAATCATTTAAAACTGTTAAGTACTGAAATAAAAGGATCACTCACGTATGTCCATCGAGTATAGCCTGAAATGTTTGGGACTAATCCGTAGGCAGGTCCTCTGGAACATGTCGGGCTATACTTGACTAACATACGTGAGTGATCCGTTTATTTCACTATGATTGAATCTCACGATAGTTTCATGTTAAGAAAAGGTTTTTAATTATCACTGTTTTTGTTATGTATAACAATATACCTAAAGGCAGAAATAGATTTCTCTTTTTTATTTCCTCTCTGGTCGTTAATTTCATAAAATCTACCTACTGATTAGTAGGTATAAAGTACAAGTTGTATCTAGAAATGCACACATTAAGAATTCACTTTAAATACGACTAAACGAACCCGCAGACTACATTTCCTTTTCCCCAAACTGTTACTGACATCGTACTAGATTCTGGCGGGATTTTCGAGGTTATAATTATGGCGATTAAGGTATCAGGGTCTTTATTTTGCCTCAATAGATCATTTTCAAGGTAGGAAACGCATGGTTTTCAAAGGGGTCCTTATGTTTACGGCCGATTTCTGTGCGTTAGTGGCGTCTGAATTCTGCGGCTATTTATACTTCTAGGTTATTGAACCCGACGGAGCTGCAGATGGATGAGGTTATATAGAATCTGTGCCGGGAATAATGATGTCTACTTAGTCTTCATTAACTAATAGTTGAGTAGAATTTGATGTTTGAACTACTTCCAATTTACCTACGTTAAATGTTCGTAATTGTTAATGTTTGTCTTTTTGGAATACTGCAGAACCATTAATTGGTTCTACTACAACAACCACATAATTTATCGTTCCATTGTTTATATTTTGTGACCGTTGAGATACGATGTTTGTTATTATTATCTTTCTCAAATGAATTTTGATGACTAATGCTCGAATTAGTCGAATATCGCAGGTATTCACGAGTCTTGCTTTTGTTCTTTTTGAATTATAAATATGGTCAGCCTGAGAGCTTAATATTTATATTTGCAGATACGAAATTCAATGTTCATCTCTATTGACTCATTACTACTTGCTTAACTTTTTCAAAACATTATTTGTTTACGAAATGTGCCGGACGTAAAGTAAATTCATAAGTCGTAATATTGTAACTCAGCTCAGAGCACGAGAGTGGTGCGTCGACCAACCTCATCTGTAAATCCGTTGAACCAAACACGTTGCAGTTTCACAAGAAATCAAAGAACTCACAATGAAACGAAACACTTTATTAACAAGTTCATTAAAGACGCGTACAAAAATATGATTTTAGAACTTCAAACGAAACATTGTTTCATAAAACAAGTTTTTTGTACTCGGAGCGATACGAAGAAGTTTAACGCGGAGGTATCACACACGTCCATCGCGCGTGCCGGCCGGCGCAGAACTAACTGGCTGGTGCCATTCCATACAAAACTTTTAAGTCACGGAGACGGCAAAGCTATGTCGCGCCTCTACAAGTCACGCATACATACGCACGCAATACCCTATGCACAAACACGAAAGCAAGCTTCCAAGTTCACTAAATAAACGAACACCAACACAAACAAGCTCGACTCCGTCTACCCCCTGTGCACGAGTCTCGAGAGTGAGACACCAATATAAACAATTCGCTTCGGGTCCCTAGAGGGAGGGAGATGCGGATACCGCAACAGATGTATATTATTTCACTCAGGTAAGTATTGGGAATGTTAGAGTGTGCGACTGAGACCACGCAAGTATTTAGCTTACGGGAGACCGGCCGAGTTAGAGAGGGACGGAAACTGTTAAAGTCACCCACTACAGTACATTCCTTACTGATACCGGCGCGCCGTCGTCGTACCTTTCGATCGTTCAAGTGGCAGATGAAGCTTTTAGGGATGTCATCTGATGCAAAATACGTTGTATTCAAAAGTAAGTGGCCAATATAATTAGTATCTTCATTAAATAACTAGCTTATGCCCCGCGGCTTTGCCCCCGTGAAATATTTAAAAATGGGCTAGTTCCCTATCCCGTGGGAATTTCGAAAAATCCCTTCTTAGTGCACCTCTAGGATACTCAAGGTATTATGTTTGCCAAATTTTAAGTCTCTAGGTCCAGTGGTTTAGGCTGTAGGTGGTCTGTCAGTCAGTCAGTCAGTCAGTCATTCAGTCAGTCACGGTACTGTTTTATAGGTATAGATTTACTCTATTGCGCGTGTTAATAAGCTGTGAATTTTGAAAATAAAGTCAGGTAAAATTTCTGCTCATAAAAATAATTAGAAGACTTATTGTAAAAGCCCGTAAACAACTTATTTATAAATAAACACTTATTTATAAATTTTAAAATATTTTAACTGTCGCACTTAGCTAATTTACAAAATTAAGTAAGTAAGTAAACGCTTTATTGTACAGAAAATACAGAAATAAACACAAGTAAAATAAAGAAAAATAGAGAAATAAATTACCTAAGAGATGATGATAATTTAATTAATTAAGCAAAACATGCCAAACAACTCTAATTGTTTCAACAGCTGACTTACTCAATTATGTCTATTCTTCATCTACTTGATCTAATGATACAATAAGTAAGCTAGCAGCAAATAAACTGGCACTGGTTTGGTTTAACTGTAAATAACCCGGCGAAAATACAACACAACAAAATACAACGGATCACTCACGTATGTCAGTCGAGTATAGCTTGACATGTTTCGGACTAATCCGTAGTCCTTCCTCTGGGAGCACACGAAACATGTCGAGCTATACTCGACTGACATACGTGAGAGATCCGTTTATTTTACTATGATTGAGTCTCACGGTAGTTTCATGTTAAAACACAATACAGCAAAAAACGCTCCAAAGGATGACTGGTAGAGATTCCTTATAGGGATAAGTACCTGTATCTCATTGTTTGTAACTTGTCTTTATTTCTGTACAAGAAAGCGTTTATACTTACAGTAAAAATTACCAAAACCAAAGTCACAAAAGTTAAAATTGCCGTCGAGCCACACCCCTACATCAAGTTGTCACAAAGTAGCAGGCAGCTCAGCGGTGCAAGGTCCTATACGTAGCAGGCAGCTCAGCGGTGCAAGGTCCTATACGTAGCAGGCAGCTCAGCGGTGCAAGGTCCTATACGTAGCAGGCAGCTCAGCGGTGCAAGGTCCTATACGTAGCAGGCAGCTCAGCGGTGCAAGGTCCTATACGTAGCAGGCAGCTCAGCGGTGCAAGGTCCTATACGTAGCAGGCAGCTCAGCGGTGCAAGGTCCTATACGTAGCAGGCAGCTCAGCGGTGCAAGGTCCTATACGTAGCAGGCAGCTCAGCGGTGCAAGGTCCTATACGTAGCAGGCAGCTCAGCGGTGCAAGGTCCTATACGTTATTTGCGCTGCAAATTTTTGGACGCATGTTT
Source organism: Clepsis dumicolana (assembly GCA_963691665.1). NCBI lineage: Eukaryota > Metazoa > Arthropoda > Insecta > Lepidoptera > Tortricidae > Clepsis > Clepsis dumicolana. Next base: position 6,714,997 of record OY829520.1, on the reverse strand, counting down.
TTTTGCATACCCCGGTTCTTTTTTTATCCCGGGCTCGCGTCCCAGTCTACGATGTTATATCTTTACTAAATGTAGAGAGGCTTTTGTTTGTCGATAACACTTTTAACATTGACAAAGTGATTTTCTATAGCATCTTTTCTGTTTGTTTTTTTTTTATTTTTCCTTGAATTATACTTGTTTTTAACAATCAAAGACTTTTAAGTGAAGAAGAGAGCCGCATGTAAAGCCAGGATCTTTTTGCCATTTATTGACAAAAAACAAAATGAAATGAGATAACTGATCTGATATATTTATGTAGTTCAAAGTTTAACTTTGTATCACCTACTTTTTCGAAAACTGTAAGTTCTGCTACATAACAAACGTCACCATCTTGACTCGAGCGATTACCTGTAGAAGAACAGCTGCGATTGTCTGGCCTTGGTTATTTTCAACCGGCTGGCTGTTAATTGTTTTCATACAATAAATAATTCAAAATTTTAACTTTAAGTCAAGGAGGGACATAAGAGTGATTGAAGAATATATAACATAGAGAATTGGCAAGGAGGGAAAAAAGCAAATAAAAATGTTTATTTTATTAGGTACAAGCTTTTATTTAATATGCAATGCATGTTTGTTTGGGTGGAATCTTGCAACTCAATTTTGAAGCTAATATCCCCAAACGATTGAGATGAAATTTGACACACTTATGAAAATCCGTGGGCAATACAATAATCTGATGGTGAAATCCTGTAGGTGAGGCTAAGGTCGTTTCCACAGGAGAGAGCTCTTCAACGGTTAATGGCATCGACTTAAAATTTGGTAAGTATGGATGTGTAAGTTGGATGTCAATACAGTACAGACAACAAAAAGTGCAGTCGGCAAATAAGCTTGTACGAAAAATTAATTAATTTCCTTGTCAAGCAATGCGAGGTCTCTATGATGTTTACTGTGAAAAGGTTCCACGGTAGGTCAGGAATTAATTTTCTCGACTGTACCTTACCGTGGTTCAACATTGCACGCACAATAACGAGTCAGTGATATTAACACATTTTATTGCATAATATTACAATATCTGACTCATTAATTAAATTAAATTTAAATAAATACTTACTAACTAACTAAATTCATTAATTTCCCTACCCTTATGTTATAATGATGTAGTTTCACAACGACTGAACATTTCCATTGAAATTTAAGAAGTGCTAAGTTTGCTTTAGTTAATAGGTTCTCCTCTGATTTTCATCATGGTGGACTCCAATACAACAAAATGATAACGATTTTGTTACTAAAAAGTATTAATATTACTTTTACCACACCATACGGTTCCCACCAATTCACACTCCTATAAAGACTGACGCAAAAAAGGATCATAAAGGTGCACGAGCACTGGAGAGCGTCGAGCGTGACGCTTCTGCGAAACCGGAGCCGGCGGCCGGCCGCGACGGTAATACGCCGCGACACCGGATCACAACACACGACGTTTCCAGCTAACACACAAATTAGTGTAGCATCATGTTTACACTCTTTATTTTACACCCTTTTCATTCTTCACGCGAAACGACAGCTCGCCACCCCGGACCAATCGCGACAGCAAAAACAGTTTGGATCCACGCTCTATCCAATGTCATAATTCTAATCGAAATCGACACGGCGGACGCTTAAAAAACACAAAATGCGTGAAATATGATGTGTTTCTGACAGTTTGACACGGGTAAAGTGTTCGCGGTACACTTCATTAACTTTTCGAGGCCCAGATATTGTGAATATCGATGGGTTTCCCTGAAATACCAGCAAATCATGTTCTATGTCAGATTGAAGCAAACAAAATACCATAAGTCCTACTTCAACCGGGTGCTATTCGCAGTAAGGCGTGTGGTAAAAACGAATTCTGCTTGAGTATACCTACGGACCAGCTCTACACTAGAATAATAAAAAATGCGTCTTTGTAAATGAAACGCTCATGGGTGTAAAAGTTACTTGCCGACTTGATAAGTCGGTTAGCTTATTTGTCGTATCTTGAATCTTAGTACTAACTAGGAATTTAAAATTGTATAAAAATAATGTAATCTACCCAGCCTTAATATTGTTTTGCTTGTACTTATATTTTTTCCTAATGGCCGAAACACTGCATTTAAACTGGGTAGATTACAAATTACGAGCCTTGATCTATAATTTGTTTTGACCTAAGCCACCTCACTACTCCGAACGTGGACACGAAATGAAAAGAAGGGCAGTAGCACCATAAGCGCGAAATAATGACGACGCATTGTGGCTTCTTAGGATCAAGTAAGTCACTATTATATTTCTTCGGAGGAGCCCGACAATGGCGTACCGAGGCTTTGCTGTCAGCGATACAATAAGCAGCTGCTCCGAGTTTATTTTGTAGGAGCTGCTGAGTAAAGCGTGCGGCAGATGACGTAACGTTACCTGTCTTTAAGACTGGTCGGGAGAAATACGCCAACGACAACGTCTCTTAAGTTGGAACTTATCGCTTTTGTGCCGGGACTATTGTGCTCGCCGTGCATAAGACCAGTGGCATTTACAAAGGAGTAGCTTATCGTTATAAGGAGCGATTAAATAGCGCTTTTAGATAACGCTGCGCTTTGACGAAACAAAATGCTACAGACGGTTTCCAAATTTGGAGAGAACATTGCTAAAACGTTTTTGGTAGACAAAGGCTTTTTTTATGTGAACTAACACAGACCAGTTACGTCATGATCAAACCTCCAACAAGCGGTGTGGCCACAAATGTTCAGAATCCCCTAGCAGCAATAACAAAAGTGAGTCGAGCTAACCATTGATTTAGATTTTATGTTAGGCGAACAAAAAATGAGTGCGGCTTTGTGCGATATCTGCAAAAGTCTGGCCACTGGATGGCACTCCAAATGCGCTCTGGCTATGAAAGCCGAATGGAATTACGTAATTTCGGGCGACAGGTGAATACTAAAAGACAGTCTATTGTTGGGAAAGCAAATCTGCGCGCATTGTTGTTTCAATGGTCCTGTGACATTGTCAACCACTAAGATAGATCAAAGGTCAATTACGAGTCTATTGATCGATATACTCGAAATACTTCAGTTGAGTAATTACTTACTAAGAAATTGTTCATATTCTTAAAGCATGGATGAGCAAACTTAAGTAATACCTAATGATTTGAAAAGCTTTAATACTGAACAGCTCTACGCCAAGTTTTACATTAAAAGTCTAGAGTCAGTCGTGAAGTTTATAGTAAGCCTATTCAACAGGCTATTTACGAGAGCAAACATCTCTTGCTAAACGCCATAGTTGTACAAGTTGAACTTTACAGGGCGGTTAGTCGCTCTTTCGTATTTCCTACTTAATAAATGTCCAAACGTCGAGTGGCGGGGCAGGCCAAGCCCTGACGCTAACTCGACGGCGGCCTGACGGCGCTGTACAGCTAAAAATGATCGAGCTGCTTCACTTGCTACACTTGACGTTTTACTGAGTTAGCAGACCAAGTAGGATTGGGATATTGGTCTTAATATTAGAAAACGATTCTGCATACGGCCACAGAAATATGGAGGGCTAATATTGCGGTGATGTGAAAAGTAAGCAGAGGATTTCTCTGTACAGTAGCTAAAATCATAATTCAACTGCGATCCAAGCATCACACTATATGGAATTGGCGTTCACTTTTCGATTTCCTTAATGTACGGCCTATTGTGTTGTGTATTACATGCATTTTTCCGGTTCTCATGAAGAATCGATCAGGTGTAACGGGGATTGAATTAAGTCGGCGGTTCGCTGCGATCAATCAGGCGTCAGTGTTATTGTTGTGATTTGTTGCGGCATCGGCTCCAGCCCAATCGGGCGGCCGCGGCCCTCCAGCGCCCATTAGTTTGATTAGCTCGTCCGACCCACGCACGCTGATTGTGCGAACGTTTGGCTTTGATTGATTCCTCAAATGGCACCATTTCGGGACTCGCTTTATTTCCAACCGATACGCTATTGCCAGTTGTGGCAGCTGTGATACGACGACTTCCTTCCACCTACTCGCAACACCACTTTATTAAACCCTTTACGCAACCACCATGGAGTTATTTAGGAGCAGAGGGGTAAACGCGGATTACGGTGTTTACTCTATTGCATAAAACCGTTTCAGTGTCAATGCGAGGTAAACGTGTTTGGACGAAACGACATTCCCAACAAAAATGTAGGCGAGGGTAAAGATGGGGAAGACTGACAAAAACTCTGCGAATAAAGGAGAGGTCGTGACGACGGACCAGAGGTCGCTTAAGGTGCCCGCTTGAATGACGATATTATGTTTATTTAGCTTAAAAAGGGAGACACACTTTCTTACCTTTGCTCTATAGAGGTATGTCAACGTGAAAGTCGTATGACATTGAAAAGGAATTCTAGTATGCACATTTAAAAAGATAACGCAGGATGAACTTGGTAAACAGGGTGGCAGTTTTTTCGCCTTCACATTTCTTCTGTTTATAGGTATCGTATTGTTTTGTTTGTGGTCAAATCTCAAACAAATCAGTTAATGATCATGCTCCCAGACACTATGATTATGCGAAGGACACAAAGCAAATTAAACTTATCCCCCCTAACACAAGGTAAGGATTTAAGTAATTTCTGCCAAAGAAACTGCGGTAAATTAGTTTTCGTTCATTCCTAAATACGTGAGCGGATTATATAATTACATTACCCCGGCATTCGGGCACCGCGGAGATGCGTATCGTATCGATTGAGGGAGTTTCGGTAAATCGAAGCTCGGCTACAACTCACGAAGTGGATCATCAAACTGCAGGAAAAGGACAAAACAAAATGTATAAAGGAAATTGCTTCCACAAATCCACTCGTATCTTGAACAATAAACGTGGAACCGCTCGGCCGCCCTAATAGCAATGAAATCACGAAACTAAAACTGTCTCCCATGTCGGACTCGGCTCGCTGTGGCCTTGGCTTAAGAATTTCATAGGCGACCTATCTGTAACGCGCTCGTAAAGCGAACCTTTGGAAATTGTTATGTCCGATATTTTGTAAGTGTATCAGGACATAGAAACGATATAAAGTAGGAACTCTCGTACTCCGACTCGTATGAAATTTTTGTATGCAAATCTATTGCGATTTATTGAACTACTGTTGAATCACAATTTGATAAAATCGTAAAGAACATAGCGTTAGGTATTCTAAATGTATATTATGAATTGAATCACGATAATCTAATAAACTACAAACAATTTTTTTTCTCACCTGCGACCACACGACGTGTAAGATAGATGTTTCTTGTTAATGAATATGGATCTAAGCAAAGTAACACCTCGATTAATCAATTACGATAATACAAAGCAACGTTTATTACATATTTTCATTCCCAAGTCTATGTTTCTCACCTTGAAGTGTTTGCAGGCTTTCAATGCTAGTTAGAAAATAAACGTGCCCAATAAAATAGTGGTCAGTTACTTTACACCGCAGTGTAGTAAGTACACTGTGTAGACAATGCTACGTGACTGAAGTGAAACGACGTGTAAGCAGCCATCCTTAACCCACGATCAACGAGTAGAAACTCCTGTTTTTGAAATATACCAAAAATAATTGTAGATTCATTTTATTGGGAATTGCTTACCGCTAGCGTTCGTTTCGTTACAATGTGTGTTTGGGTTGAGCTTAGTTATAAAATTTAAATGGATCCCAACGAAAAATAAAGTTTAATTTAACGATAGCGACATTTTTTCACTCGATGTTCATACATTAACTGTGCGTTAGTGTCCTTAATTAATAAATTTAAAAACAGTACTCTCTCTTTCTTTGGGCAGTCGTGTAAAAAGTAAAGGATTACCATTGCCCATTTTAGACATAATATAATATAGGTACATATTAAATATTCTGACCGCTAATCGCAAAAGACAGAGAACAATAGAAGTGTTGGGGGAGGCCTTTGCCCTGAGGCCCGAGTACGAATACTCGAATCCTGCGTAACGTATCATTATCGTATCCAAATCGAGAAATTTCTTAGTAAAAGTTCCAAATTATGCTTACGGGCGGGCGCTGTTACAAACGTCATACAAATTTCTCGATAACGTTGCTACTCGATTACTTTACGCAGGATTTGAATATTCGTACTCGGGCCTCAGTAGTGGGACAGAATATTCCCAAATTAAGAATAGGAATAATTACTTATTCTTCGTCGCAAAGACAAAGTCAGCCAGCAAACTGAATACTTCTATAGTTTTCGTTTTTAATCCTAATACTGTTTTCTACTGGCGAGCAAAGGCTCTTTACTTCTTCAGATGAATATCGTTTTAAGCTGAAAAAGATTTAAATTTCCCACAGTGCTAAAGTCGGCTTACGGCAGAAGTTATTAAAAAGTATTAAATTTCATTAACTACTAGAGGATATGAAAGAATACTGTAGAAAATTGCCTGTCAGACGCACTATGGCTTGGTCAAAGGATAAAAAGCTTTTAAGAAAAAATGCGAAAGTTATTCCTGCACATTTAGTGTTCACACGAGTATGCGTATGAACAGATAGACGAAGCGCAAAACAAAATGAAATGACATTTAGACTAGCAGCTAGCAGCTAGAAAAGCTATACTAATTCTTTGAACGAGAGTATGAGCGAAATAAAACGCAGAAATGCAATAAAAAGTATAATCATTTGGAAAGCCTTTTTAAACAGCGCTGGATTAAAAAGTCCATATTATAACCTGAATATGTATTATTTAATTATTTAAGAATACTCAGCGACAAAAATTGGCTCAGTCTACATACAAAAATACATGTAGGTAGACTGGGTCTATTTTTTTGCCACTCCGGTGATTATAGTTACATAATAATTATACATATACCTACCTAATTTTCAAATGACCTCAAAAAGACAAAGCCGTCTGCAAAAATATGGCTTTCAGTCTAAAACCTTTTCTGTATTACAAATGGTATAAAAATATCAGCATTGCTTTTGTTCCATTTCTTCAAATTTTAACCTGCGTTAGCCACGTTCGATGACCCTAGACCTTATCAGCATAATAATAATATAGGTATAATATGTATTGTTATTATAGGTACCTGAGACGCATGTATCTATTCAATATAGATATTACTAACAAAATAACACAACTGTTAGTAAGTAGATATAATATTATGATCATGTTTGTTGAACGGCGTGTCTTGCTAGAACAGTCAAAGCGCTCAAGTAATCTGAAATGTTCGAACTTATTCTTAGAGCATCTCACATTCACATGACTTCTGTAGATAACTCATTTGAAATTGTAATACAAAACATTGGGTTTCTACACGTGTCTGTTCCAAGTCTGATTACACTACTCAACGTATTCACAATCGATATTACTTGTCTTTGAATTCAAAGGTTCTGAGGAGTTATTAAGACTAAGTTACATTTCAGGAAATTGTTGGCCTAAGTTTCGAGTGTGCCACCATATTCTACGTGTGCCGCGCACAAGTTCATGATTGCTTGCGTAGTCTTGGAAGAGTTGGGATACGTGTGATGAGTTGAAGTTTTGGAGGTAATGACCTCCAGACGTTATTAGTATAATTATAATAATGCTTGCGATGACAGACCTACCGAGGCGCCACTATAAACTTTGCGACAATGGTTTTCAATCGGCTTTGTGCAAAGGCATTGACATTGACACCATCTGTCACTGGTTGGTGAGCCACGTTTAGTTCACTAGTTTATTTTTTACCTTTTTTTGTCCGTTTTATTTGTGTTTAAATGGACATAATTATGTTATCAGTTAAATTGAAATATAATTTCTACGTAATAAACACTTTCAAAAAGAATTTAATAGTGGTCAAATCTGATAAAATCGAAGTCATAGTCATAGTAATGAATTCATTAATGATTCATTTTTGGATCTATGGTCTGAAATAAATGGTTTTTTTATTTTTATTTTTTTTATTCAGCAAATAAAATAAAAAATTACATTTTATAGCTCCTAAATCATCCCAAAGTGTCCATTCCTGAAACATCGTTAAACTAGAAACGGCTTAGCAACTGTCGACCAGGTAATAGAAATAATGGAAAATTCCCGAGAGTGGATTTAATATTAAAACTGAGAAGTGAGAAACAATTTTCAAACACAAAAAGCTGACATTTGTGTTGTCGGGATGAGAAGTGTCTAAGTTAAATTAAATATTAGAGAGGAGTGATCCCGGTTCAGTGGAAGTTTCGCCTGCCCGCTGAGTAGTTAATCCAATGCCACAATTTACTTCCATTTGAATGTTCTAGTTAGAACAATTGACTGTTAGCCACGTTGTAGGTACATGTATAGTCTTACACAGTCTGGCAACTTAGGTATTTACTTTTAGGTTAAAATAAGGCAACAATGAGAATCGGTTCGAACTGACCGGAATTTGAAGCCACATCACCGAATCGCGACCCAGCTGAGGGATCAGAAGATATCATCCAATGTCATCATGAACCACGAAAAAGCATAATTATGCAGGCGTCTCTTTATTTGCGGGCCATAGAACCAATTTTTAGGATATTTGCCTACAACTTATCACAAAAAATGTCATTTCATAATTAAGGGTTTTCGCTTTTCTTTATTTTTTATAATTACTTAGAGTGGGTTTTAATAAAAAAAAATACAAATGCCTAGAACGTATGATTCCTTAATTTTGCATTATTTGCTTCCGCTTACCGTTGCCCATCGTAGCAGCTTTAGCAGAAACTCTCCCCAAACAATTACTCTTCTTATGATTCTCAGCATTACACATAAACATATGACGTCATAAACCTTAATACCCTCACTGTAACTGATACGTTCATTTGACGCAGACAGATTGACAGAGGCGAGGGCGGTCGTTGGTAACCTAATAGCCTAGATGTAAGATTAGGCGCCTACTGCTGGCTACTTACCAAGACGGAGGAATACGAGATCGTGACCATTCGGTGTTGGAAACTGGTTTGTTATATGAAGCGGTTAACAGCGAGGAACGTGGATGGAGGCATTGGTAAGATGGCCCTTACAGACCCTTGTAAAAGTTGCTTTTTCCCGTACGAGACGTTTCATTTTGCTTTGGCCCAGGGTCCTTCATAGTTTTCGCTTTTATGGGGCTTAAATTTTGTTATAACAATTCCTATAGATATATGCCTATATCTATACATATAATAAAATCGTAGAGCCGGCGCGTCTGTACATTGAAGATATTTACAAAAAAAAAATTGGGTCCCGTGGAATAATTAATAAAACATAAAACTGTTTTTTTTTTGTCTGTTTGTTTGTTTATCTGTTTGTCTGTTTGTCTGTTTGTCCGTTTATCTGTTTATCTGTTTGTCTGTTTGTATGTTTGTTTGTGGAGGCATCACGCAAAAACCACTGGACAGATTGGAATGAAATTTGACATGGTATTAGTTTACAACCTGGAATAATATATAGGATACTTTTTATCCCGTTTCGTTTCATGTTTTTTACCTAAATTATTGTTTAAATTTACTTAAGTACATATTTTTTCATAATTGAAACTGACCATAGACATCACAGCTGATTCAGCTATCATGGCTGTCACACAATTGTTTTTATTTTCATTAGGCCAAGCTCATATGAGCTATATATTTATGTGATAATGTTATCAGCACACTACTTTACTAACTTTTTAAAAAGTAAAATAGACCATGGAAACATTGAGTGACATGTCTCATTCAGCCAAATCGGTGGCTGTATGCAGGCGTTCTATTCGAAATTTAACATTTTTATCAATGTTTTAAATAGCTTGGTAGTATTAAAAAGAAAAAATATACTTTTTTAATAAAAAAAAAAACGGCGGGAATATGTAAATACTGTAAATAACAATAAAGCACTAAATTTCGATTTATTTAAAGTGATGTACCTAAATGATATTAATTTAATCGCTTTTAGTAACAAAATAGTGATCATTTGTTGTATTCCACTATGATGAAAATAAGAGGAGAACTAACTAAAGCAAACTTAGTATAAATTTCAATGGAAAATTTTTAGTCGTTGTGAAACTATTATAAAATTGGGGTAAGGAATTTAATGAATTTAGTTAGTTATTGAGTATTTAATTAAGTAAAATATATTAATAATGACTCGGATGTAATATGTTGCAATAAATAGCAATTGCTGGACTCTTACTTTGATTGTTTGATTAGGTAGGTACTTTGATTGAAAATTTCTTTTGTTGTGATTTTACGAATGTAACCATTTGAGTATAGAAAATGAACCGGACTTTTTGAGAGTTGTGGTAGGCAAATCGTATTTCAAGTTTTCCAAGAGAGTATGGAATATCGAGAAAGTTTATTCTTTCAGATTTGGAAGATGGTTAAATAGTCTCACTAGAAAGAAAACCGGTACCTACGTACATTTAATACAATATTAAACACAATAATTATATAGGAATTATGATCCCTTAACAATAAAGGAAATTTATTACTGGTCCTAGAGACTTGAAATTTGGCATAAATGTACCTAGAGTATAATAGAGGTGTACTAAGGAACGATTTTTCGAAATTCCCACGGGATAGGGAAATACCTAAACTTCGTTTCTTTCTATTTTGTAGGGGGAACTGGAACATCTGAAACTTATGCATTTTCCCGAGGAAAAATAGGTAGCCAATATCAGTCAAGAATTGGTAGCTTTCTATAAGTGAAAGTTTTTTTATTAAGTCGATCTAAAGAGTTAAAATGCAAAATTCAAGGCGGGATAGAAATAAATGAATTCAATTTGGGGACTGATTTAAAAAAACACTAATAGGAAGCTATAACACTGTCTCTGATTGACATTTTGATTGAATTTTTAAAATACGTAGGTCTATCCCGCGGGAACTTTAATACTTGCACTTTTTCGAGATAAAGTAGCCTGATATCAATCAAAAACAGTGTAGCTTTCTATTAGTTAAAGGTTTTTGAATGGGTCTAAATGTATAATTTACTTATTTCTATCCTCCGGGAATTTTTGCAAAAATAGGTAGTCACGACAGACAAGAACTGTATGTAGAATGTTAATGGTGTAAGTATAGTAGTTTTCAACATTTAATTAAGTAGGTAGGTAGTTCCATTGGGTTCACAGACAAAAAAACAGCAACATCAACATCTTCCGTTAAAAACCAGTATTTGTATTAGGTACTTACGTTATTGTCTACGCGTACGAAGTCGCGGGCAAAAGCTAGTAATGAAATAAAATTATTGATCCCTAATTAGAATAAATATTATTAGAAGCAACAGTAATGTTGAAAAAGTAGTTGAATTATCATATCAACTAAGTGCATAATTATATTAGCAAGGGAGTAAGAGCCTTGGAAGTTCCTTTGGAGATTTTAGGTTTTTCTACAAATTTTGCGCCTAACGGTACGAACAAAACGTTCTAGGAAGTTCTAGGAAGTTCTAGGAAGAAACAATTTACTTTGTGGTTATACCAGCCGACAACGTCAAAAAGAGACAATATAATATTCAAACAGGTACTTATAATTACGTCGTAAATTAATTCGCTATTTATAAGCGTCTGACAAAAATATGTACCTAGGTATGTTTAAAATCTATAGCATTTTTATAAACATTACGCATTACGATAAAAACTAAAAAAACAGTAAACCATTCAACAACCGAATCGATTGGATAATTTTATATTTCCAAAGGAGTGTTGTTTTAATACTTATTAGTTTCCTCTGCAATGTCACTTAAACTATGACCTTATGTGCAAGTTAATTATGTACTAAAAATTAAAATGTTTCCAAGTAAAAAAAAATCCAAGGACATTAGTGAAATGAAATTTATCACGTAACACCCCGTCACTCCCGTTAGAAAAAGGTTACAGGGCGTATCACCCGCTGTAAGCATTTCACTAAAGTCACGTAAGACGTTGTATTAAAGATTAAATACATCGGCTGATTCTGGAGGCAGGCCACGTCCAATTAGGGACGGGTTCCCGAGGGAGCGGCATCATATCGCCGGCCTGACCACTGTTTAGCCGTGTCTGACATCGCAACTACACACACGAGGTGAGCTTTTTAATCTCGCAAATGATTGGACGGTTTTTGCTGTCAGGATTCTTTGTGGATGAAGATAGATTTGTTAAACATATCGTTGTGTATTTTGCAGAGTGTTTTGTAAGATGAAGTGGGATGAGGTACATTTAGTTATGTTTAGGGTCAATTTCAATAGAGAGATAAATTAGACAGACTTAAGGCCCTATAGCGTAACTATTTTGACACTCGTCATCGGTTTGAAAAGCCAGTTCTTGTTCGACTGTGACAGCTTGCTGTTTCCAATACCGATTGTCAGCCCATACAAAATGGACACGATATTGATTGCGAGCGAGTTAGACAATAAGCATGCTGTTTCGGCTCGAACGTGCGTTTAATCTGTTAAGTTTTAGACTTCCATTTATACAAATCAGTTCATGTAAAGGTTGTATACGTATGTATGTATTTGAAAGAATACGTTTCGCAAAAAAAGAAAAGGCTAGTCCGGATAAAACTGCGCCGTATTAAAATAACGTTTAATAATGTTTTTCTTGTAAGGTTACGAGAATGACACTGACATCTCACTATGTGTATCCGTTTGTGAAAAGGGCCAGAAAAGGTTCGTTGGTTTCGGCGTAGCCAGTAAACATTACAAGAGTATTGTCGAAGTGAAAGAGGTAATGTTAGTACGTATATGGAATTCGAATTGAGAGGATAACGTCGCCATTGCATTACGGGTCAGGGCATTACGGTCTGGGTTTGAAGCTTGTACTTTGTTCTTTCGTTCGCTACTTAAACCAAACCATGAACTATTTATAATGCTCAAAACTCTGTCAATTTATTGTGTTTGTTGTTTAATACTAGATACTGTTTTTGTTGCAAGTATGGTGTACATCAAACATTTATTTAGTTTTGATCCCACGAAATCCATCCTCCTATAATAACACCCAGAAAAAGTCATTACAACACAGGGAATGAGTCGTAAAGCAACCTTTCCTGCAAGTCCATTACGCTATGCCGAATGATATCATGTCTCTCGTTTACGGGGTCCGGGTACTGCAAACACGGCCCGAATTTAATCTCTTCCCGCTCTATCTTGGGGCCAATGAGAAGAAAACTTTATTTTGTGCGTAAACAGGGGTACCTAATCGGCTCCTTTTTCCGCGCAGTCGGTCTCGGTTTGATTGATATTGAAAGGTCAGGCTGCCCCGTGCGGGATACGACGGACTAGGTTACCAGATTGCTTTTTATACATTCCTGAGAATTTGGAGAACACACAAACATCTTTCATTGGCGCTTTGAATGGGCAAGGTGCGTCTTTATGCCGTACGGAAATATGTTTACATAAGAATTATTCACCTCATGCTGTACGTTGCGTGGAAAGATCACAAGGTAAACGTTCTTTAAGCGTCTTTAAGACATATTTTATTTATTGCTCTATTTTGAATTGAAAATGTCCAAGTAATATTTTTTTATTATTTGGATTCAAAAATATCGTATTTTTTGATTGGAAGGAAGTGCAGTAGTTTTAATGGAATCTATCTATACTTTCTATTACTTGATTTTTTTAGCATTGGTCTTGCAAAGCTCTGAGAATGCCATGAAAAAATCTCAAAACATTGGGCAATAATTCATTAAATTAAAGTTTTATTTCCAATATGACGATCGCGAATAGCTTAATGGTTAGAAACCCTGACTATGAAGCGAAGGGTTCGATCCCCGGTCGGGACAGATGTATGTATGATGAATTCCAATATTACCAATGTTTATTATAAGAAATCTTTCAATTGTTGTCAATTGTCCCGTGATATCTATATTATTATTTATTGATTTATTTATAAATATAGGATATACAACTGCTTGTTTGATATCAGATGAAATGTTTAGTTAAAAATCAGATTGTTCGTAATAAAACACTTAAACAAACAGAAGCTCTACGCATTCGACATTGTTTGGAGTTTATTATCGTCCGTTATCGTATTTCACAAGAAAACAACAATGTTAACAATCGATTTATTGATTATTTTTGTTTTTTTTATTTTTATGAAACATTCATAGAATGAAATTCAACATACAATGACAATGCAAAGAAAAATTCCAGCTGCTTAACGAATTTTTCTTTGCATTGTCATTGTATGTTGAACAACAATGTTGATGTAAATGATTTATTTCAGCACCTGTAAGACTTCTTCAGAGTTTCACTGCTTTTGGATCGCTTTAATTTGAAGAATTTCGCAACAGACTTTAAAATTAATTTATTCAAATTCAATTAATTTCAGTGTGTGAAACTTCTAATTTGGTACCATCACAAAAAGTAACGTTAACACTGTTAATGTCATAGGGACATGCCGAAATCTGCTAAAGAAGTTACCAAAATATGGACTACAGCTCAACTCATTCACATTATGCCCTGTACATTATTATTTATCTTTGAAATACGCACGTCCTGCTAATGTCATTATACTTACCTACCGAATATTCCAATCAATGTGGAAATTCTAGACTAAAAGCTAAAAAGCGTCTGAAAATCCTAAAATAGCCAACAATATTTTGAAAATCGCCAATCAACGGTTGAAAAGAAGTAACTTATCACTGAAATTGAAAATTGTAATGGCATCGAATAGTTTTCAATAAATTTGAATAATTTCTATTTTAATATCGGTCCAGATTTATTTCAGGCATCTTTCAGTGTAAATTGGAAAGCATAATACTAATGGGCCGCCGTGAATTGCTTCAGCGATGCTTGCTAGTAAAAACCTGTTTGCATAGGCATCGATAAAGATATTTAGAGGTTTTCTGTACGGCGAATATCGATACGAGTTTTATGCGATCCGTTTGAGCCTTTTTATTGAATATCGGAAACGTATTTGTGGTTGAAATGAGATCTTTTGATATTGTTTTAGAGGCCTCTCGTTCTTTCGCGTTTGAAGTTTGGAGGGAAATTTCCGACAGTTTTTCCGAGATTCAGGCAATAAGATTATTGGAAGAAGATACATTGATGTTGTGTGGTAGAAAAATGAGGATAGACAAGTCACTTTGTGTTTGATAGCCATTAGAAGCAATGTTATAAACAAACATGGAAAAAATAGCGCCACATTGCAGCGTCAGGAACATACAATCACATTCCCATTAACGCAATTAATTAATAGAAGCAATGACAATAAAAACAACTATTTTCGTGTATTTCGCCCAACAAAGAATAACAGATATCGTGTAAAAGACGTTAATCAGTGTCGCCTGTCCTCCGGGAGGAGTTTCCTCACAGTGGATTTTCCCTTCATTTCCTTAAGGACATTCGTGTTTCCGAGTCTCGGGCAACATAAATATTATCAGATGATGACATTCCCGGGCGGAATGAAAGATGCACAGAGATAGGTGTTGTGAAAATTAAATCATGTTACTAACGCAGCGAAATGTGTCGGATTTGTTTCACTAATGGATTTCATTTTTCAGGCTGTTCATTTCCTAGCCTTTTGTTCATAATGGTGATATACTGCGCTGTTTTGCTTATCTTTGTAGCTTTATGTTAGGTTATGCAGGGACTAAATTAATCCCCATTGAAAATATAGTAAGTATAGCGTGGAATATTTTCATGGCACTTAATCACATGGGTACACAATTAAGAAGTGCTTTAAAAATCTAAGTCGACCTCGGCCGTAAGCTGCTGAAGTAGCCACCATCAGACCAAATACGTGTTAAGGTTATTCATTTTCTGTGACGATAACTGATCACCACCAAAGCTCCCAGATGGATTGACTGAAAGAAATCGAAACAGAATCCCGGCGTTTACGAATCATAGTGTTGCATCGTGCTTATTTAGCGTGTCAATGCAGTCAATCGAGCGTGGTGCGCGCGTCATTTATTTCAGCGTCCTAAATGGAAATGACCGCTGTCCCTCGCAACAGAGTGTATTCTAAACCATCGCTTTAAAACTGATCAAGATACCTACATTTTAATGCAAAATCGGGGAAACGGGTTTAATACAAGATATGAATGTCCAATTTGAAAGGTAAAAGTGGTTAAGCAAGTGTTCAGATCCGATGCCTGCTTATTTACTTCTTAAATATAAGCACGCGTTGTCTACATTGTCTACAACTTAAAATGCGGTTCAATCTTTTGCTAAAATTTGCTAAGCTTTTGTAACTATAATTCAAAATTGTTAAGACCGGCAGTTAATGGCATTAGCTTATGTAGGCCGTCAGGCTACCTATCCCTTTTGGTGGCAAAAGCTCGCTGCGGGTGTGTACGGCAAGTGGCAGAAGCCCGTAGCGGGCTCCTGTCAAAATTACCGCTAACTGGCGGAAGCCCGCAGCGGGCCTCTGGCCGGTGTCGTATTTCGCCGTGTAAATAAAACCGTTCAAACTGTTCCTTATCTATCCACACTTGCTAGATGCATACCTGATTAGACAAGGACGACCACCCATAAGAGGCCCGCACTAGACAGCTTTTTTTTTGCAAAATTTCGTGCCACTTGGCGTGGACACCCGCAGCGGGCTTTTGCTACCAAAAGAGCTATGAAGCAGATAAGAATAATACCACTTTAATCGGAAGAAACCACATAGGCCATATCCCCACACTTACACGTTAGCAATGCATTTAAAAACCTCCATTACATTATCAAAGAGAGTCAAAGTTACATAAATTTCACCTTCATAAAAAGGCCCAATAGCAACTCGGCACAATGTAACCGAAATGTAAAGGCAAAGAAAGTACCCGGAACTGTACAGATGTAATTAAACGTAACCGTTAAACTCGGTCTTCATCGTAAAAGTAAAGCTAAGCTGAAATGTTAAATTTTGTGTTTGAGTTTGAGAGGAAAGTGAATTTGTAAAAATAAAATTAATTGTAATAAAATTCACATACAGTTAGTCACAACATGAAGTGTTTCTCTAAGATTGCAGATCTATTGCCGTTTCAAAATGATCCATCCACATATTGACCATTACAAGGCAACACCATCTACCTGAAGATAACATTTTATGTCGTGATTACGTTTCGAAACGTTATTAACATGAATCCACAAAAACCTCTCTTTAACATAATGTTAACATAATCTTGATAAACGCAGCAGCAAAGCCCATCGCTATTTTAGAACCATGCAAGGCACACGACGCGTTTTATCAATTAGTATCTAACAAAGCACGATAAATAAAATAAATATTTTATAAGTAGGTACATAAAATAAATGGAGAAAACACCCCGTATTCCGAATGCGGAGGGCATAAAGCGTCTGGCAAACCTGGCAGTCCGGCGCACGAGTGCCAGCCATTCGTTGCCAGCGCGCTGCCATCTATACTTTTAATTGGCAGTCGTACATCTGCCTGCGAGCGACAGACGTGATGAGGGCAAGGCGCGCCAACGGTCAGATCAATCTTGTTGAAATATTTAAAATATTGAAACGGTCGGAAAACAAATGCTTTCGCATCTGCTATGTTTACAAAGTCGTAGAATATTCGTTCTCATTTTCCACACGATATTTCTGTTCGATGTCGTCTTAATTACAGCCCGTATGATGCTCGGAAACTTGATCAGACTTCTAAACATTGAATATAAAAGTTGTTTTACGTTTTTATACGCTTTCATTTTATTTACCACAATACGAATGTCCAAAGTTTCCGTGTATCACCATTATACTAAAACTTTTGAGGGTAAATACCCGTCCCGTTTACAGAAACTGAATAATAAAGTGAACTTTCAAGTTTTAATTATCACCGCGTTGACTCTTCCCCTGAATTGAACGTCAGGAAACAATACCAAATCCATTCAATTATATAAACTTTTAATTAATATTAATAGGAGCGCTCACTTTCAAAACAAAAAATACTGCGGGCAGACAAAAAGTTCTTAGAAATCCGCGTTACCCGCAGCTGTGGACTGTGAATTAATGCGAAAACAATAAAGAGTCTGCGGAGTGGGAGTCCGAAAACAGATGATGAGTCGAGGCGAAGAACCGCGAGTAAAAATTAATTCCAAATGGTTATTAGTGGCCGTGAACAAAACGAGACTGGTGTGAGTGAGCCAGGCTGCAATAAACGTCACGACAAGAGAGATAGGAAATTAAACGAAACTAAAGCAAAGTCGGTCGTGCGACATCTGGGGGAGGAAGTTTGGGGAAGCCCATTCAGGGAGTCTTAAAAAAAAATTAAGTCCGGACGCCTGATTCTGTTTGCCCTGTACCCCTGTGACTGTGAGCGACAGGTTAAAAAAGTACCTCTTTTGTTTCTTGCTGTTCTTTTAATTTGTCTTTCAGGAACTTGCAAAGCAGACACCGAGCGAGAGTGATACGATTACTATTACATACCGCGTCAGTTTCGGCAGCGTACCGAATAGCTGAATATGAAAAAAGACAATGGATCGATGTAATTGTAAACTGATAAAAAAAAAATTTGAATGTCATCGACGTTTTTTCTCCTTTGACTAAAAAGCTAAACATTTAAGTAAATATTGACATTTACTGAGTATGCGTTATGTCGATGTCCACTTACCTTTGGGCAGGGGTTCTATGACAACCTTGACTGCTCCCGCGCACATGAGCCCAGAGAATATCCATAGCACTAGCATAGCGCCCCGCGAGCGTCGCAAACATTCTTCCATCGTGATACCGGGTCAGTCTACATTTTCCACATTGTAGAACCCTGAAACAATAAGGAATTTGATATTAGTACTCCAGTAAAATCAAAAGAAGTTACAGAAACAGTTGAATGTTTCTCAGAATCATGAATCACTTAGTAAAACAATAGAACAAAATTTTGAACGTCCGTTTGAAATTCGATGTTTTCACAAAATATCCAATCTTTGTATTAAATCCAATCCTTCAACTTCGGGAGAGTGAGTTCGCCTAATATCTAGCGCCTTTGCATTTATGAATAATAACTGGAAAAAGTTAAACTCTGAAATCCGCCTCCATCTGAATATTGTAGAATTCGAAAGATAACGCGCTAAAAGAAAAAAGGCTTTCTCTTTTTTTATTCCTCTCTGTGTTTATTCTCGCCGGGAAGTTCGCGAGGTGGATTAAGATTGTCTCTCAATTCTATCGGATTATTTAAGTAATTTCAGTTTCGTATAATATACGTCTAATCTTTTCGCAAAATGAGTTTTTTGAGGCGAGCTATCGTTTGCTGCGAGAGGTAATTTTGTTTCTTGTAGATTTAGTTCAGACGCTGTTGTTCTTTGTAATATTTCCTTGAAGCGTATATCTTCTAAATTGATCCTTACAGCAATGATATCTACTACAAAATTCATGAGTAGTGTATAAATAAATAATTATTGTATTCTGTAAAACAAACCAAATGAAACAAAATATGATGAATTAGTACACGGAAATGAGATGTTAAAAAAAGATGTTCTATCATCTACATTCATTCATATCCAACCGTTTTGCTGGTCGCACATGACAATTCTTCCAAGAAGAAAAGCAAGAATAATTTTCTATAACTAAAAGAAGTTAGGTATATCTTACCAGAGAAACGTGTGAATTCCTCTAAATACCGCTAAAGTGAATATACATTGAAGCAAAATTAAGCAACCGTGTGTGTACCGTAAGGCTAGTAATAATAGATGGCTGTTTGGAATTGCACCGGGTAAGCTGCAGTAATTGCAGTGTGCATCATTAGTACTGCGCAAAGAAGGGTTTGGGACCGGTGTTGCCAAATTACCAGTAGCACTACCCGTATAATCTTATGGAATTCTCGAATAAGCTCGAATAGTTGGAATGTCTCTTGGTTGTCGTTCCGGTATCTAAAAAGTTGTCTATAGTAATAACCAACTTAGAAAACTTGAAAAAACCCCAACATTGCCATTTCAAAGTTCAATACTTCAAAAACGGGTTAACGGATTTCAGTGAGACTTAGTTAGGAACCCCATCTTGATTAAATTAGCTTTCGATAAAAAAAAACCGCATCGAAATCGGTTCATCTGTGTGGGAGCTATGATGCCACAGATAGATACACAGATACACAGATGCACAGACACACAGACACACAGATACACTGGTCAAACATATAAGACGCCTCTTTTTCGTCAGGGGTTAAAAATTTGAAATCGTTATTTTCATAAATGCGCAACAGTTTATTTATACATTATAATAGTTTATTTATTCACAATAAAAGACTAGCATGAGATTCAAAAAACGGAAGTGCGATAGCAAAATTATGCAAAATACTATGCAAATAGGAATCACAGTTTTAAATGATTCGCGATTAATTGCATTAGATGTAATGAAAACGGGATATTGACCGCGATTACCCGTTACGCGTTTACCCGTCATCATGATGCATGCAACTGCATCGAAATATCAGGAGCTCATCAAACCTATAAGGTAATCGCGGTCAATATCCCGTTTTCATTATGTCTAAATAAGAATCAATTTACGAGCAAGTGTGATGAAAAATTTATAATAGAAACGAAGCGCAGTCGAGTCCAAAATTTGTATTTACTTAATGATAATTAATTTGAAGATTTTGATAAGATGACATTTGGAACGAAAATACCTTTATTTTTACATCAACGATTGCCTTTCCGGACGTCCAATAAAATTGGCGGCGGGAACCCGAGGTTCGCTATTTCTTTCTCGCAACCAACGTAGACCCCCTCAGGGTAGACATTACCTTACTTTGCAACTAACCTGATTGAGGGTTTTATGACTACACTTTATGTAATCTCGTAACATTTAGGTAGCACTGAGAGACTTTTTTGGCTTTTGTTATGTTAGGACCATGATAATACAACTATTTTGTTATTTTTAACCCCCAACGCAAAAAGAGGGGTGTAATAAGTTTAACCTGTGTATATGTGTATCTGTCTGTGATATCTTAGCTCCTAAACGAATGGGCAGAGTTGGACGCGATTTGGAGCTGGTTTAATCGAGATGGTTCTTATCTTAGCTTACTTTCATCAAAATCGGTTCAGCCATTTATGAGATATTGAGCTTTTAAATTAAAATACTGAGGGTTTTTCACTTTTCTAAGTTTGGTTAGGTTATTTGTTAATACTTTATCTGTGAAGAATTACGTGTTAGTAACTATAGCTCTTTATTTGGTACTTAAATGTTTCGAGATTACTGAGCCGTGTTTTATAAAGCTACAAGTTACAATTTACAAGTGGAAGTCTCATTCTATCACCTTTTGTTAGAAAGAGACTATCGCTTGTAAACTGTAACTTGTAGCTTTATAAAACACGGCCCTGATTTGTATTTGTAAATATTATGGAAGCGTTTGAGCTACAAATGCTACAAGTCGCAAGCAGAACTATTAATACCGGCATATTGTGACTGGCTGGAAATAACACGATATCGGCTAGCCATTACTAATTCCGTTTCATGCTAATTGCCTCCCCCGTTATTGACCCGTGACATGACACGTCATGTCCACTTGAATCGGGTGATATATCTTGTTTTGGTATTTTTAATTTTGTTCATATTATCCTCGTGTCAATATTTCAGATTATATTTAATTGGTTATTTATGCTATAAGAGCTACCTTCATACCAAAAAAGTTTGTAGGACAAAAGACGTAGGTACCTATACTATTAGGTTTAGATTCTACGAGCATATAACCCTGTAGAGACCCAATACATGCGAATTTAAAAGAAAACAATTCTGTTAACTAGCTGCGGTGCGGGGGGAGTTGTGATCGCTCCGAAGTACTCCGAAGTATCCCTAAGTATTCCGAACCCGATCGCTAGGGGCGTGCGATAATGATTTAATGCTTTCTATCGATATCGATAAAAGGTTTTGCATTTTTCTATGCTTGCTTTTATACCAGTAACTAGCTTTTGCCTGTGACTTTAATTTTGCCACTAAGAAATGCAATTTGAAATGACCTGGTAAAGGAACTAACATCTTCAAGTAGTATATAAGATAAGATATCATCACCAACTTTGAAATTTTATGTGGTAATGGTAAACTAAACGAGTTAAAAAACTGTCAGTGATTCGTTGAACTTTACAGGTCAGGATCTAGTTAAATAAAACGGATCACTCACGTACGTAAGTCGAGTTTAGCCTTACATGTTTCGGACTAATTCATAGTCCTTCCTCTGGGAGCGCACGACCCAGCGGCAGCGAGACAGTGAGTGGGAGCTACTCGAATTAATCCGAAACATGTCGGGCTAAACTCGACTTATATACGTGAGTGATCCGTTTTGTTTCACTTGCTCTTCTAAAGTTCAACAAATCACTAAAAGTTTTCTTAACTGGTGTAGTTTACCATCGCTTGATAACCTTATTGCAAAAAAAAACCTTATTGAAATCGGTTCAACCGTTTAGGAGCTATAGTGCCACAGACAGACACACAGACACACTAACGGTTAAACTTATAACACCCATCTTTTTGCGTCGGGGGGTAAAACATACAGTTTAAAAAAAAATAACCTATCCAATAATCATTCACGAAATAATTATAATTAAGATAATGAAGTAAGTATTTAGGTACTAATAGTAGTAAATAAAATCCACAAATAAAAACCCGATATACAAACATTAATAATTTAGTGGATAATTATCGACAATACAAAATAAATGCACTGCACCGTTCTAGCGTTCGACGTCACAATGGTAATTACGATAATAAGAGATAGACGTACATGTTTACAGTAAGAGCAAAAAGGACGAGGAGTGGACACGTGACGGACCTGTCCAGTCCAGTGCATTCATAAAATTTTTGAAAATATTTTGGTAAAATAAAGAAATGGACTTACCGATGAAAAGTGATATTGTTTGTTGTTGTTTCCGCACCACGTAACGGCACAACAGGACATGATGATGTGAATTAACGGTGATTTATATTTTAAATGTCAAACCGTCTTCGGTTCTAGTTTATGGTCGAAACTGACGGAGAGCAAATAGGTTGCGAAATATATCAACTACAAATCATTGAAATCTTGACAGGGTCGGGTCGCCTTATATTACGTCTCTATAGGTTATGTGCTCGTAGTTTAGATTACACGGCAATTCATGCGGAAACATCCTATTTCATGATGGTATCTTTTGATTGCATTGAATTAGAAGCTAGATTTTCATTGCAGGGTCATCATCATCATCAGCCCACAGCAGTCCACTGCCAGCAACAGTGACATAGGCCTCTTCCATGGCGCGCCACAACACTCTGTCTTCGGCCTCTCGCATCCATCCGATTTCATTGCAGGGTGTTTGATATTAATTTCAGCTTGCTACCTCCACGCGTTCCAGAGAAAAAAGGTCTTGACAGGCATACAGACAGATAGACAGACGGACAGCAAAGTGATCTTTTAAGGGTTTCTTTTTTAGGGTTCCGTACCTCAAAAGGAAAAAACGGAACCCTTATAGGATCACTTTGTTGTCCGTCTGTCTGTCTGTCTGTCTGCCTGTCTGTCAAGACCCTTTTTCTCTGGAACGCGTGGAGGTAGCATGCTGAAATTAATATCAAATACTCAAGCCTGCGGCATAAGAATAAATAATAACATAATAGAACGGAAACTCCCGCTCCGGACGGGCTCAAGGTCACGATATTAGAGTATTCGTTAAACATACTACTCAGTCAGGCTGTCACGGCCGGCGTCGCCGCACGCGCGTTTGGTTGTTTATAATTTGGTTGTGATAGTTTTACGTGAGCCTGTATGTATTTTAATTTATATTTGTAGGTAAGTAATACTTACTTAAATCACCTTAAATGGCTTCATTTGGTATGGCACTTATAATAACTTCTTATTTAGAAGTGTCTATAATTACGTAAGTACGTAATGATTTATAAATCTCATATTTTGTAAAACTGGAATAAAATAATGACTTCAAAGTAAAGAAAAACTCATATCTTAGTGATATTATCTTTACACGTAAGTACCTAATATTTAACAGCACGCAACCCTAGCAACACGCCTGGATGACAAAGGGGTGTAAAGACGTGAAGGGGGAAGTAAGTATATAAATGGCGGCGTTTTGGACTCGGTCAAAAGAGATTCCGTTCTGCTACGTTATTATTTATTCTTATGCCTGCGGTCCCTTAAAGCCGTGAAAAAATCAACCTTCTAAGTTAACGCAATCAAAAGATACAGTAATTAAAAAGGCTATTTCCATACAAATTGCCGATTTCCAAAAACCTAAAGGGTACTTCCAAGATGTCCTAGAAACTTGAAATTTGGTATGAAGGTAGCTCTTATAGCACAACCATTCCGAAGTCTCAAAATCTTAAATTTTTATGTCTGTAGATTTCGAGAACCAATATAAGTTGACCCCACACTGCGTACATTTTGCTTAAGAGCAGGGCTCTGCTAACACAAGACTTCTTAAAACACTGAGGAAAAGCGTTAAAATCTTTCTACGGAACCCTCGTGCGCGAGTCCGACTCGTACTTGGCCGGTTTTTCTTTTTGAGGTACGGAACCCTAAAAAAATGAAGCGGCTCAATGCACGTATCGGCTGCTTCCCTCGCTAGTTAGAGGCGGCTGTTCACAGAGTTGAATGAGGCCAGCGGGCGTGGCCAGTGGCACCTGATTAAGGCATCAAAGATTCTGTCCCAGACCGTCTCTTAATTATTTGGCCGTTATTGTGACGGTTTTATGCGACGAATATAGGAGTTTCCATTTTTTTTTTCTAATTATTTTTTATACTAGTCAAGAACTATTAACATGAAACTACCGTGAGACTCAATAATAGTGAAATAAAAACGGAAAACTTAAGTACATAAGTCGAGTTTACCCCGACATGTTTCGGATTAAATCGTAGTCCTTCCTCTGGAAGCGCAAGCTGCGCACGACCCAGCGGTAGCGAGACGCACACTACGCTCCGCGGCTCTGCCGCGCTGGGTCGTGCGCTCCCAGAGGAAGGACTACCAATTAGTCCGGAAGAAAGTAGATCCGTTTATTTAACAATCATATCACCACTACTATTCTATTTTTAAATTCACTTTTAAGTATGATTAAATTAACTTACTACATAATATACAAACGTGATAATGATGAACCAGACGATTCTTCAGAAGAAAAGTGTTACAACTTGAAATAAAACTGTTTGCACTTTCAAGCAAAACAAAGTTTCTAAATTGCAGTTCAAAATCATGTAGCGAACTATGCCGTACCTATCATACCGCTAATAAGCAACGAAATCATGTAGCGAACTATGCCGTACCTATCATACCGCTAATAAGCAACGAAATATTTGGCCCCTATTGCAGTTCAAAATCATGTAGCGAACTATGCCGTACCTATCATACCGCTAATAAGCAACGAAATATTTGGCTCCTATTGCAGTTCAAAATCATGTAGCGAACTATGCCGTACCTATCATACCGCTAATAAGCAACGAAATATTTGGCTCCTATTGCAGTTCAAAATCATGTAGCGAACTATGCCGTACCTATCATACCGCTAATAAGCAACGAAATATTTGGCTCCTATTGCAGTTCAAAATCATGTAGCGAACTATGCCGTACCTATCATACCGCTAATAAGCAACGAAATATTTGGCTCCTATTGCAGTTCAAAATCATGTAGCGAACTATGCCGTACCTATCATACCGCTAATAAGCAACGAAATATTTGGCTCCTATTTACCAAGTATTTGGCATACTTGATGTCATGCCGCAAAACTAACAGTGCTCGTGCCCACGGCCGCAGCTAACCCACTCAATGATCTAACCCCACGGCCGACAATTAGGAGCAAAAAACCGCAGACTGAAAATTGCCTTAAATTTTATAATTAAAGCAAGCATAATATAGACCGCCTTTGATATTCAGGTATCTTTCAAATAACTATGGGCATTTTGCTTTTGAGCTGAGAAACTTGTGTTTCAAATAGTTTGTTTATGCCAATTAATTAATGCTTTCGCCTGCGGTAAACCAGACACAATAGAATTTCTATTGTTATAACGGCTACAGCCGCTTACCGCCGGCGAACGTGTTGATAACCTTCCTCAAATACAAAAAAACCGGCAAAGTGCGAGTCGGACTCGCGCACGAGGGTTCCGTAGAAAGATTTTAACGCTTTTCCCCAGTGTTTTAAGAAGTCCAGTGTTAGCAGAGCCCTGCTCCTAAACAAAATGTACGCAGTGGGTCAACTTATATTGGTATGTGAAATCTACAGACAGACGTAAAAATTTAATATTTTGAGAATTTTCTGAGTGGTCGTGCTATAAGAGCTACCTTCGTACCAAATTTCAAGCTTCTAGGTCAACTGGAAGTACCCTTTAGGTTTCCGGGGTTGGTCAAATTGTATGGAAACAACCATTTTAATGACTGTATCTTTTGATTGCGTTGACTTAGAAGTTTGATTTTTTCACAGCTTCAAGTGACTGCAGGTTTGAGTATTTGATATTAATTTCAACATGCTACCTCCACGCGCTCCAGAGAAAAAGGGTCTTGACAGACAGACTGTCATCAAAGTGATCCCTATAAGGGTTCCGTTTTTTCCTTTTAAGGTACGGAACCCAAAAAAATCATGAGCTCAGCATATCAATGAACCAGTAAATTACTATTTACAAATAGGTAAGTACTAAAATGAATTCTTACCAGCATATTTTATGAAACTTCATTACAGGAACATGAAAAAGATTCAATTATAGTGAAATAAGCGGATCACTCACATATGTCAGCCGAGTATAGTCCGACATGTTTCGAAGTAATCCGTATTCCACGTTTACGGGCTTACGTTTCGCCACCGGCGTAGCGTGTGCTCCCAGAGGAAGGGCTACGGATTAGTCCGAAACATACTCGACTGACATACGCTAGTGATCCGTTTATTTCACTATAACATGAAAAAGACAAAAAAAAAGTGGTGAAAATAATAATTTACTTATTTGCAACCAAGTGAGCGAATGTACTAAGGAACACAGCTATCGAATTAATTTCAAGACATCATTGCCGATAAAAAATAATTCGTCGTGAGCAGGCCGCACGTGCGGCGCCGTTTCTCGCACCTCGCCCTCTTCAAATCTCATGTAATAATGAGACAAGCTCGAGTCCCTTTCAAGGAAAATTTTAATAAAACCCTCTAAAAGGGTTATAAAAGCGGCGCTACATTTGGAAAGTAATTGAGCCCGCCAAGAGACGGTGTCATATCATCTCTTTTGATGGTTAGTAAGTTTTCGAGCTTAATTTTTTATGAGTACCAAGAGTTTTAATATTTTCCGGTGGTGAGATTAGGTTTTTTACCAGGTACACTGAGCTATGCAGTCAGTAAAATATTTAAAAATCTAGATTAAAAAGCACGTAACTAAAATAATTTTAGAAGCTTTGCGTGATTATGGCGATTAAATTCCCAGACAGCCAGGTACTAAAAATAAATCCAACTGAGAACATTGTTCCAGGAACGACGACAGTCCGAATGAAAATTGACAACGACACTAAAAGTTACGTTTGACCAAAAGGGCATTTCTTTTAAAAAGTAAAGTGAAAATGCCAGTACTCTTTAGTTTAAAAGGTATTTATTTAACAGTCATACATTTGTTTATGAATTATGAACAATTAACAAAATGTAATCATAGACAAAACAGTGCTGACATAGTAAATAGTAAATTTAAAGAAATTTCGCCCTAGTTTAATATACCGTTAATTCAGTGGAACTTTCAGATATTAAAGTGAAAAGAAAAGAAAAAAAAGGAGTTTTTTTTTAACTTTTCTATAGCGATGATAGCAAACAGAATTAGTGAAATTGCCGAGAATGGGGTTAAAAAGTGAGGGCAATTACGCCCTAGTGGAGTCGTTAACAATAGTTTGGGCGCTCGCTGCCGCCGCGGAAGCTAGTAAGTACGCTCAGAACTGCTAATTATACGTTATTATTATTAAGCTATATTGTAAGCTAAATTAATAAGGAACTACAAAAAATATTTTAACGTTAAAATCATTATAATCTAACGACGACCAACATTTATTTTTATTTTGAGAGCTTACAAACGCCAGGGAAGAGATCCGTCGTTTCTTAGTCTTCAGAAGAAAAGAACAAGCTAGCAATGAAATGTGATTTATTTACTGTTGCGGTACCGATTCAATACTTCAAAGGGTCGAGCACGAGTTTTCGAATTCTGCGTAACGTTACGGTTATTGTATTGAGATAGAGAAGCCTCATAGGTACTAAATTTTAGTTCCAAAAACGCTCATGGGCGGGCGCTGTTCCAAACGTCATACAAACTCGATAACGTTTACTATTCGATTTTAGGTGACGCAAGTTTCGAATATTCGTACTTGGGCCTCAGACTATACACAGCCGAAACCCTTGGCCCTAGAAGGCTGAAATTTTGCATACCTAGAGGTTGCCTTTATGATGTAGACAAGCATTAAGGGCGGATTTATTCAAATTCTCACGGAATAGGGAATAATGTTTATGCGCGTACGAAGTCGCGGGCAAAAGCAAGTACTTAAATAAATCTCTGTCTTGTTATGTTTGATGCATTTAATAAAATACTTCAGATGTTTGAATCGGTTGGAGGGAATACTTAATTTGTTAAGCTTGATGGTTTTAAGCTTCTCATTACTTAAAACTAGGTACTAAATTAACGAATTAAAACAATTACTTTGCTCACCCGCGACCACAAGTGACAAATAGTTATATCTGTGAGGCAAATGTATGTTTCCATACAACACCTCCGCCTCCACTGCTACACACGAATTAACACATGCTACACAGACCCAACTATCACCACCACCACTAAACTAAACGCTGACGCGTTTCGGCACTCTCCACGAGGCCATTAACGAAGCACAACAACAACCGCTCAACATGCCACCACTTCCACTACTGACTTAATGTAAACCGTGTACTCAATTTAGTTAATGACAGAACCAACGTAACCACTAATATTTTATAAAATCCAAACTATCCTTTTATGTACGTTCTAAACTACCCTTTTTTAAAAATAAATTCCAAACTACCCTTTTTTTATTTAAACAGATATAACTTTTTATCACTTGTGGTCGCTGGTGAGCAAAGTAATTGTTTTTAGTTCATAGATATGGACCTCCGCAAAGTAACGCCTGATTCAATAAATTACTAAATTAACTTCAAACTTGGCAAATTGATACGTCCAGTTCAGACGTCAAACTGGGGTTCAGAAATAAGTTTGCTTTAAATAGAACCCTGGTTAGATTTTTAAATGTTCACTCAGCATGTTTAGTTAACTCACTACTTGCTCACTACTAAACTACATGAAGTGTAAGTTGGGTTTCTGTCGATAATTCTGAACATTGCGTTAAGTAGGTAAATAAATCGCCCACATACCAATGTCTAGGGCATCAGGAAGCCTATGTTTATTATTGGATTATAAAGAAAATCTACCTCTCAATCTAGGTTTGCTTACGTTTGATTCTGTTCTTCTGCTCAGTAAAAAGTGAGTAGGCATTCAAATTCAATCGATATAAAAAAAAGATAGGCTTATGCATAAGAAGCTAATCCTCGTATGGTAAGTACTATCTCGTCTCAGTTATCCTTAAATCAATTTGAGACACTCTTGAATTCTTAGAATATCTCTGAGTTCAACAACCCTTTCTTATTGACGCGGCTCAAACAGTCTGCGTAGGCTATGATCTTCTGAGATTCTAATGCCACTTAATTTAAGCAGCGTAAACAAAGCAGGGATATATTTGAAAGATAATCAAGCTCACGGTTTACCATTAAACACAAGAATTCCCGGTGCCTTTGTCAACTTATTAGCGCTATAAAAGTGGGAGGCTGGCTAAGACAAGGTGTAGCGTTTTGAGATGTGGCGATGACGGAACGACGTGACGGGGTGACGTGGCGAGGCGATCTACTTATCAAAAACTGCTTTGTAACAATAGTAATTGCTAATATTAGGTATTTTATTAGTTGTAAAAACAAAATGCAATCTCTCCTTAATTTTGCAAATCTTCTCAAGGCTTACTGGGTACTTGTCATTAACTTAGTAACTTATTTTTGTTTTTGGTCCATCTCCATTCTTAATCGTTTCTATTATACCTATTCCTTTGAAATCCTTTTCACCTGTGGCCTTTTGACATTTTCACTCATGTTTTGTATAAGTAGTGTATGTATTGTAATATGTATATGTTTATTCATGTAGTTATTAATTTTACGTTTCTCCTTTCTGTTAATTTCTGCCACCTAAATTAGCCTCTTCATCTTGGTTTCTGTATTTTGGCTGTCTGTAACAGATCGCTTTTAAGCGTTAAGACCGCCTATTGCCTACCATACCTGTTTTTCTGTAATCTCCTTGTACTGTTTTGTGGTTTTCAATAAAGAATATTTGTATTTATAATGTATTGTAATGCAGTTCATTTACTTTGTTGTTTTGAAAGATACATTTCATTTGGATTAAGCTAGATCATTGTTATCACGTCTCGTCATGTCAAAACCATCATCTGTGATATCGGAGTAAACACGACGTGCGTACTTATTGCAGCTGTGATCACGATCTTTTTGTCGGTACCTAAACAGAACTCTGGTCGCAACACAATCGTAGAGTGTAAAGACACATCCCAAGGAATAATCGGAAGACGGTTTATCAAGCAGATAGTCTGCTCGAGACAAAGGAATATTTTCTAGCCTATTATCAAAATTATAGACGGTTGGGAATTGCCAGGACAATGCTGGCTGGCGGTCCTACGCTTCTTATTTTAATGGCGCCCGTTGTACTGCATTTGAAGAATATTGCTCGAGCTGTTCTGCCGCTAATATTGTTCTTACTTGGTAACAAGAACTGATATAGAGCTTTTGTTTTAGAACGAGTTCTAAGCTTTAGAATAAAAAAATATCATTCGGAATTTTGGCGCTAAAAGTTTATTTAAGTAAGTTTATTTGTCAAAAAAAGTTGGCACATATTCAAATTACATTCAAATAACGCCAAACGGTTATGTTTATTGGCGAATACTGAGGCCCGAGTACGAATATACGAAACCTGCGTCGAGTAAAATCCAATAGTAAACGTTATCGAGTTTGTATGACGTTTGGAACAGCGCCCGCCCGTGAGCGTATTTGGAACTAAAATTTAGTATTAGGTTTCTCGATCTCGATACGATAACCGTAACGTTACGCAGGATTCGAAAAGTATTGCTCGACCTTAAGCACTCACTTTTATAACTTATACTTTACTTATTAATTTTACAAACTAAACTAAATCTAAACGCATATAGCAACAGTCCAGGACTGAGACATGCATGAATGACTGCACCCCATTCCGCTACTATAAGATAAGGCGCAGCGTCATACACATCGCATCCCCGGACCGCACATGTTAATTACCTACGCTTATAGTAGGTATTTTTCACACTGAATAAATAAATAAATAAATAAATACCACGGGACAATTTGACACCAATTGACCTAGTCCCAAACTAGGCAAAGCCTGTACTATGGGTACTAGACAACGGATAAACATACTTATATAGATAAATACATACTTATATACATATTAAACATCCAAGACCCGAGAACAAACATTCATATTCATCATACAAACATCTGCCCCGACCGGGATTTGAACCCGGGACCTCAAGCTTCATAGTCAGGGTCTCTAACCACTAGGCTATTCGGTCGTCAAACCACCACCAATAGAATAGTAACCAGTAAATCGACATACCAACGATGCAGTGATACTTTATAACGACCGGATGACCTAGTGGTTAGCGACCCTGACTATGAAGCTTGAGGTCCCGGGTTCGAATCCCCCGGTCGGGGCAGATGTTTGTATGATGAATACGAATGTTTGTTCTCGGGTCTTGGATGTTTAATATTATTATGTATATAAGTATGTATTTATCTATATAAGTATGTTTATCCGTTGTCTAGTACCCATAGTACAGACTTTGCCTAGTTTGGGACTAGGTCAATTGGTGTCGATTTGTCCCATGATATTTATTTATTTATTATTATTTATAATTTTTTGATGGTATGATACTTTACTAAAAATCGGGGGCTTGGGAATTATTTTCACACCGTGCTTCCAACTTTGTCCTAACAGTATACCCTACTATTAATTGAGTACCTAGTTGTTCATGTACACACAGCTTATATTAATCATAACTTGAGTTTGTAATATGTCCAACCGTAAGCGATACACAAACAAAATTCAGTTACCAACATATGAGCGTAGACAATAAAACCTGGCCATGAGTGGTATGGACGGGATCCTTTGAGCAGGGAAGCCAATGGGCTATCTACAAAGTGGTTTCATGCGGTGCGGTCACAGCTATGGAATCCGACTTGGAACGACATGAAATGGGAAGCATAACTTCGCGAATTCAGTGCGTTTTTTGCAGACACCGCAGCGAAAAAAGGAAGCGAATGGGCCTGGTTTTTTATGATAGCGGTCTTGATTTTTATCATACGATTAGCAAAACAATGAGGTTTTAATTAAGAAGATTTATTTCAGTAATTACTAAAAGATGATAAAGTGATAAAAATAACACAGTTGGAGACAATCATTGCTACAACGAAGCTTTGGGATTTGGAAAACAGTTCTGTGTTTTATGCTTAGTTGTACTATAGCAGTCATTAAAGCTGCAGCCTGTCAAAAAAAATATTATAATCAGCCTACGGTGCATTAGACAAAATAAATCTATAACTGATGTTAATAAAAAACACAGTTGTTAAAAAACCTTGTATAAATAACCTTATTTGCAGAAAACGACAGCAAAGAAAGAACCGCATGGTAGCGTTTTACGTAAAGGAAATCCATACGCTCCGAGCCAGTATTTGTGCAGCGAATGGCGCGGACAACAAAGCTGACTCAGTCTTTGTACTTAAGCCGTTTAACAGCAGTCTAGTGCCGGTTTTAATCTAACAGTAAAATATTAATTTAAAGGCCGCTGTGAATTTTAGAAAATAACTTGAGTTCAACATGAACTAACCGGCCACTTGTTTCGGTTTTAAGCTAAATAAGGCATAAAAAAAGTCTAGTAGGTGTAGGTAGTACCCCAGTAATCTGTATTATTGAGGTATTCTATACAATACCTAGGCAATGTAAGAAATATTATGATTATGAATATTGTTATCAATTAGGCACCTAGGTAATTAATACAATTGATAGGGATTGCATAGAGTACCTGCTGGTCTAGAAATAAATTATGGTCTGTATTATTTAATGGGTGCGCAACGGACAAGGTCGGCGAAGCTTCGCCTCGCGGAGCTCCTACTCCGCGTAGTTGAGGCACTTTCCACCTAACCTAACCTAATAACATGTAAGTCGAAGTGACTAAACTTTTTCCATACATTATCGGCTGCGTATTGTATAGAATACCTTACAGGCAAAATATAAAATAGGTAAATAATATTTAATACATTATCTACACGTATAAGGCATTGTTGAAATAAATATCTAATCTAACTATTCTAACTTGACTGACTGACAGACTCATCAAGACCGAGCTCAAAAGGAAAAAACTGAACCCTTATAGGACCACTTTGTTGTCCGTCTGTCTGTCTGTCTGTCTGTCTGTCTGTCTGTCCGTCCGTCCGTCTGTCTGTCTGTTTGTCTGTCTGTCTGTCTGTCTGTCTGTCTGTCTGTCAAGACATTTTTTCTCTGGAACGCGTGGAGGTAGGATGCTGAAATTAATACCAAATACTCAAACCTGCGGTCCCTTGAAGCTGTGAAAAAATCAAGCATCTAAGTCAACGTAATCAAAAGATACAGTCATTAAAAAAGTAGTTTCCATACAAATTGCCGTTTTTCGAAAACCTAAAGGGTACTTCCAGTTGTCCTAGAAACTTGAAATTTGGTACGAAGGTAGCTCTTATAGTACAACTACTCAGAAAAGTCTCAAAATGTTAAATTTTTATGTCTGTCTCTAGATTTCGAGGACCAATATAAGTTGACCCCACACTGCGTACATTTTGCTTAGGAGCAGGGCTCTGCTTACACTGGATTTCTTAAAACACTGGGGAAAAGCGTTAAAATCTTTCTACGGAACCCTCGTGCGCGAGTCCGACTCGCACTTGGCCGGTTTTTTATGTATAAATAGTCCCTTTATGACGTAGACAAGGCATAAGGAAGGATTATGCAAAATTCCGATGGGATAGGGAGTTCCGCCATAGAAGAGAAGCCGCAGACGAAAGCTATACTTATATATCCATACTCCTTACCGGTTCCTGACCCACGATAAAACGTTTTCACCGTAAGTGTCACAATTATTTTTCTTGTCAATTCAATATCACTATGACATTTTCTGTGAAAAAGTTGTACAGTGGGTCAGGAATCAAACTGCTCGACCGTACACACCACATTTTAGATCAACATTTATTTTGTTGAAACTTTTGTTACTGTGTCGATCGTATTATCGGCTAAATGTAAGAGTAATTTGCTGCAAAACAGTGTTTTCATAGAGGTTTGCATAATTACAGGGCTTGACGTCAACATAAATTGCATAGATACAAGCAATGTATCGCACAGCAAACAATGCTGTTGGTAGCATTTGATATGCTAATATTTCGTACGTTAATTATGTACCTGCGAATTTGTCATTGAATGCATGAAAACATGAAATTATTCAATAAAAAACTAAGTTTTTTTATGTTTTGCCGGAAGAGATCTGTGCCCTAAGCACGACTTGTCGAATCCTGCGTTACGTTACGGTTATCGTATCGAGATCGAGAAATCTCATACTAAATTTTAGTTCCAAATACGCTCACGGGCGGGCGCTGTTCCAAACGTCATACAAACTCGTTATAGTTTACTATTCGATTTTACGTGACGCAGGATTCGACAAGTCGTGCTTAGGGCACAGAAGTTGAGTTTACAGTAGTATAATAATTAGCTCCTGAAATAACACATTCACAAAATAAGGGCTCCTTTTTACCCTTTAGCACTAAACCCTAAAAAGTGTCAAATTGGAAAAAAAATCCATGGAAACTAGCCCTTACCTTTAGCGTTAGTTTTGACAGGCTAACGACGAAAAACGAGCACGACTCCCAAACGTCAAGCAACGACCAGAAAGAGGGACACCGATAACTGCGGAAGTACCTATATTTTTTCTCGTCCAAATGAACTGAGCGTAAACAGAGACCAAATTTCACGGACCCCACCGGCATAATAGACGTGTCAGATAAAATGGCGGAGTGACAGCGAGGCCGACAGTGCACTTTTCGAATATTTTTGCCTTTTAATTTGCTCCTGTCGTCTACCTTCGCCTCGCGATTGTTTTTTTTCCCAAGTTTCATTAAGAGATGCTACTGGATGCTGACATTAGCTTTGAGCGATAACTAGAAAAGTCTGAAACAGTTTTGAATTAATAAAGTAAGTAAGTAATCACATTATTGGACAAAAAAAACAAGATAAAACACAAGTAAGCTCGCCTTTGTACTACATTTTTGTTTTGGTATATTTATTGTAATTGTTTTGTAATATTATGTGCAAAAAAGGATTTACATACATACATACATATATACAAAGGCGAACTTATCCTTTTAAGGGATCTGTACCAGCCAATCTCTAACATACGGTAAAAAAACGTGAAACTATATTTACACAATGGGATTTAATCGTAGTGACATAAACGGACTACCCGCGTAAGTCATTTGAGTATAACCAGAAATGTTTCGGACTAATCCGTAGTCCATCCTTTGGGAGCACACGCTTCGGCGGTAGCGAAACGAACATGTCGGGCTACACTCGACTGACATATTTGAGTGATCCGTTTATTTCAAGCCATTGTAAAGAATGTTGTCCTTTTATAAAGTGGAGATCGATACTTAGAGCTAATTCAAATACTTAAGTACCTACATCTCATTTAATATCATCCTGATTTAATTAGATAGACGGTGCAGTATTTTGTTATCGCTTTAGATAAAAAAAGAATACTGTAACGCTAAGTAAGACACGAAACCAAAAGACGACAAAACATTCAGCGCAAAAATAATTAAAAAAACGGCGCACACGAGTGCCCACAACTATTAGGCATAAAACTATGAAAAGTAAAACAAATGAAGTGAAATCGCACAGTAATGAATTTTGAATGTCCAAACATCACCGCAAACAAAGACTTCAAAGCACAAAACCTCAGTAAATTAATTTCACGGAACATTTCCCAGTCCAGACGAATAAAGGTCTGTACATACTCAGCCCGCCTATTTAGATATGCACAGTCTACTTGTAGTTACTGGAAAATAAGCAGCAAATTTTCACACCCCAGCTTTTAATGGCCTCGCAACAGGATACCGCCAGCAAAAAAGTCAGACTCCATGTGTATTATAGAAGAATAAGTGATAATTATAAAAGTCAAGCATTTACACAATGAAAAAAAAAGCTCGAATTAGAAATCTTCTAAATGTTTTCAGCTATAAAGTGAAATTAAATCCTAGTAATTACAAAGTGTTTGTTATTTTACCATTAGTAGCAATCTTATTTTAACTCAATCCTAGTTTTTAGAAAAAACAACAACCTTTCTTTAACTTCTCAGCGCCTACTATCTGAAAACTCATAAAATTTATATAAATAAAAAAAACTTTTAGAATAACCTTTATGAAGGTCAAATTACCAATTTATTTTCATCTTTATTGGCTGCCTACAAAATTTTCGTCGTATAAAAAGGCTAAAAAAAAATCACTGTTATTAGTCACAAGAAACACAACTAACAACAACTAAGAGAAGAAAAAACAGGCCCCGTTTTTTTTCAAACGTTACGATCTAATTTCGCAAGCCGTCTCCTCCGGTGTCTCTCCACAATCCACAAAGTAGCGAAAGTGGCGCAAAGTGCTCACCGCGGCAGACAATCCGTGCACGCCATTGTTGTCTTTGATTTAGCCACCGCAATGCACACACGTCCACAACCTACGTAGCAACCACAACGACAACCAAGCGTGCCGTATAAGCCTTAACCAACATCCGAAATAAACGAAGATCGTTATCATTCGACACACGATCTCATTATTTCCACGTTATAACAATCAAGCATCAAATCTCCAATAAAATCACTCGCGCTGCGCCGAATAAAAATCGTCCAAAACTCGGGAACGTTTTTCATTTCATCACGTCGCTCATATTAAGTTGGAGAGGTAAATATGCACGCAATTTTCATCCATTCCATTCCTAATGACTTTCACTGACACGGCGCAAAACCCCTCATTTTACACTTTGACGCGTTCGCTTACGCTTAGTCCTGTCGCGATGACATTTTCCAATGGAAGCGAAAATGAGAAAACTTGCAAAGCAGGCTTCTTGCACTTGAAAATAAAGTCTAAATTTCAACGGAGCGGGGAGTCGGGCAGGGTGACTTTTGTCTATTCTGGGTCTCCAAGGATAAGTTTTCATTGCGACAGCAGTAAGACAGAACTTACTTGGGATTTATTCTAAAAAGAGCTTTAAGCTTAGTAGTTAAAGTTGAGAACAGTTGGTGGGTGGTGTGGAGATATGGCAAGCGGCGTGCAGTAGTTTCCGCTGTCGGATCGTTTTGTCTATTGGTAATGTGAGACTCGGTTCGCACCTCTGAACAACAGAGTGTTACCTTTTTCACACTTTTTATGCGGGGACTTCTCAATAGATGTCAGCGTGTGTGAATATTTCGTGCTAACTGTGATATCAGGGGATATCACGTTACGATTTAATAGTGGTTCTTTGATTACGTTGGCCTTTGTTTTGAACAAGTCCTTAACGGCCGATCGTCGGTTAAGTAAATTAATATTTCGAGCGCATCTAAGGCCCAAGCATGAATATTTGAATCCTGCGTAACGTAATCGAGTAGTAACGTTATCGAGAAATTCGTATGACGTTTGGAACAGCGCCCGCCCGTGAGCGTATTTGTTACTAAATTTTAATTACGACGTTTCTCGGTTTCGATACGATAACCGTAACGTTTCGCAGGATTCGAAAACTCATGCTCGACCCTCAGGTTCGTGAATACCTATCCTAAATTGGAGATTTAAGTGTCTTATATCTAAATCATTCACGCTTATCGTAAGTATCAAGTGATGTACAATACACTGTTTCCGAGTCAGAATCCTTTAACATATCGATGTTGCTGTAAAATAATAATGAACCGTCCAGGAATACCTGGCCTGGCCAATATTCCGCTGGCAGCCATCGCATGCCAGGCATTCCCCGTTCAACTATGAAATATAAGGTTAAAGACAAGCTGCTATGGTCAGTATTGCACGAGAATTTGAAAACTATGAACACCTGAACGATGCGAATTGACAACTATGCGAGGAAATTATCCAACGTGGAAAATGGCATGTGTGTCCGCGTCGACGTACTTACTAAAACCTAATCAACTCACTGAATGATTGATGAGTAAGGAATAACTTA
This sequence comes from Clepsis dumicolana, assembly GCA_963691665.1. NCBI lineage: Eukaryota > Metazoa > Arthropoda > Insecta > Lepidoptera > Tortricidae > Clepsis > Clepsis dumicolana. The sequence goes on along the minus strand of OY829520.1, from coordinate 6,676,936 downwards.
AAACGACCTACACATTATATGAATTAAATAATTAATTTTAAATATAGCTCACCTCAAGTAGCCATCTTTCAATATTCATCACATCGATTCGGCGGTACGGTGATGGCCTAATTTCGTCCCCACTTTGTCGTAAGGGCGCCGGTGAAAGAGTATTGCCCGCGGTGATGCCTGTCATGCGGGCGAGATTCCCCTTTCCTGCTTTTACGTACTTTTACTACACGCTTTCACACTTTCGGGCGTCCGCGGAACGGGGGAAGTCGGCCTATGAGAAAACTCTGCCAGTTTGCATTGTGGCGTTTGACTTGAATTACCCAGTTTTGAATAGGATATCTGTAATGCGATGAAGCGAAAAGTTTGGATTCGGCGGTTGTAGAGAAGTGTATGTTTACATATGATTCTCACGCGAGATATTAGTGCAACTGATGGAAGTAGAGTAGACAGATGATAATAAGTTTAGCGTATGGTATTCTGTTCAGTTTAACGTTTGATAACTTAGTTATTTCAATTCTAGATGTTGTACACAAACTTTAATGAGGTACAAATTTCTGTTTTAATTTTTTGTTCACTGTACTTTGTACTGTTATCCAACTTACATGTTGATCCCAAATTTCAATTCGATCCGACCTCTGGAAGTGGGCCAAAAACTTGCAAAATTTAATTACAGACAAACAGGCACCGTTAGCACTAGTTTCCATCAAAATCGAGTTGTAACGTTATCATATCGACATCAAGAAAATATGACGTTTGGAACAGAGGGTCGAGCACGACTTTACGATGTTGCGTATATAACGTTACGGTTATCGTATCGAGATTGAGAAACCTCATACTAAATTTTAGTTCCAAATACACTCACGGGCGGGCGCTGTTCCAAACGTCATACAAACTCGACCATGTTTAATATTCGATTTTACGTGACGCAGGTTTCGAAAAGTCGTGCTCGACCGTCAGAATCCCGATTACTAATATTCCAATCAGAGGGTCGAGCACGACTTTACGAAAGCTGCGTAACGTAAATTCGAATAGTAAACGTTGTCGAGTTTGTATGACGTTTGGAACAGCGCCCGCCCGTGAGTGTATTTGGAACTAAAATTTAGTATGAGATTTCTCGATCTCGATACGATAACCGTAATGTTACGCAGCTTTCGTAAAGTCGTGCTCGACCCTGTGCATAACGTAAGCGAGTAGTAACGTTATCGCGAAATTTCTATGACGTTTGGAACAGCGCCCGCCCGTGAGCGTATTTGGAACTTAAATTTAGTATGCAGTTTCTCAATCTCGATACGATAACGTTACGTTACGCAGGATTCGAATATTCGTACTTGGGCCCCCCCATAAGCGTATTTTCTTGATGGCGATACGATAACGTCACTACTCAATTCTTGGTGAAAGGTCGTTCTCGAGCTACGGGACATGTGAAACTATATCACCACTAGCCTATTTATGTTCCACTGCTGCTGGGCACAGGCCTCCTCTCAGTATGAGAGAGCTTGGGCTAATTCCCACGCAGGCCCAGTGCAAATTGGAAACTTCACACACACCATTGAATTGCTTGACAGGCGTGTGCTATTTTCTTCACGGTGTTTCCCTTCACCAAAACGCTCATGATAAATTACAAATGTAAAACTATTTAAGAGCTTGTAACAACTTAACATTTGACCGTGAAATATGAACAGCTGCTGATGTAAGAAATGATGGTATCATTGTGACATTTTATACAAAATGATAATAATATTAGAAGCACGGAAAATAAACGAGCTGCTGTTTTCTCGAATCACTTTTTTCGTTATTCCCGCGGAAACGAGACAGTCGTGTGCACACTGTGTGAAATAAGGTTTTTGTTTAAAATATTATGATCACACAAGTCTGGGAAGGGGTGATCAATCATAGCATAATAGTACTAACTTCGCGGTAGTGTGAGGAGTTACCTTGTAAAAATAAATTAGTGATTTCAGCTAGCATGACTTTTTATGCTGTGCGAGTAAGTTGAACTTAGATACGGTTAACTGATGGGTTGCCAACTCACCGTATTTTATAATGCTGAATTAAAACTGAGCAAACTTTGGTTTTTATGTACTTTGTAATTCATTATAAGCATTTCGGTGAAGGAAACTAACGTGTGGGGATCTTGCACGCCTCTGCGAGACAATTCAATTGTGTGTGGTGTTCTTAATTCCAACTGGAGCCAAGTGGGAACAATAGTCCAAGTGTCTTCGTTCTGAGAGGAGGTCTGTGCCCAGCATTGGGACGTAAGTAGGCTAGAGATGGATGATGGAAACACGTGTCTTTTATTCGGGTTCAGTTATTGAGAACCCTTCACAATTACATAATAATAATTATTTTAATCTTTTCACCGACTCTCTTCCGGTGGCCATTGCAACGCGGCTGAAAATTCAGGCCTTTGTAAAACGTAGATCATCATATCAGTCGGAAGACGTCCAGTCCATTGCTGGACATAGGCCATCCCCAAGGATCTCTACGACGATCGGCCTTGTGCTACTCGCAGCCAATGGCTTCTCGCGATATTTACCAGATCTTCGGTCCACCTTTCGGGAGGCCTACTAACACTTTTCCTTCCGGTACGCGGTTGCCACTCTAAAACCTTACGGCCCCAACGGACATCAGTTCTGCGCGCAATGTACCCCGCTTGCTGCCACTAAAGTGTGCAATTTGTTGATGAGCTATATCGGTAACTTTAGTTCTTCTACGGATCTCCTAATTCCTGATTCCATCTTGGGTTACTCCAACTCTTTCCACTACCCATTGAGCGACCTTGAGCCTTTTTATGAGGCCCACTGCAAGGGACTATGTCTCAGTTTCATACGTCATGACACATATACACTCATTAAAGACTTTTGTCTTGAGACACTGCGGGGTTTGGGACGAAAAGATGTTGGGTCCAATTTGTTCCCCAAAATATGTGTTATGCTGATATCACTTACATTTGAAGTAGCTCGTTGAGCCGTTAAGTAAGTATAGTGAAAGAAACCGTTACAAGTCATGACATCTAGACATGTTTCGGACTAATTGCGTTTTGCTGCCGCCGAGTCGTGCGCTCCCAGAGGAATGACTAAGTTTCAGTCCGACACATCCTCAAATTCTTAAACTCAATTTATATGAGTAAGTGATCCGTTTATTTCGCTACGATTGCGTCTCACGTTAGCTTTATGTTAAAAGCCGTAAAATTTACCAGTATTTTGCTTAGCTTAAAAAAATCTTCTATATATTATATAGTATCTTCAAGGCTTTCCTTAATTGAATTGAATTTTAAATAACTGGCTAAAGCTAGCAGCAACAGCTGCGTTCCTAAACTCGTTCCAGAAGTATAAAACATTTATTCCGCTTTAGATTACGCAGCCAATATAGCGTTAATGTAGATAGGATTGTCAGATTTACAATCCCAAATACAACGTTTGACAAATTGCTATCGAAGCATTCCTATAACTCATAAGTAGTATCAAGAGTGCTACAGGCGGCCGTTCCATTGTTTTCATCCGATATCGTACTTCAAAACACAAAACGAATAGAATAATAGGACCCGCTCCAAGAATTCCTGCTATGCCATTAATCATCTTCGAAATTCAATACATTGACACGTTGCCGCGTAGCGAGAGTGGGGCGACCATTATCCGGATTCCACAGATTTTATGTTTCAGTTTCTATAGCGGGAGCGGATAATTCGAATATCACCACTTGGGTATTCAGATACGCAGACTGGCGATCGGTGTGGTATGCTAACTCAGCCCTGTATCGATTGTATGCATACGAGTGTTTGTCGGTGCTCCAAGATTGTACGCTGTTTGCATTGGCTTGATTGATAATTTATTCATATTGCCGCAAAACGGACGTTCCGTTTCAATAAATGATATGATTATGAGGCGCTATTGTATTGTTATTGATTATACCGGTATTTGCCAAGGGCAGAACAAACTGGAGGCATGCCATCGCTTGGTGAAACAATTCAACGGTCGCCGCGCCAGAATGCGGGTAGCATCCACCCGCGTTTCGTCAGTCTATCCGTGATCATGATGTATGTAACTGTGTCGGAATATCGGGAGTTCATTCAAACCTAGTAAGGTTATATCGCGGTCAATGTTATGTATTGAATAATATGTCTCATTCAAGGGTAAATACAAATACGAATCTCTTTATTTGTTCAACATCGGTTAGTACATAGTCTTTATGAAGTATGCAATGTAATGCAATGTAAGTCAGGTAGGAAAGCATATAGAAATTTGGAAGGATGCGTAGGAGTGAGTCTTGTTTGTATAATCAAATCAAGTACTCAGTCATATTTGAAAAACATTTGACTTCTTCTTGCCTTAGCCTTGTTACTTACCAAGAATAAATTTGGAACACGTCCTTGTATTTTTAATCCAGAAAAAGGCGAAATAAATTCTTTTTTATTCTGACAAAGTGAAATATATTCTAAAATAGGTAGTAACAAGTTATTGAATAAAGCAAGGTTCATTTTTGCCGAGAAGTTTAATCCCGCGTCTGAACCTTTCTATTAGGCGGGATACCGTTATAGTATACACGGTTCAAAGGAAATACTGAGGAGGAATAGTAATACTTTCGACTATTTTATGGATTTAACCGTCGCATTTTTAAGGCGACGAAACGTGACCAGCGTCACTGAACACCCATTGTTCGGTTTCAGGCACTTCACCAAAGTTGTCTAAGTTTTTTTCTCTACAAAAGAGTGAATTCACTTATTTGAGTTACAGCCTCGTAATAAATTCAGAGGGTCGGAGCTAATAAAAAGAGATAACAACGAGTAATGCTTTCCGTTTGTTGATGAAGTGGCTCGCTAACAAAATACTTGGATACGCGTGGAATGCTACAAATGGACGGCGCTGAAATTCATGTAGGGCCTTGTGGGTCGTGTGCGTTTTCACTGTGAAGACGAAAATGCGTTTTTCTAAAGTGCAATTATACCAAATCAAATACAGGACAACGACGCAGCAGTTAATATTTAAAAATGTAGTTAGTCTGCAATGTTAAATCTACTCTATATTCCAGTTTCAAACTAAAACCACAGTAAATAACATGCAGCAGCTGTGTTGATGGCGGGTTTTGTTATTAGGGCTAATTCAATTTAAAGATTCAAATGTATCTAATGCTCCCAATTAGTTCATTAGGTACAATTTAAAGCAATACAACATTACAATTCACAATACGCATCATGTAAAACTATAGGTGTATCTATCACCCATGATAATTGCCACAGCCATCCAATAAAAACACAAGAACATTTTCAGTTGCAGACCGATGATTCATTTTCATTTTCAGTCGAGATGGGTTCCCGGTCCGCCACGCGTAGTGATCCGTCCGCAATCGTAGACTAATCTCTGTTTGAATTCAATTAACGCTGTCCGTGGCCGCTACGGTGTCCGTGCCGAGTTATTCTTAAATCATGGGACTGGCATAAAAAATAACGATACCTACTATATTTAAAAAAAAAAAAGTTAATGGCCAGTATTCAAATGTTAAAATAATATGCGAGGTTTGAATTGAAATTGGAACAGAAATTTCTATGCGTGCTCAGTTTATAAAAAGGTTGCCAGTATGTGGCTAGGCAATCCCAGTCCTACTGTATTTTTTTTATAAATTACGTACCATTTTTAAACTTGTCAAGAATTGAAGTTAGTGTGATGTAGGTAACTCACTATCATTCGTTCAAACTCCAAATTCGGTCGACAAAAAAGCGTAAAGTACAACGTTATAGGGAGCATAAAAAATAATTTCACGAACAGGTATTTATCCAGACGTATCAACAGAAGTTGTAACGCGCAATAGTTTGATTTCCATGTGGATAAGCGCGTTACGGAGGAGCGCAAACAAAATTCTCAAAGTGCTGCTTGTACAGAACCGGAATTGTAAACAAAACGTAGACTTAATTGAGATAATGTAAACAAAGAATTTCCATCAGTGAGCGGAACAAATAACTGTGCGCTGCATTGGTCTTGTTTGTATGTCTGCCTATTTATGTGAACGTTTAATTTTGTGAGTAGTACCTACTTCACAGTACGGGGTGTTTGGAAGTGGCACTGTAATTAGCTGAAAAGGGTATGGGGGTAAAAGTGATCTATCGTTAGGTCTTTCTAAACTAAGATGGAACACTGTAAAACTGCAATTTAATTGGGATTCGGGAAATTACCATAATACTTCTTAACCGCCGGCAAAAAAGAGGGGTGTTATAAGTTTGACATGTGTATCTGTGTATCTGTCAGTGGCATCATAGCTCGCAAATGGATTGACTGATATCAATGCGGTTTTTTTAATCGAAAGCTAGTTTAATCGAAATGGTTCTCATCTAATGTCGGGGGTTTTCAACTTTTCTAAGTTGGTTAGGTTATTTAATTTTATACAAGAACTCATTGCAATTTCATTTAGTATTTGCGGTTCTGTATTAGACTATTTTCATCATTTATACAACAGTTCGGCTTTGCAACTGCTCATTACCCCACATTGAGTAAATACGGCTAACGGAAAGTTAGTATAATTATATAGGGAGGTGTAGCGACCCTCGCAGACAGCAACGCAATCATCGTACAGTCCGTTTTAGCTCATTAGCTTGATATCGCAGCGAAGATTGGACTTTCAAACAGACTATTAGAAGTTTTCTTATTAGAAGTTACCCTATTACAACTTGTCTAGATGCACCTAATTCCGATCGATGAGAAATCAAATGGAAAATTGGCAGTAATTTACACACAGGTGTTGGGTCCGTTATGAGATAGGGTTAGTGAATCTTTTATGCTTTCTTTCATTCTGAGGGGGGGGGGGGGGGGGGGTATCTTAAATCAACTGTACTCCTTTCAGTCAAATATTAAATGAGGCGTTAGAGCTGCAGAGAGCAGAACGACGCTTAAAAATCTAGTAAAAAATATTGTATATATTTATATTCAACTTGGGCCTGAGAGTTCAAAATTAAAGCCTCTTTCGACGTCATGTTCAAAGTGACATGAATAATAATAAGCTTAATATTATATATTGGCACACGTAGGATACGATCATTATACATGTTTTATACTGCAGGGGAAGGGAGGGTACAGTTCAGCGAGCATATTAAATCGTTAAGTGTTTTGATAAACACAGACAAGAGGGGTTAAAGCGATGATGCGATTCGGTTCGAAATTTGGAAAATCATTGCCGCTGGGAGCACGTACTGATACTACCAAGTTATAAGCGTATAATTAGTAATGAAGGGTTCCCTTAATGTTACCGCTACTTAGTATTAAATATTATTATGATCAGACCTACGTCTTAATTTCGTAAATTTACGAGTTTAACTCGTTAAAAACAAATCTCATGTAAATTTAAATTGAAAATCGCTTTTAGATAAGTTTAAAACAAAAACGCTAAAGTTATTTTAACGAGCTCAATAATAAATTTAGTCAAGCAAACGAATTTGAAATTGTGATTTGAATGCAAATAGAATTACGTTTTGGTGAAAAATATTAAACTTGTTTAGCTAAACAATCGGTATTTAATTAAATATGTGAAAGCCGAGAACAACAGATAAACGGGACGAGGGAACAAGATAAAACAACACCGTCCTAAACAATCCGATATTCTAATGACAAATTAAAAGTGGCCGTGGAACGAATAGAAGGTCCCGAGTGTGTCCCGAACGCGCCCGAATTAGCCATCAGGATCAGCGGCGACAAAGAGCTAGGGGCTTATCTGGCGGATTTAGATGAACTCAACCCTCGGCGACGATACAAAATAATAGCCTGCTCGATAGCGTCATTGTTTGAGCATGAAATTAAAATTGAACGGGGTTCACACGTGCGCACCGCCGAGATAAGGGGCCGCGCACAGTCCGCGCAATCGATTCGCGAATCGCACTGTTTGCCGTGCGTTGATTTACTTAAGGGGTTTGCTCTTTTCTTTATTCCATCTCTAACATAACAAGTGCGAGGGCCATTGTTCACCGGCTTATTAGAGGCCAGACTCGCCGATCCAGTATGATTTGATTTTAAATGAGACCAGATTCAATGAACGGTGTTGTCATTTTGGAAATTGGCTAACGTGTCTCCCTCAAAATTAGAGCTGTTAGGGGAACCCGAAGGCTTTTGGATACGTATTCGATTATTTAGCTATTAACAAGCAGGTAGGGGTATGCTATTGCGGTGGATGCAATTTAATTTATCGGCATCGTGTATTGTGTGCTCTGAGCGGGAGCGGAGTGCAGCCATTTTGCGAGCCGATACTCCTACAGAATTTTGGCCGGCTTTATTTGTTTTGGCTTTTGGGAATAGATTGCTGACGACTTGATCAAATTTCAGTTTCTAATTAAGAAATCAAATACTGCAACAATTGTTATTTTTAAGGCGAGATGCTCAGAAGCTGTTTGCTGTATCAATTTCATTTGTATCGTATTATTTAATTTTATTATCGAAACACTAATTAGTGGCACTGAAAAGACACGAATAAAAGTGTTGATTTAGCGCTACCTAAATAATAAAGCACTTTTAAATAAAACACAATCAACATAAACCCAAGCAATCTGAATTAAACGAATAAAAAACACGAAAAACCGGACAATTTAATTAACAGACCTCCTATAAACCAGATTACCGTTTTAAGAAGCCACATTGTTCTACATGAGAGCTAAAAAGCAAGGGGGTGGGCACAAATCATGAACTCTTTATGCAAATCCGAGGCCAGAGCAACAGGATTACACGGAGCATCTGTGTAGACACAGACTAATGAGATTAATAACACCAAGTGCGCCGCGCCGAATATGTGCGGCGTTGACTCTTGTTCGGAGATCGTTACAGTTTTCAAGAACAGTTTTTGGGAAACAACTTTGATAAAGACTGAGTGCAAGACGGCAACTTCTGAATACGACGCAGAAGATAATTTAATACTTAATGCAACGGACGTAATCACGAAGTATCACGATTAATAAAATACTTTTTAAAGGTTCCGTGCCTCAAAAGGAAAAAAACGCTACATTCATTATGATTCTGAAAAACGTGTGTTTTACTTGTTTTATAAAGTAGCAAACATGACGGTATGATAGCTTCATATTTTTTTATTGGGATTTTTCTAAACACCGCCATATGCGTGAATAGCTCCGATAAAAATCCTTGCACTGAGCGTCACGGTAATGAAAGGGAACCTTTAAGCAATTTAGAATATTACAAGATACGGAATTTTACATACTGGGGTAGGTTGTGATTGTTATATTTTTATGAGCTACGTCCACGAAACTCCGGATCACGTTTACTTCTGACAGCTAAGTTGTGTATACATGCTATAAAACTGTTTTGTGATTCGCAAAGCGATTATGCTTCGCTTTGACTGCTGTTTGGTTTCTGGCGTGTAGTGTGTAGTGGTGAACCCACGTCTCGTCTCCATTGTTACAAACAAAGTCTCGAGGATCGGCTTCGTGAAGTAATTATTGGATAGAAAAAGTTGGCGTTTAAGAAGTCGTTAACAATGATTCTCTTTTTAATTTTTAGAAAGCAAATAATACCTAAAATTTTACTAAGTCGTTGTACCTGCCTCCCAGCCTAATGGCTCTCTAATTATTGCTGTGCATTTTATTACTTAGACACCTGGCATCTTTTAACTCAGGGGGATATATCACTCCTTCTGGGAGCAAAATGTATGAGTGTCAAGAGTGTGCTTCTACAAAATGTCTTCTCCAAAATTCGTCTCTCACTTAAAAATCCTTATTTTTTACTACCTAACCAACAACAGTTTCAACACTAACCACAAAGCCTGTATTGTACCTACCTCAGTTGCACCCCTATCGGTGTCGGCTCGATATCCAAACACGATTAACAGAATATAAATGTCGCATTGATAAATCGGCTCGCGCTAACTGCTAAATAGCGTGTGAGTAATGACGCGTACGCAGGACTGTGTCCGTTACATCTGACGTTTATTGCAGTTTAAGGTGGCTTGCGACGCCTTAGAACTTCATCATGTTTTGTTGGGACTGTAAATAGCACAGAATATTGTTAAGCACTATGTCTGGCAACAATTTGTACGGATGACGTCGTTTGCCATTTATGAATTTTGAAGATCATTGACTGAATTATGAGAAAAGCAAGATCATTCAATAAGACAAGTGATTCTTTGGTTCTACATGTATTTAATAAGACTAACTATAACAGTTTTGATTAATAACAAGATTAATAATGATAAACATCCCTATGGTGAACCCAGTGGTCGTAAAGTAATACTCAGTGGTCGTAATGATATTCTTTCCTAATAATTGTACCTGAATATTTGAAAATATTTGAATTTTTTAAATGAAAGCAGCTCCAAGGCAATACAAACACAAACATCACTTCATACCCCTAAATAAAGAGGGTTAGCCACAATCGAACGTCAATGAAAAAGTTTAATCACAACCAAAAGCTTTTACCTACGGGGGTGTTGACAGTTTTGTGGCAGTATTTAAAGGAACCTCATAGTTTTCCCCAATGGTTATTTTATTTATTTTCCTGTAATTATCTGGCTGGTAATCCGGGGTACGAGCAAGTTTTCGTATTAAGGCGATATCAGCTTTTATGGCTTGTTTGCATGCAATTCTATCGACACGCTTGTGGTTGTTTGTTTTGGATACCAAAATTGATTTTGAAATGCTGCTGTAGTCACTTTTCAACACTTTATATGTTGGTAGGCAAATAAGATAGCGATCTAATAGAATAGCCATGTTCTTAGTGGTTTTTTAACATGGCTCTGACTTAAAAATTAGTAACCGCATCAGTAATAATTAAAAGGACTTCTTGCGAATAGTATAGCATAGTAGTAATGTAGTCAGTAATAAAGTTGGCGTTCTGTGATTCCAATGCTCGGAGCAAAATGAGTGGAATATTATGGTTCAAGTGACATTTCTCATACCTCTAGTAGAGTACCTACTACTAGAGGTATTGTAGTGGAAAACTCATAAGCAAAATAATTTTGGCTTTGCTTGAAAACTTGCAATATTTGTAGAAACCCATAATAACCGTAGCAGAGGAACATTAAACATTAAAGATACAAAATTACTAAATGATGTTGAAATAATGCAAATCGTTTCGCGAAAGACAAAATACTTAGTCAGGTTTATAAATCACTGGAATCTTTTGGCTTAGATTGTATTATATTTGAATAGACATAAAACTAAGGTGAAAGTAATGTACAACATTTATTCGTATGAGTTCAATAAAGTGCCTCATCTTGGTGTCTTAGGGCAGAGTTCATTACGAACTTTAGACGAAGCAAAGTCTTCAAGGGTCATATTGATAAAACAATTTATTTAAGTCTACCGAAGGTTCGCCGAACTTTAATCTCTTTTATCCCAAAATCTACGAATGTTTGCAACGAGAGCCGGCACTTATGTGCCGAGATTATTGAGATATTTTTAGCCCTGACAGCTGTGTAACGAGTATTGTATAAATGGAAGGGAGGATGTTGAGGTCGCGTGGGAAATTATGTAGCTGTAAGCTGTAAGTAGCAATAATGGCGTCATCGTTACTCCAAGTAAAACAACCGCATAAGTTTAAAGCTACCCGCAGTTGCCGTCCCCGGGAATATTCTTTAGGTAGGAATATTTCCTGGGAACGTTCCAGATAGCTGACTTATAGTTCCATACACGCTTTTGGAGATAATGATAATGATTTAGGGACACTCAGGATAATCAAATAATTAAGTGCGTCGCACAAGGTCCTACCGCCCGCAAATTTACAAACTTTTGTTATTTTTGTTCAGCAGTGACTCCTCGCCTTAACGCCAAAACTTTGAACAGCCAATCGTCATCAGACCTATTCCTGTCCCTATTTTTTAGTCCCTGACCCAACTGGGCGACCGATCATAAATCTCCGCGTTTCCACTGCAGCGCAACTCACGGCCGCGTTAAGTACACACAATATGAGCGGGCGGCCATATTTAATCGTTATCAGCGGCGCGTGCAGACCTGGCGGCGTATTCATCGCTCTATGATTTACTTACGGCTTATCCAACCCACCTACGAGTGACTTATGGGGTGTAGAGAAGCCACTGAGCTATCATCAACTTTTTGGTGAACTTGAACTTGGCTGTACGTTGTGGTCGTACAGAGTGTGCTAAGTGAGGAATATTTTTGTTGGCCATGGAAGCCAGTATACTGAACGGGGACTGTTTATGCAGTAGTTGCAATAGGCCACTGAACTGATTGGTGAGGTTCCTTCTGAATTCTATATAGGTACTTACGTAATTGAACCCGTAACATTTTGAAAATGCTCAACTTCTACATGTTTTTTTTTAATTTTATAAAAGCAGCAAAATGCGAAAATGAAATACTTACAATGTTGTACATCAACAACTTCATTATATTACACGTTAAGTTTATTTCGTATTCACGTAATCACACGAGCGTGTGCGCACCCCCACCTGACTTAGTGCATTAAGATTTGGTCTATTTGCGCGCGCCGCTCAATCGGATTCGCGATTGATAATGCTTCGCAAATACGTGTTGGCAAGTCGATAAGCGTACTGAAATGTGTGATTTTTGCGATGTTAATGCTCGATTTGTAATAGAGTTACGTTGAAAAATGGTTTACATTCCGCATTAATGGTTTACGGGATAAGTCCGGCTTTGTACCTACTTGTATCTAAATGTTTGTAACTTGTCTTTATTTTTTTATTTTTTGCACAATGAAGTATTTTCGTACTTACTTACTTACAATGGTATCTTTTGTTTAACTTTTTTAATCGAGTTAGAGACTTATAATTACAAATAGTGTAGTGCACAGTGGCCCTAATAAGAGCTGTTTGTTTTGGGTTTTTGTGAAGCAATGAAAATAAAATGGAAACACAATTAGATCACACAATCTGGTTAACATCTGTTCATTTATGTTTTAACACTACCGAATTGTTCTGTATTGATTCTAGAAATAGAACAAAAACTTAAATTGGTAAGGAGTATATTAAAAGCTCGATGGTACACATTGAAAGCCCGCAGAACTTGCAATTCACGCAACTGTATGAGTTACATTGCTATCTACATTTTTCATCCCCCTAACATCTGCCCCTTTCAAACGACACCTGTCACCAACCAAACTCATTAATTGAGAAATCCAGAGCCTAGTGAGTAGTGATAGACAATTTTCGCGGTCTCATTAAGGCATTCGCATGCAAACTTTGCAAATACTGATGCAGTAACCCATCCAATCACACAGCGGTTTGATATTACAGCGGTGCTATTTGGTACGGAAAACGTTCATAAATTTTGAGCAAATAAATAAACCGAACATGAGCAATTTTATAACAAATCCTCGTGATAAAGGCAGGAAACAGCAAAAACTATGTTTTTGTTAATTGTCATTGGATAATGAACGAATTTGGTAACAATTTTTCCCGTACATAAACAGAGATCATCATCATCACCCGCCTATTTTTTCTGAAATGAGAGGGCTTGGGCTATAAATCCCACGCCGTCAAATTTAAAAAAAGGTTTTCAATTCAACACAATGCAAGCATAATTGTTTCATAATTAACTATCTATAAAATGTGACCGCTGGAAATATAAACCTAATCGGGCAGTTATAAAATACTACACCTAACTAGCTGTAGCTTTACTACAAGTTAGATTAAGCTTCATCGGGGTCAAAATAGTTCACGATTTTTCAGGGTAGATCATTCGCAAACAACCCATTGCCATCGATGCAACAGGAAAACCTTTATCCATCGTTGCGTTACCAACCCAAATACGGCAGTAAATCCCGCAACAGCAAATCTGCGTGCAATCTCAGCTGCCTCGCATTGATTCTGATGATGCAGTCGCAGACAGGGTCATTATCATTATCGTACCACTCGGCATCCATTAATCACGTTGGTATTCTTGATTCGTGCCCCTGCCCCTTGCAACCCTTACCCCTTACCCCCCTACCTGGACGCACTCGTGCATTCACCCTTCCCTTATCAGTTTTGATGCCGCGAGGGCAGCGAGGGACTCGGGGTATCGATGCTTTGTTACGATGTTGGCAATTTATTTGTCGCGGTTTAGATTCCGCCTTTGTAAAGGATGTATAAAGGTAAAGTTATTGTATCTGCAGGTAGAGATTGAGAACTAAATTAAAGGTTTTTGTTTGTCACCACAATTGTCATATCGATTAATGAAAAGAAAAAAAAAGGAAGCAGGGCAAGCAGGTTAATAAAAACGATTTAAAACAATGTAAACGTCATAATAACAATTTCCTACGACAGCTTTGATTTCAACGGGTCCTACCTACTGGGAGCGGGTATATTATAACATTTAAAACTTTATCTTTAGTGTAATTTTACCATTCAAGACATGAGAAAAATTTGTATTATTCTTACAACTAACTGCAAAGTAAATACAACAATACTGCAATCTAGTCCACAGCTTCACAGTCCGGACCTGCACTGTTTGCCATTGAGTCTATTCCACTAATGCCGCGGTACGATACTGCGCACATTCCCATTGCATTGCTCGTAATGAGCTGGTTATTTAATCAAATTAAACACCGTTTGGATGAACTTGGGCGTGCACATGCAACTAATGTTAGGTGTATGTTGTAATGAGGCTTTGTGTGGAAATTGATTAGGACGATGAATAATGAGAATGACCGTTTGTGGGTTCTATTAATTAGAACGTAGTGAAAGGACTTGTTTCTCTGCGTGGTCACAATGCTATTATTGACTATGTAACGATGAATATTCATTCCCTATCATACATTGCAGTGACTTCACTACGTGAGAGTAAAACGGACTGCGATAATTTGACTTCTCAGTTTTTCACACGTTTTCGTGACGGGTTAGGGATTTTAAGAACAGAGGTCTCTTTTAAAGTAGTTATAATTGAAGACCCAATGCCAAACCGCGACACCAATAAAACCCCAACAACCCGGAACTAGGAAGCGTTTGGAATAAAACTTTAATTTCTCACAATTGCAGCTACTTGGTTGACAATTAAGGAAGACAATGGGACACTTGCGATAAACCAGAACACAATGTGCCCGTACATCAGTCGGTAATAGCTCGAGTCGGGGTAATTGAGTCTGACCAATCGGATATCCACAATACCTACATTACATTACGTGATGTATGGACACTGTAATGCTATCATATCGGACATGGGCCGATTGCAGCGCTATAATTGGGGAAGGTGTCAAGTTCTAACAGTGGCGATTAGATTCTTATCGTTTTAATTATGGATTGCATTGACCATTTTGATTGGAGATTGAGCGATTGATGGTATTGACAGTTTCCTGTGCTGGTGTTAATGACAAATGAAAGAGGTGCAACATTGCATTACTTACTACTTTGTGGAGGATAACCTCTCACAAAGTACAGACCGTGTTCATTGCACTTAGAGGGTGTTGTGATGCGGAAGAGTATCTTTAAAATATAATATAACAACACCTTGAAATCTAGATTATACTTTTGAGACAAGTTTATGAAGTGCCTGTTATATTCTGTGGTCGTCATACGTTACTGCAAACCTCAGGGCAACACGTAGACTCTCGAATTACTCCAACAACTTAGAAATTTAGATGCTTAAATTTAGCAATTAACTGAATTAATAAGTACCTCGTTAAAACTTTGCCACTCTGGGTTGATAGAAAGTAAATATTATCTATTCTTCGTACTAACGTGATTGTAATTAGTTGCTACAGTACCTAAAGTTAGTTCATCAAAAATTGTTAAACCACTTTTTATCTAGTTTCAGCGTGATCAGAATTAATCGAGAATTCTTCGAAATTAAGTTTGCTCACTAATTATGAGTTGGTTTTAGTTTGGGGCAAAAGTAAATGCTGCTGGAACTAGTTAAATATTTAAAATTACGCTCATTAGCAGTAATGAAGTAGGCCGGCAGCACACTCCGTGCTCATTTTAATGCAAATTGATTGCTATTTTCACAATATTTGTATGAAATTTGACAGACGCCGTGCCAGCAATTTGCACAAAAATATGCAGCTACATGTATACTGAGAAATTTGCATAAAAAAACCGGTCAAGTGCAAGTTAAACTTGAGAACCGAGGGTTTGTAACTAACGTTTTCCTGATTCTTTCCTGTCATTTTAAGTCAATGGGAAGTCCGCTATAGGTTTTGATCTAACTTGACACACTGATTCCGGTTTCGCTGTTCTTTTGAAAACCGGAACTCAAAAAACAGTCTATTTTAAAGCACAGTTCCGATTGAGAACTCAATATTCGGCTATCCGCATTATCTATTCTTAGGGCATGTACGCACGATAGTGTTTTCATCATATCACGTAATTGTGCGGGTGCGGTCTACGATACCATCTTCACGGGGTTCGTGACTGCGGGATAGTCATGCATGGAATCGATACGGTACGCCATGAATAATATGAATATTTCAACAAATTTTTGTGCCGACCGTACTTTTGTCGCGTACCGCGGCGGCTAATTGAAATATTTTGTGTTATCTATAATTTCAATGGATAATGGTGATTGCTATAGTTTTGTCTGGAGTATTTTTAAATTTAATGTATTTTCGGTTAATGTCTCATTGATTTTGAGCTCGACGTATCAAATTTATTTATTTTAATTTATAAATTTATTATACGATTAGTAATTTTTAGACAATGTTTAATAAAAAATCCAAAAGCGTCGCAAAATCCCCGACATTTTTATTTCAAAATCTCATATCTCAAAAACAGCTAAACCGATTTTGATTAAACCTAGCTAAGAAATGGATCTATGCAGAAAGCTCGTTTAATCGAGATGGCCCGAATAAACTAGCTTTCTATGTTTAAAAAGGCGCATCCAAATCGGTCTATCTATTTAGGAACTACAATTAAACAAACAGATACACAGATACATACGTCCAACTTTAACACCTATTTCGTGGGTCGGGGGACACTTTTATTATATTTTTTACTCTGTTTCCTGTAAACCCTTTAATTTCCTCAATTTACGGGGGCTAATAGAGCAATACATCACAACCTGCCTATGGAAATGACACGACCGGTATTCCCAAGTTTAAATAAAAAACGCGGCATTTTTCCAGGCTCGGCAAACAAAAGGCATACGCGTACGCAGTAGTAAATTACGCACCAATTCGAATGGAAAATGAAATGCCTGCTTCCGAACCATTAAGCGATTTGAATTTAACACTCGTTCTTTCATTTTCCTATTACCGCAGAAAATTTGCGTTTTACTCGCGAGTTGAAGACTGTCGAGGGGCGAGCAACATAGGCGATATCGCAAATAAACAAAGTGTTTTTGATGTGGTAACATTGTTTCATGTTCATACTCGTATATTGCGGTATTTTTGAAAGCATTATCAATCCTTACTAATATTATAAATGCGAGAGTGAGTTTGTTTGTTACGATCTCACGCTCAAACAGCTGACAAATTTTGAAGAGATTAGATATAGTGACAGATGCGATGTTGGAAAGAGACTGTTAGCGACGCGCTCAACTGTAGGTACTTGTCTTTGGCCGTGTGCACGCGCGCCGCAGACGCCGGCCGACGGACAGTCTGCTTATTGGAACCGTCTTCAAAGACATAGGATACTTTTCACCACGGATTTTTTTTAAGTTCACGCGATATACAGCGCTAAAGGAATTCTATGGAGACGAAAGTTCTGTGCACTGCAATGTATATTTATCTGTCTAGACATAACAATAGACATTTTATTTTACTTAAATATTCAAAAAATGGCGCTTAATTGCGAGAATAAAAGGTTTCTTTACCTCAAAGTTTTAGGTTGAAATGCAACTGCCGTAGTCCCTGAACACAAACAAAATAAAATATATTATTATGTAGAAACTCTATTGAGTCTAGTCTAGTAAATTGCATTGCATTGTGCATTGGCACATACACGGTATAAATTATAATTACCATTTCTGTTCTATCTTGAGATGCAGAAACATCTTCAACACACAACCTATGACCTCTAGGAATATTATGTGTTGCTTAAATATTCATAAAGCATTTCAAAGAAAACATTCGCTCCTAATTATTTGTAAAAAAATCTTCAAACGAATAATTTGGGCGTCCTACAACATTTTCATAGCGACAGACGAAATCGTTTTAGCTGATTTCGTAATTTCGCTGGTAAAAACCGTGTACCCACCGCTGGCATCAAAGAGAAACGGACCCATCCAAGTAGAATAAAATCAACACGAAAAAATAATATGCCAGTATGTAGACACGTAGGCATAGCGGAATGAGGTTATTTGGGAAAACTTCGAGGAAAGTTATCCCGCAACCGGCCTATGAGCAAAGGCTTTGAGTTCTTCTAAAGAAACCTGGCTATAAAGCAATGAATGCCCAACTGGTTTCGCAGTCATCAATAAACTCTGATGCGAAGAGTCACATTCCTAAACTTATAAGCTTATTGTACGAATAATATTTCAATGGGCAAAATTATGACGAAATCAAGTACAGCAAAACGTTATTTTATACTGCATTTTACGGTTTGCTACCAGTATTTGGTAGCCAGACTTGCCTTAATTTGACTTAACAGTGTACTCATATAATTTGAAGTAGTAATTTATAAGAGCGATACAGAAGCTGTTTATAAACACATCGAATACACTTGCAATACTCATTACGAGTAACAAATGCCAGCAGTTACAGTAAACGAGGAGGATACAGCTACCGCTCCATCTCACTCGATGCAATGCTACCGACTTCACGTCGGCACACTCGGGCCAAAGGGGTGGCAAAGATTAAGTTACGTTTTTTAATCAAACACATAGCAATCCGTCAATGGGACGATCCACTGACTAAAACAAAGCGATAAATTAAAGCAGGAAACCGGGAGGCGAGCGTTCGCCGCTCGTATTGAAAGATTTACTTCCTCTGTTTAATTGCAATAACGGCTAGGCACGTTGGTATCGTATTTTTCTTTTTACACTCCGCCTCTTATTGCCTTCGAGCCGTTAAATAAATTTATGACGCCCGACAAAGTTCAGCCCACCTCTGCAGCCTCTGCGGTGCGCGGAATTAGGTGGGAATGCGAACGGGAAATAAAAAGCCAGTCTCAGGTGCGTTGTTGGAGCTGGCCGCTAGTGCGGATTAGCTCTTGACTCGCGGTTAAATGGCCCGCCCGCTCATAAAAGTTTCTTAACGCTCATAGTTTGGGGCTACCTTCCGGGTGACTCAAATTTCCCTCTCTAAAAAGTTTCACCGGCCGCTAGCTTTGTTTCCCATTACGCCGTGTACCTATCTGCTTTGGGATTTTGTCATTACGAGAGAGTTAGTTTTGTCCGGCGGGAAACTTTGTTATTGAGGTATGACTATACCTTTACAGTTTATGTAGGGTATATGTCTTTGACAAAATTAACAACAAAAATATTGAGGTAACTCACTACGTACTCTTTAGGTAGCTTAAATTACTAACGTTATCGATACTAAGTAATGACATGGATTAACCAATATAATTTCTCATGCAAGCTGGTGCACAGATCAACAGAAAGGAATACTTAACTGAGTCGTAAAATCCCAACAAAAGAAACGCAATAAAAAGGTTAGTGAGTTATTTATCCGTGTACTTAGCAAATAAAGTTAAGCGAATAAACGTAATCTGTGTACTTACAAATGAAAATTTGTGGACGAAGAGAACACAAAGCGTACAATATATTAAATTGTTTCGCCTAAGTTTCGTACCTACACACAGAAAAAGGGAGAAATTCAATTACACTTTCGTTTCATAAATTAAAGGGAAATTTAGAAACTCACATTAACGCCCGGCTCCTTTAAAACCTCCGATGTAATCTGAAACAAGGAACAAACAAGCCTAAATAACAATAAAATTCTAATAAAAACTTTGAACATGCAACCAAAATTGTTGCTATAGGGAAAATTGACCAAATTATTATTTACGGTTGGGAATTATTACAAGGCATTATCGGAGACTGCCCTGCGAGGGACGGCACGTGACGAAACTGGCTCCGCTTCCTACACCGAATTAAACGTTTGTTACCTGCAATTATGCTCACTTATGTGGTTGACACAATTATTCAAATTGATGAAAATAGACAGTGATGTCAGAAGTATTCCGTACCCTGCAATTCTGAATGCTTGAAGCACTTAAATCTAATTTTAACACAGACCTTTTGTTGAACAAACATTTTCAAATTAACTATTTATATACAAAAGTCCTGACTGACCGACAGACTCATCAACGCTCAGCCCAAACAAATGGACATAGAAAGCTGACAATTTGCATAAAGGGTTCACTTAAGACTTTATTTTTAGAGTTAGGATTATAAAACTTAGTGACCATACTCTTCAAGAGAATTAAATTAAAATTAAAATTCTACCGCTAAAGGGGTGAAAAGGGTGGGGTGGAAGTTTATAGGGAAAACGTTATTTTTCAAGTACTTAACGATTTTGAAACTTAGTAAATATAAATAGTCTTCAAAAGAAATAACTGAGGTTCCCTTTATGACATAGAAAAGGGATAGGGAGGTCTTTTACCAAATTCCCACGGGATAAAGCGAGTTCTACTACGGAAACGAACCCGAGGACGAAAGCTAGTAGCATATAATTTTCAAAGACCTAAAATTAGCATGTTGTAAAGGCACTCCAAAATCTCACAAAGAAAAATGTACGCGCTTCATCCCACGCATATTCAGCGATTCCACGCCGAATAACAACATGCTTAAAGCTGTTAGCTTGTCGTGTAACGGCCGCAAATTCGCGGCCCGTCCTTGCGGCCGCGGCTGGCTATGTTTAGACCGCGAAACGTATTCTTTACCCGCATTTACCCGTATTAAAGTCGTGATAGGAAAATGTTCGCGCATCGCGTAGCTACATCAAAAGATCGTAGGTAGAATTATTGCGAGGCCACGCATCATTTCCCAACCGCCTACTTGTTTGCGGTCACTGGTTTTGATCAAATTCGGCAAGGTAATGTCAAAAGAAAAGCCCGCCGGGCACGTTTACAATTGGCTGAGAATTTCGCTTACTTTATAAATTCTTTGTGATTTCAAGTCATTTTATTCATTTGTAACACGCGGAATCTTTCCTGTGAAAGAGTTAGTCCATTGAAGCTTGATTCGTGTTGCTGTACGAAACATTTGAAAAAAAAGAAGATAATTCGTATCGTACAGTATAATACATAATACGTACCGGTAATCCGCAATAGGCCAAAAGTAACCGCGCAACCTTTTAATTTACTATCGGAAAAAAATAGCACAGAAGTAGGACGACGCCTACAACTACACTGGAAATAAGAAAGAAAAAGAAAGAAAGAAGACATTTATTCACTTTCACAAGAAGACACACAAATACAAGAAAATACACACAATTAAAAATACACAAATAAAGGAAAGCAAGAAAATATTTTGTTAAAACTCAATGCATGACATTTTATCCCCGAGTAAAATCTAAATTTTCCCAACGATCTGTCATGCGTCCGTTGTCGTTTATCATTAGAACGGGTTAAAATTAACACTGAGGGTGTTTCGTTACGTCGTTTTATTTTGGATCCCGGTACAAAGTTGCGAGATGTGAACTTCGCTAATGTCGAAATAATGTGATGTGGTTTTGGAAATCCTAAACTTGTATCTCAGTAGAGAAGGGATGTATGTTTTACTGGTCGCATGTGCTATGGAGAAAATTAAAGGCTTTAAGTGTATTCAGGGTGACAATGTTGCAAATTTAATTAAAGGTGGTAGTAAAATCAATAACTGTGCATAGATTAACACATAATGCTGGTTAAATCGTTTGTGTTGAAAATTAATGCATTATTTACGTAAGGATATCCAAAATATATTTACATTTCGAGAAAACAGCAGTGTATTTTCATAAAAATTCGTATTTCATTGACAAATGCATCATGTGATGATAAATAAAGGAAGTCATGACCAAAATAAACACATTAAAGAAGCTAAACACATTCCCGAAAGTGAGATTTAGCAAACTAGTCTATCTGCAAAGAGATCCAGATATGAAAGAATTACCAAGAATCCTGAACACCGCTAACCGAGTTGTCCCATGTCGCAGCCCCGGACGTGGCCAAACAAAATGTAATTTTCCCCCCGAAGCGCCCACTTACGTGACCCGGGAAAGATATAACGCCTTTATTAAATTATTTCAGCTTTTATAACTGCTACAGACATGTCTGAAAAAAATAACGACACAACAGGCCAAAGGGATTAAGTTGCAAAGTCGAGCCTTACAATTTAATGTCCCACCTGCTCCGTACGGGCGACGTTGAAAGCACATTTGGACCCGATTTTGTCTCTTAGTTCGAGTAAAAATACTACGGCTTTAATTAAAACAATTAAGTTAACAAGGGCTTTTAAGGCTGTTTAATGTTTTAAGTAGACGTATACTTATAATCTTTTACAGTGTGTTGTGGCTGTGATATGTAAACCGTTAGTGTAGCCGCTTGTTTTGGGTAGAGTTGTTAAATACACTGATCAAAAATGTCAAGGGATGAATGAAGGCTATCGCGAGTCAAAAATCCACCAATGAGAGACAAGCTACTTGGCTTATGATTGGTGGAAATTGACAGATAGACCTCACTCGACGCAAGCAATCGTAGCGGATTTTTGACTCGCAATAGCTCTTATTACGTGTGCATTCTCAAATGCGATTGATTGCTAGATATTTTTGAGCTGAGCAGTATATTTCAACCTGTCCACTGACATTCAAAGTTGTAAACTAACGAAAGCAATAATCTCTAGAGCGGACACACTTCAAGCAACAAAATCCCATAAATATTTTGTAGCTCGAACACTCAGACCCAGCCTACAATATCACCTGTGCGTCAACGTATAATAGGCCAGATTATTAACCTTCAGTAGGCCTATCGCCGAGGAAACACACGTAGGCTCGCCTATCAAAGTTCCGGCGTTATGAAATAAATGTCGTCCGATTATTTATGTGCGGAAGAGGGCGCATTTCGAGATTGCGCTCCCGATTGTCACTCCCCACCGAAACAGATATTTTGTACAACTCCGCTAAATTATCATTAAACGGCGATTTGTTTCACTCATGCGCCATTGGCCGCGCCTCGTTCTAAAATTGAATGAATTATTGCAAAAGTCTTTAGCTATATTAATAGGAATCTTGGGCCAAGTTTGATTAAATTGGAAATTAATAGAAGTGCTATTTGAAAGTACTCGACGCTGCACGCAAAATATTCAATTGGTATCTATTAACTCAAATCACTTCATGTAAATGTTGAGATATAAGGCGTCTGTCCGGCGTCTGTCCGGCTGTTGTTCTCATCTACAGGTCGCATTTCTCAACCGTTTCTTTGTGAAATTTTGTTAGCGGGTTCGATAATTATCATCATCACCAGCCATTTTTACATCCTACTGCTGGGCACAGGCCTCCTCTTAGAATGAGAGGGCTTGGGCTATAGTTCCCACGCGGGCCCGGTGCGGATTGGGTACTTCACACACATTATTGAATTGCTTCGCAGGTGTGTGCAGGTTTCCTCACAGTGTTTCCCTTCACCGAAAAGCTCATGATAAATTACAAATGTAATTCCGCAAATAAATTCCGAGAAACTATTTCGGTAATTACACATAATATAGTTTTATTTTGTGGATTCGTTTTGTGTTTTTTTTTTTTTATATAATGACACTCTACTTATTTGCAATCAAAAGGCTACGTCCCAATCGTAACTGCTTAGAACCAAAATTTGTCGTAGCACTGCTACGAGTAGAGTGGATGTCGTAGCAGATTTTATTAATTTAATTTTTTGTAGCGCGTGACAAGATTCGTAGCAGTATTATTTTTTATTTTGTTTAGTCTACGACAAATACTTTGAGTAAGTTAAGTGGTTACACAGATGACAAGTACCTAGTTGCTTTGACTATTAATTTATTCTATAAAAGTTTGCTTTTTCATTTTCTCACTTTTATCCATTACCAGATATTTCTTTACATTTGGTCCATAACAACAGATGTTATACGTTATACTTTAAAACACAAAAGTAATTTACGCATTGTGCAAAAATCGGCTTAAATGCTTCTAAGCGGTCACCTACTGCCTACTTATTCCAGTGGAAAGATGTTAGTAACAGCTTTAGCTTTAAAAGCACTTCATTCTTTTTTGTTTCTTACATTTCTAAATTAAAGTTGTAACTACAATTAGTCATTAAAAAGCATCCTCCCAAAATAACTAAAAAGCTACTATCAAACAGTTACCCAGATCCGTTCAAGTTTGACAACTCACAAAGTTCCACTTTCTTAGGCCAGACGTCTAGTGGGTCTACGCTAATAACTTTGATCGGTCGTTGTAAATCAAAGCTCCTTAATCGCCCGTAATTATGAGAGTTATTAGTCAAACTGTTTAGAAAACGGGTCATCCATATTGACTGATGGGTTCATTAAGCGTTCAATACTGGAGACTAATTACTTTGCGAGAGGCAAGGTCGCGCGGTTTATACGAGTTTGATGTTGAAAGTGGGCGCGAAATCATTTGTGGATAGACTCTAGACCACTATGAGACTCACTGTCATATGTAAAGACGTGGATTATTATATAATTATGGATCGGCGGAACCGATACTTAAAATACGCAACAAAATGTATGAAGAAAACGTGAAGCCATGAGTCACGTCAAATGCGTATTCGCTGCGTCAAGCTTCCAAGTGGTCGATACTTAATCGTATAGGTTTTAACGAAACCATGCCGTATTTGATAACATTATTAGACAGATAATACTCAGAAGTAAAAACAGACTATACAGCTGAACTTTTTTATAAATATTTTAGAATGTTGACGTAAATAATGCCAGATGTTTAGCTAAACTAGTATTTCTAAACGAGCACAATGAATTAATTATTTTCTTACGACAAGGTATCTAACAGGTTTTATGACCCACATTCTCACCTACGAACCTTAAACAATTTGAACAATATGTTTAACTACCTATGTCACAACGCCTTAGTTTCGCATAACAATTTTTATAAAAACCGCTCTGGTCTGAGCATTATAAAACTCCTCTATCACCTTGAGGCTTACAAAATTCGCTCGTAACAGTGTAATACGCTTTAAAAACCTATATACATTAGCGTAATTTGTCCAAAACGCGCTCAAGGGAAGGCTTGAATATCTTAAACGGCCGTGTCTTGCGCCATCCCGCTACAATCAGAGCTTATGCATAAATTTGAATTTTCAATTAAGGACACTTTGAAGAAAACTTTATTAAACATAAAGAGAAACCTTTGGTCTCTTAAGACGGAATACGTATTAAAGAACAGTGAAGGTGTGGAGTGGTTTTTACTATTTTTTTATGCACATTTTAACTTTTCCGTGATATTTTAAAAAAAGACTCGCCGTTGAAAGTGTATTGTTCGTTTTCTGGATAAGGGAGTGTTGCAAAAAAAAACATTTTCAAAAAATGTTAAATATGGTATACGTATAGTATAGAAAAAAATACACTCTACTTTTGATTACTATTACGAGACTAAAGTCTCATGGTGGTTTCATAATGATGATGGCTTGATGACGTAATATGGACTGAAAATTTAACATTGATTGATTATGACTTGATGGTGGACTAAGGGTGTTTAGTGGGAAGACTACATTACAAAGTACCTTCCAGGAAGTGTTCGTTCGTTGATCGGACAAATCACGTGTATGTAATATTATTATTAATATGAGAATTTTCAAAGGATTGTAATGTACTAACTGTTATTCGGTGTACTCTCACTTATTATTTAACCAAAATTCATAGACCGTACAGTACCTATAAATAAAACGTGGGACAGTGAAATTGACACCAATTGACCTAGTCCCAAATGAAGTACCTATTATAATATTTAATTACTATACTTACAAATACAATGGGCATTGTATGTGGGTAATTTTGCTGACACATACAAAACCACTAAAGACTTATAACTAAATAAATATTTGCCAAAACACTTAACAATATGCAACTAACAAAGTATTCAGCACCATCTTAAATACAAAGTTGTCATTTACACGTTTTTTTATAACGGAATTACGGTTGTAATAATATTTAACGTAACATATTATGCCATTGGCGCTAAACGTAGAGTGTTAATGTGAAGTTAAATAAGTATTTTTGGTAACAACTAAAATCTCTGACAGCGCGACTCCACAGCTTTCTATGTCAGGTCTCACTGCACCCTAAAACGCCTGAAAGGAGCGATCGCGAGATATCTTAAATGAGTTTCGTTATCTCCGGGAAGAGAAAATAGGATTAATAGTTAACAGAGATCGCTTGAGGCGCTAAACATCGGGCTCCACCTTGCTTCCTTCCTCTATATTTATCCACTGATAAATTGAGCTGGTTAACTTTGTAGGTGCTTAGAAGCATAATTGGCTACAATCTGCTGTGACCTGCCATTACTCAGATGTTAAAGTTGGACGACATTGGTTAGCACCATCATGTCACCTATATAATATGTGCTAGTTTCTCCCCAAAGATTTATGAGCATACACGAAAATATACCTACTGTAAAAATGCTTTTGCTGCTGTTTAGCTCTCAATAATCAATTTGTACAAGCTTTTTTGCTTGTTTAGTTCATATACATTATTTACTTTGGCATTATTCTGTTTAAAGACTAGTGGATTGACTTTGGACTAAGACGGCACGGTCGGTACTAAATGAATTAGAATAAACAGTTAGTTTTCGTAAAAAAAAAAACTGAGACCTAGGTTCGTATCGACTAGCTGTTGCTACTTCAATAAACGATAAGGTGTAAATGTAAACAGAGCCGCCGTTTTTACCGCTGGGGTCCGGCGAAATAGTCGTAAGCGAAGCAGTTCAAGCGGAGGACTCGCCACTCTCGCAAACGCAAACTTGCCTCAGCACAGGCTTTATGCAAAAGGACCAAAGTCTATAAAGCGACCATAAAGGGCCGCTGTACAAAGAATGCAAAGTGAGCTATACCGTAAACTGGGCTAGCCTCTCTGCGGTGTCCTTTACGATAGATTTATATTCATGACACTATCTCCGACGCGTAAAATTTCGGGCAATGGCGATCCAGAAGCGGGCATATGTAATTTTGTTTGAATAAGTAAAGAGGGGAGGACAAAGGCTATTTGATCTTCCCTTCTGTCTCCGTACGGGTAAGAATAAATAAAATAGCCTGTGGACTATTTTATGTGATATTTCATAAATGGATTTTGAAGGATGTGTGTTAAAGGATTATTGATTCTGCGTCGAGGGGCGCGTTGCAGGAAACGCAAACACGGCTCTGAATAATAACTTAATTCACTTACAAGTGTTAAGCTGGAGCTGAAACTTTCATGAATGGTAATAGGTACGCATTGACTGTAAGTACAAATGGAATCACGTTGCTCGGAACAAACTTTGAACAGTTGTTTCAACTATTAATACAAGGCAGCCCAGCAAGTCGAACTGCCTGTTTATGGAAACAATAAAATATAGTTTTGGAGCGGCTGAATTTGCAAAAGATAACCCACGTGTCAGTCAGCGCGTGGCAGATTGAGCCGACGTTGAAATTCCGAGTTCGGAAATCAATTTTGGGGATCATTTGCCGGAATACGGTGTGTTTGTTGGAACTTTTGCGTACAAACCGTTAATCATTCAACGTCAACAACTATGTTTTATTTTACAGCTGAGCCAAAACAGAGGTTGAATCGTCACAAAGTAAGCTACTTGTATTATGATCTATCTGTATTATTGCGTATTTTACCAGGTTGTTATAAGTTGAAGCATATTGAATGTAGATTTGAAAATGGTTTTGTTTCGCAAGGTCCTGTTATACAAATTTAATCAGTAGTGTCAAAAGCTGCGTTTGCGTTTACATTCGTTTGCAAGAAAATACAACTCCGATCAAACTTCGTTATTTAACGTTAAAAACAAGTCAACCTAATAAGCGCTATTTAAATAAGACTCACAAAGGCTAATATTATTCCTTTCGTTGATATTCGCCAGTCATTGATTTTACTTAAACAACTTTGAATGACGCCGCGGGCCAATAATACGGTTTGCAAACTTTCCACGGAACCCAGAAACGAGAATAATACGACGTCGTAAACGTACAGACTGGATTTAATTCGGACAGGGTTTTCATAAATATTTATTAGTGCGCGAGGACTGAAAATATGTTTAAGTACAATAGCTTCCTGCCAAGGCGGGCGTGTGACAGCCGCTCCGAAACATACGAGAATGCATACGGGGAAACAAAAAACATAGCTCAAAATAAGAACGTGTGTTAACATAATGTAAGTAGGAAAAGATAAACCGAGCAGTGTTCTGTTTATCTTTTAAATTTTCTACGGGTGGAAATTTTGCTAAATTCAACACTCTTGAAATGTAAGCTAAGGAGAGTCGTTCTTTTAAAAGAAGTCACTTCTTTGAGAATTTAAAATTCATGAAAAAACCTGCAGAAACTTATGGTTTGTTTGTTTGTACTTCACAGCCGTTTTGATTTTTAGTTTATCGACGTATTTTAGTAAGAATAAGTAACTGACCCATTGGTATCGTAAGATAGACAGCAATCGGTCGTTAGCTAAAGTAATCATGAGCGTCTTTTATTGGCGGCAAAAAATAATTCCTTATGTTCAGTAATAATGTAATTGAAAACTATCTCTCTACAACTAAACCAGACAATACTCGCACAAATCGCGTGTCGCCGCCAAATTCGGCCACAACATTAATGAAAATCCCGCGACCGCAATTTGCACGCTGCAAATGAAATCTCACAGGGAATCGGTTAACCATTAAATTATTATTTAACATTACATTGTTATTTAATGCTTGATTACAAATATTACAATCAAGAAATTGCTTTTCAGAGTAACATTTCGCATTGCTATTATATTACTGAACCAACGGATTGACATGAAATATAACCAAAGATGTGTTCTTCAATCAAAGGATGTAAGAAGCACTGATCTATATGGTTGTATAGGACATAAGTAATGAAATTTGCGGACGATGCCGATACCTTGCGTAATACCGACGAATGTCTTCTAATTTAGATGAAAGCGTTCAAAACAAAGGGCACAGAATTTCAGTTTCTCCTTCAAACCATCTAATAAGAAACTCCCTTAATTGATGGAAGTCGGCGTAACTTGATTACGCTCATGTCACGTTCGTTGCTACACATAAATATACCTACATGTAGGAAAAGGGACCGTAGTGAAATAAAACTGTAAACCAAACAAGAGCCTCAGCAATACTGTTTTTGTTATTCTTTTGCAAATTTTATAAGTTACTACCTGTTGCCCTAGACTTGATCTGCGTAGAATTCCGTGATTGTTATCCCGCGGGAACTATACAGTTTTGTAGAAATATTTTAAATTATAAACATGCATACACATTCACTTACAAATCAAACAAAATTAGTATGACTATTACTAGGAGTTAGGTTCTTAAATCAAAAACATTCGACAGCCTCGTCCAAAAATTTTCCCAAAATAAAACAAAAAAATATTTTTTTATTAGTCAAACGTAATTATAAAGCTCAAAACTAGTGCCAGTTTTCTTTTTTTCCCCAACTAGCTGCACAAACCATGTAAAAAAGAATAGAACAACTTGTAGCAAGCAAAATGTCTTTCATGTCGAGCGCTCGCGCCCTTTACACACGCCTCTAATAAACCTAATAGAATATAAAGCTCCGTGCACACGAGTCTCATAATTAGAGTAAGAGCGCAGATTCCTCGACACTATGTAGGCACCTCAAAGAACACTTACAATAGGTAATGTACTTAACGGGATGTAGTGCCTAGTATGCGTCATTACTTTGAGGCGTCGGCTCCCAGAACAGGGGAGTGGTGGAGCAGAGAGCAGAGACATGAATAAATAATGTTAGGTATTTATGATCGTCGGTTTTAGTGAAAAACAAGTAGGCACGTATAAGTCTAGAAACAGAATGGTTGAAACAGTCATTATGTGGAATTACTGTTACATTATAGGCAGACAGTTTGAATTAAGTATTTATTCGATTTGTTCAAGGTGAAAATTAATAGTATTAGGTACTAGGAAAGCAACCGTTGAGAATTCTCAATGAAAACATTACAATAGAAACAATTTGCCAAAAAAAAGAGGCTGCATTAGAGACTACTAGGCCGTGTTTGATAAAGCTACAAGTTACAATTTACAAGCGGAAGCCTGATTCTGTCACCGTTTGTTAGAAAGAGACCTCTGCTTGTAAATAGTAACTTGTAGCTTTATAAAACGCGGCCCAGATGTTATTTATTCAAATATCAATAGTTTTCCACGCACAAGAGCGACGAACTTAAAATCTATTGAGACAAGTCCACTCCACGCTCTCAGCCGTTCGCGGCGCTTTCAAAGATAAAGCACATTTAGATAAATGAAAGAGAGCTGCAACCTCCGGGCACTCTGGACCAAACGACAGTCTTAATTTTCCCAAAGTAATAATTAAGAGTGAAGGCTCGCGCTCGTAGGGAGCCCTCGCTCAATTCCACTGGAGAACTTGCACTAAATTTTTAAATAAGCTTAAGTACAAAGTCCGATACGTTTAAATTTAATTATATTAATTATTAAATGTTACTGTAACTTTGGCAACTGCTGAAAGGGAAGGCACAGTAATTGGCTAAGCGAAATGCTTTCATGTTATGGGTGCGATGGGAAAGTGACTTATAAATGTGGGACGTTACATCTTTACTGATGTTTTTATACAAAATTATGATTTTAAACATAATTATTAAAATCTTTTCCACACTTTTAAAGGGTTTATATTAGGATCACCAGTTATCTAGGGTGGGGTTTTGTCTCTGGGAAAATTCGCAAGTAAACGCTCGTTATGAGATCATGAAGCATTTTTAACGTAGATGCAAGGTGCGAGGCGTTATGCTGGTTTATTTTATTTCATTTCTCTATTGAGTCTGCACGTGAGAGGTGGGGGTTAGTGGACCGATCAAGGAAGGTATTTATTTACACTTAGTGCTAATAATACTTACTAAGATTATGACTAACTAACATACTTTTATAAGTCAACCTTGTTACTAACAAAATTATGGATTGAATTATCTGAATTAAATTATTTATTATTATTATTATAATGTAACAAGATAAATACCTAGCCATCACGTCTTTAAAGCTGAAAATTATGAGCGTACCTTTATGTAAGTAAGTAAGTAAACGCTTTATTGTACAGAAAATACAGAAATAAATACAGGTTACCAACAGTGAGATACGGTACAAAGGCGGACTTATCCCTATAAGGGATCTCTACCAGTCAACCTTTGAGCGGTAGAGAGGAGAAGTTAATTTAAGGGACCGACAAAGAGTGCGTTTATAATCACAAATAGTGAAGGCGAATAAATAATAATACAATACATAAACTCATACAAAAGCCAACCATATTATAACATACTACTACATAATATACATAAATACATACAATACACATACTAAATACAAACACAGTTGATAAAAAATAATTCGTAAATATTTAAGGATATGTTTAGGTGATGTGCACAGAACAAAAGTTCAAGTCTTTTTTGTACATTTTGCCCTATTTCCCCCAAACTTTTGCTCTACAAATAGGTAAGGCAAATGTTACTTGGCACCTTTAATTTAATTCATAGCAATAAAGATGACAAGCATTGGAATTGAGGTGTAAAAAATTGGCATCTTTACCTTATTTTGGTCATATTCGATCCAGATACCCTCAGCGTGGACACGACAATTCTCTAACAACAAATTGCACTAAGTACCTATTGAACTACCTAATAACCTACTTAACTTGGAAAAGTTTTAAAACCCCCGACATGGTAATTTCAAAGTAGGTAGCGAAGTCCGTCCGGATCGCTACCACCATCTTACTCGCTAATCCTGCAGCAGTGCTTGCACTGTTGTGTTCCGGTGTGGAGAGTAAGAGAGCCGGTGTAATTACAGGGACAAGAAGCATTTCATCTTAGCTCTCTAGGTTGGCAACGTATCTGCAATCTTCCAGGGTTGCGGGTGTCTATGGGCAGTGGCGATCACTTACCATCAGGTGACCCACTTGCTCCTTTGCCTTCCTCGTCGTATATGAAAAAAAAGTTCAGTATGTCAAAAACGTCAAATCCAATTTCAATAAAACTTAGCTAAGAACCATCTCGATAAAAAAACCGGATCGAAACTGGTCCATCCGTTTGGGAGCTATGGTACCACAGACACATACACAGATACGCCCATACGCAGAGGTCATCCAACTTATAACACCCCTCTTTTTGGGTCGGGGTTAAAAAGGGGGTAAAACATTGAACGCTCCAGTTGCCAAGGGTTGATAATTAACTTTAAGTTGAAGGACAGTCGCTTAAGGTGAAATTGGCCGACAAGCCGTCCGGCGCACTCGATTAATAAATTATTTGACATTCTAAAACTTCCGAGTTATCTTGTAAATAATTCGAAAGTTTTAAACAGGCACAAATGTTCTTAATTCATTTTGAGACATTAGAAACTTTGATACAAGGAAGTTAAGCAGTTAGAGCCGTTAGAGGCATATAATGTACCTAAGTCTCTAAGAAAGCCCCTTTCCAAAAAAATAAAACTATGGCGACCACAAAAACCGCAAAGGCTCAAGGATAAAATGAAATGTAGCTGGCCGGTGACCGAAGTAATTAATTATAATTAGCCCGCTATCATTCAGAAAATTAACCGGTTGATTTCTTAGAATGTTCCTTAGCCACAGTAAGTAAAAACTCACAGCAGAACAGAGGTGTGCAATTGTGTGGTGTGCAGCGTCATATATATGCTGACATCCAAAGTGCTCAAATAGTTCGGTACACCATACGATTTGTATGGTATGATTTGTACTTTTGATACAGTCTGATTGCTGGTATGTAGCACATTTAGTAAGAAGTAAAGGATTCTGCCTGACTCTTCCTTACTTACCGAAGACAAAGATTACGTTTTGACGACCGGATGGATAACCTAGTGGTTAGAGACCCTGACTATGAAGCTTGAGGTCCCGGGTTCGATCCGCAGTCGGGGCAGATGTTTGTGTGATGATTACGAATTTTTGCTCTCGGGTCTTGGATGTTTAATATTATTCAGTCAGCGTCATATATATGCTGACATCCAAAGTGCTCAAATAGTTCGGTACACCATACGATTTGTATGGTATGATTTGTACTTTTGATACAGTCTGATTGCTGGTATGTAGCACATTTAGTAAGAAGTAAAGGATTCTGCCTGACTCTTCCTTACTTACCGAAGACAAAGATTACGTTTTGACGACCGGATGGATAACCTAGTGGTTAGAGACCCTGACTATGAAGCTTGAGGTCCCGGGTTCGATCCGCAGTCGGGGCAGATGTTTGTGTGATGATTACGAATTTTTGCTCTCGGGTCTTGGATGTTTAATATTATTATCTATATAAGTATGCATTTATCTATATAAGTATGCTTATCCGTTGTTTAGTACCCATAGTACAGGCTATGCCTAGTTTGGGACTAGGTCAATTGGTGTTAAGTTTATGCAGTTACATACTTATCTCATTTTAAAGCAATTGCTTAATTTATTTTAAATAAAATATACAGCGGAATCTAAAGTATTTTTTTTATTAAAATAATGAACTCTACAATTTTTTTACTAATCTAAGATCTAAGGTATATTTTTAGGAAAGCGGTACACTGATATAGAAAACCGTCTCTTTGAACCTGTTTACAGTGAGCTGCTGTTTTTGTCACAACTATGCCTTCTTTACTTTAATTAGCCAAGTGATTGTAGATAGCAGAATTAAAGGCAACCCTTGAGGAGCAAAAACTCGCCAACTCGGGTCATAGTCATTTCATTTTATGTTTTTAATGGTCCCTCCGAGTTTCGGTATATTTTAATTTTTACTTGTAAATATTTATAAAAAGAGGTAAACGGTGCTTTGGCTAATGAGAAAATATGTATATAAAAAATACCTGTCTCGTCCTTTAAATCAGGTAATTTCTGCTTGTGGTAAAAATCGCGAGAAGCAGTTGGCTGACGGAAGCATATACCAATTCGAGGAGATTCTTGGGGAAGGTCTGTGTCCATCAGTGGACGTCGTTCCGTCAGCCGATGATGTTCCATAAATTGACCAGGAAACCATTGACCGATGCCCTGGCTGCACTGGCTTAAGCACTGCTCTTCCTTCCGGACGTACCTATCGGACGTACCTACAAGGGAACCGCAGCTCTTGAGCACACGAGATGGTAACCCGACACGGATCCCTTAATTTATAATTTGATATACTTAACTTCTTTTGCATGACGATGGCCAAATTTAATACCCTAATTATTAATAATAAAAATTTAATGCCATTATAAAAAAACTTTTTTGCATTGCTTTTGCATATTTGCCAGCCACTGAATTTTCTGTCACGTTGACATTCCTGGGCAACTACGCCGCAAGCGCCAAGTTCACGCCAAAGTTTGCGTGGCATCTGGTCGTGTTGGCCAGTAATAGCCAGCCATACTCACCTCTTTGGTCATGGCAATACGGTGTTTAAATAATTATCCTACAGGATGTATGAAGAATGTTATGACAGTGTAACTTTTCTGAACCACTGGTGCTGCAACCATACCACAACCAGAAATGATGCAACCATAAATCAATGACCATTTAATTTTTGGCGGCAACACTTATACTACTATTCACGAACAGCGAGGCTATCATCCGGTCAGATTGGGCAGGGCTCTGACACCATAAGTAATGAACTAAAGTAGAATAGGAACCCAGTATGATCAGATGTCGCGAGTAAGTAGTATTTCATCTACCTACCTAGCTACTATTAATTTTATGATTATTAGTGTCAATTCACATTCTCAATTAAGCCATTCAGACGGAATAAACAATTGTCCGTTGCGACTAAATGAACCGTGGCGCATGTGTATCTGTTTTATTAACATGTAGTTTGCTTTGAAATGATCCAAATGAATAATTTTCACTGGCTGAATGAACGAGTGTATCCACAGCTTTATTCAGTCAAAATTGAGGTAGCATTTTTGGCGGTAAAGCGTACCATTATACTGTGTTTTTGCGCCCCATTTGTTTGCTTCAATATTTGGTTGCAATATTTTGTTTTATGCGTTGCATTTTAATAGAACAGAATATGGAATAAGTTTGTAAAAAATAAGCGATACTTGCACTGTTTTATTCAATTCCGTACATCAGTTTTCTTTCTTTATCTTTTCATTATCTACTAAAACGTTAGCAAGCACTAAGCTCGGCTTTTGTAACTTCTCGCTGAGTAATTTTCTGCAATAAAATTACCAAATAATACTAGCGATTAATACAGTACATTCAACGTTTGATTCGCACGAGGAAATCTGTTCCGCCCGCCCGGCTCCCATGATCGCTGATCTAAACACGACCTGCCGAAATCAGGCGAACCCAACGACGCGCAGCAAGTCAAATAGGCGTTGCGTGTATCGAAGGACTCCAATAAGTGAGGGACGGGCCAATATATTAATCTACTGCTAATGTGGTTTCCCTTGGCCTCTACCGGCATTTAGACAGTACTAAACTCCCCTCTATTGATGACTCCGCTTTGTCTACGTCAGACGGTGTAGCTTTGAACGCGTAGGTTTGAGGCGACCTTGCTACGAATGGTGAAGCTAAAGGGTTCGCGGGCCTTAATTCTACGGAGATTCAAGTGTAATTTGGTGGTCGGTATATAAATCACCTTGTTACGTCTGTAGGTTTGCCATCCGGAGCCCAAAGGGTAGATTTATTTAATCACGGACTGTAGCCTTATTGCGTTGCTGAAATTGCCGCCGTTACCGGCTTGACAAATGATTACGGGTCATCGCTGGATAACATCGCACCCGTGTTACATTCACGGTAATTCAGGAGCGTACAATGCAATCGGTTCTAGACTCAGTATTGTGGTAAGCAAGCGTGCACGTATAAGGCAAATTCTCTATATAAGCAGCCTCGCTTGCAGCCCCGAATGCTAGTGACACTTTTCGGCTCTTAATGACAACTTTACTAATTTGACATAACGCACAACGCTGTCGAAAAACACTTCATAGCGACGCTCAAAATTAATTTAAGTCCCAATTCGTTACCATACCGACGGGCCCCACTAAAACAGGTGCATGTGTGTGGAACTAATTCGGGAGTGCCTTGCGCGGGACCCGCGGCCACGTGCGTTCCGGCCCAGTGGCAGCGTTGTTGTTGGCGGTGAAAACATTTGTGAGGCTGGTTGTGTGGGGGTGCTGGTGTAATTTATAGTTAGTTAGTTTGTACCTATAGTTATACAGCCTTGGAGGTTGCGTTTTCAAAGCAGGACCAGAAGGTAGCAGTGCCTGCCAGTAAATCAACTCCCGAGTGCTCCCATACGTTTTGTGCTATTGCCCCATGCACATACTGCGACAGGGGGATCCGCTTATTAGGTACGAAGTTTCCGAAACAGCCAAAACTGAGCCTTTTGATTAAATATACAATGACAATGCAAAGAAAAATCCGTTAAGCAGCTAGACTTGAACCAGCAACCTCGGTAATCCGTACCACGCTCCACCAATTAAGCTATACTTAACGTTGGTGTACCTAACGAATTTTTCAATGCCTTTGTGTCATATTTTTATTTGGAAGATCTCTCCTCATACCCATACCTTTTGATTAAATTTAACTTAATTGGCTACGAACTGATGCATATTAAACTTATGTATAGTTATTCTAAAAAGCAAAAAACACCTGTTTCTAAATTATCTAGATGTAATTATAAAATGACTTAATTACTAAACTAGCAAAATGCCAGTCCTCATTCAACAGGGTTTATGCGAAATTAAAATAAAAACTCCAATCGTCTGCGGCTTAAAATCGCTCCACGCCTGGTTTGAGCCGAAACCGACATACGTTTTCACAACAAAAGCTTTTTATCTCCAAAGCCGTCAATAATGATGCTCAGGGCCAGAGAGCTACCACACTTTCATTAAGTTTCCTAGTCCACAAACGTTAACCTACAACCCTAACAGGTAAGACAGAGACGGAAGTACGATTTCTAGTTTGACAAAAAAGGATGAAGTGCAGTCGTACGCTCCCCACTTGATCCTATTTATCATGCACGTAGACTTATTAAAGCGACCGACACGCGTGTTGTTACTTTAAAGTAAAACTTTAGAGTTGATACGGAAAACTTAGGAGTCGCGCTTGTTCGTTTAATTTTATTTCAAGTTAACGGTAAGTGTGTTTGGCAAAGGCGGTACTGGTTAATAGAATCATGACGTAAACATTGGAAAAACCATAGTTGGCATTTGCCTAGAAATTTTTATAGTAATGGCTAACGTCATTAGCTAGATAACAAAGGTAGTGATGGTAAGTGATAGCCACCCACTTATTTCCAGTAAAGGTGCGACTCCAATGCTTTATGATTCATAAGTAAATTGTTTATTAATGAAACGGTGATCAATTAAGTAAATTTGCTTTAAATATTAATAAATAACTTGTTTACTCTAACTTAAGACGAACAAATATTATCGTACATACAATGGAGATTAGCGTAACAATGGCCTACTCGATGCCCTCCGACGTCCGACAGATTGCGATTTCCATTCATATGTAGATGGCAACAAAAAATCCAATAAACAAGACACGGGGCACTTACATCTCCCCTCCCCATCATTATTGAAAAGAATGTTAGCAGTACAGCCGGCTTATCCTAGGGTCGTTTTACCAAAAGAGTTAGTCTAACGAATGGCCACCCCAGCGGACGCTCTCGTTACGCATGACACTTCAATTCGGCTTAAATTTAGTTAGGAATTTAAATGTGCCGATAAAGTCGACGCGGCGTTTTCTGATGGGACAATTTTCCGAAAGTAAACTATCAAATCGTTAAGCGATCAGATTCGAGATAACGAAGTTTTGCAATAGCAATGTTGTCAGGTTAGTGTTATTTACCTAGTAGATAAAATAGAATATAGCTGGATTTTACTTAGACATTATAAATATTTATTTGATACGTGTCACGGTCAAGTTAGCTTAACCTTAACCTAGGCAACCTCCTGTACGAACGGCTGCTCAAAGCATCAGCCTCGAATACGTTTTTATTTATGTTATAGTATAAGATTTGTAAATGGTAATAGGTAGTAGTCGTAGTATAGTTCTAATTTTTCATGTTTCTTGTTTGTATTGTTTCTGAATAAATAAAATTATCTAATATGGGGACATAGACGTAAAGAATATACATACAGCTAAACCTAGTGAGGTAGGCTCCTACAATGATGAAGAATAATGGACCAATTAAAGTTTCTAAATCTAGTAAAAAGCCTGCTCATTATCACGCATAGGACAGAGTTTAAAAAATCTAAACAAATGACAACCCGTTCATAAATAAGCCAACATCTCAAAAAAAGCAGACGTATGCTTAGTAGCTTGATTTACTAATACTTTTTATACCTAATGATTTTTAATAACTACATTTGGATGCAGACGTTTACATAGGTATATAATCAGATCTATCGATAGTTCACTTATCCATAAATGCTCATCTAGCGGAATGCGAAGTATTCACATATTAGCTCCATTCCGTTTCTGAGCCGCTTGTCAGCTTCACAGAGGTGGGGCTTTGGATTAGAGTTGTAACGGAGCCCATTTTAGCGGACTCAAAGGCGGAGGTGGAAAAGCAGAGCTTGGCCGCCGCGGAAGCGGAGGTGACCGGAGACGGCGGCGAAGAAGGATGAATAAAATGTACTTAAGTACCAAAAAAATCAATAAGAGGAAAATTCAATTTTAAAAACAGCAGCTTAACAGTTTCCTTATCTTCTATTAGGAGATTTCTCAAGGGCTCGTAAATGAAACTGGCTCCACTAAAGCGGCGAAAGCAATGACAAAAACTACATATCTCCGCTTTAAGTCCGTTAAACCATGCGGAGGTACGACTTCTTGCGGATGTTCCGCATTTGCAGAGGCGGAGGCGAGGTTCCGGTACACCCTTACTTGGACTCATATTGGTGATGCGTTTGTTTTGTTCAAATTGTTATTTTATCAAGTAAACGCTGGAGCCACTGGGCCGAAGCTAACGCAGTTATGCGGGCTTAGCTCGTGCACTGCGATAGGTTTGATGTCGACTAATGAGTGGAGTCCGTATTTTTTTCGTTCTGCTAAGCGAGCGTTTTATTAATAATTTGAGAGGGGAGATGAAAGCGGTTCCGTAGAGTTTAATTATAACAAGTAAATGTTTTTTTTTTAGTGATAGGTACTGTAACTGTTTTGGTGAAAGATTTTTTGTCTGCAACCGCATCATACTCGTGATTAAATATTTACCTCATATTTTGTTGAAACCAGATAAGGTATTGCGTACATCTTAAATTTCGCCGTCGTAGAAAAAAATATAGGTAACAGAGACAACGTTCAATATGAGTGTGGCTAGAGGTACGAAACCATTTAGAATAAAAAACTAATTTTAAATCATCACTCAGCGTCGTCAAAAAAGCCCCGCTTCGTATTAATGTATTAAAATAAAACTTTGCGGCATTAATCTACGATTTCAGTTGAATGAATGTCCATTTAATTTCGAATCAACAACGAAGCATTGTCGGCGAATATATAAATTACACAATCACACATCGCCCGCGTGCCATTTTACTAAAAGCGTCGAAAGTGAGAGAGTGATTAATCGCATTTTCATTAGCTCTGCATCAAAATGACATAGTTATGAATCGCCAGTTCAATCAACTCGGTTTCAATAACAATTTTTCATTCTCAACACACTAATTAAGTGCTTTTCATAAATATTCCGATGAAAATTGGCAACACTACTCAGTTTTAAACCCTATCACGACCGAGATACGACTCATATCTTTCTGAGATCAGGACGGAGTAATAACTGACTTGAAAGCGACATCCTTAGTAACAAGTGTAAAATATTTTCCCCAATCGTTGTACCTGGCGCCCCCTAGGGATATTTCAAGGGTGAATAAGCTTGCATAATGGCAAAGGGTACAATATTTTAAATTTCAATCGCTGCGAGCGGTCCGGCGGCTGAGGGGAGGCAGAACAAAGATTTCACTCGGTGACTTTTGTCGATCCTGTAATGACTGCGGCTCGGAATTAGTAACAGAGAAAACAATCAGCGCCTGCAATGTGCCAAGCCGAATATAAAGTTAAAAAAGTGTCGGCTGCAGACGTCACGCTGCTTTGTGTAAACGTGCTAGAGTATAACAGCCAATTTGTAATATCCCTTCAATAGACGGCAGGAAGATGAATCAATAAAGTAGATAATAAAGGTGGTAATTAAAAACAAATAATCTGAAAAAAAAACGAGTAATAAAGTTCACTTCTTAAGACTTAAGAGTTATTACTGTAAATATGATTCCGCGTGACAAATCTCAGCCTAATGAATATGAATGTTTCTTTCTTTCGTGTCCCGCAGCGCCCCTCCAGCACCACGTTTTTTTGCCGCGAGATTAATTCTCCGAATCGTTATCAACGCCTTGCGATTGCCGGCAAATTTGTTACGGCAGAGTTCACCTTTTCAGTCAAATTGCAAATTTTATGCGGCAGACAGATAAAGTGCCTATAATCATTATTATTACTCATAAATTTGATTGAAATTCGGTCACATTTTCGCAGTCGCTTATCGCGTGGCTGCAGTCGGCTTGAAAAATACCTCTCGGCGGAATCAGTGATTTGAGCGTTTTGAGCTGAGCGACGCCGCACTGCTTTCCGATCGATTTGCGTTTAGTGCCACAATAAAGGTGTTTAATGTTGGCATTTGCATACCAAATTACTTAAGTAAACGTGACATAAATTTAACGGTTGTAGATGTTGAGTTTTTTGCCCAGAGTTTTATCGCTGGCAGCATAATTTAGCAAACAGTTGTTAAAACGGAAGCACGCTTTGGAGTTTTAATAATTATATGGACTTGTTTATTTCAATTCACCAAAACAATTACATAGATGCATATCTTTCCTGGCTACTGATAATGAATTTCGCAATGCTTTGTAACTAGTAGACGTTGAAAGATAACTATTTTAACTGTTTTGTCGGAGTCTTTTAGTGACACGTCAACTAATGTACCTACATACTGACATACACATAGCTGTTGTATGTGTGGTAGAAGGAGCCGAGTAGCAAGGTGTTTAGTTCTGGACATCTCAAAGCCAAAACTTTCCTGTCCGCTATCCCTAAGGGACGAAATGGTGAATAGAAGTGGTACAGTCCCCCCGTCCCTGGTACCTTTTTCTGCAGATGACCGTACCAATTTTGTTTAGGTATCATTTACCTAATAATTTTAGGCGAACACTGCAAGGGCCGCGTGCTATACAGCCGTAGCGAAATGAATATTGTAACAGACGAAAATAAATCGCATTTAGCGAAACAAAGCATTCGTAATTCCCTTTCGGAAGATCTCGTTAGAGTCTTAATGAATCTATTGAGAGATCGTGAAGCGTCGCCGGACACGAAAGAATGGTGGGGGGTGGGGGGTTTAAGTTGCTCTAATAATTTGCGTTACAGTCTGAGTACACTGCTGTAGGAGTTTACTGGTCCCGTGTATGAATTTTTTTTTATGATAAGTATCCTGTCACTTTAAGTCACTTAGCAGGAAAAGGCGTTTTTTTACCTGATATCTCTTATCTACGGTGGACTCGCAAAGCCATTAGATGCAAAATAATATGTTTTTAGAAATACCCTGAATAGGCTAAAAGTGAATGCCCACTGCCACAAGATACGCTCACTCTATAGAAAGACGAAGCCAGCTAAGCAAACGTGGGCAAGTTTTCTATGAAATCAGCACCGAGGAGTTTCACCGGAATCGTTGAAGAAACTGAAGTTGTAATGTAATGTTTGCCATAATGATCGTTTGCCATAACTCTTATTTTCTCTTAAGCTATTAATTCTTAAGGATTTTTATAAAATAAAAATAACCTAACCTATAGAGATATACAGGAGTCAGTTCAAAATTCCTGAAAATTTTACGGTTTCAGAGAAAAGAGAGTTTTGCCAAATGATCATTATTATGACTTTCAATGTTATGGATAGCAAACGTACCCAAATTAAATTGTGTCTAATGGCTAGAAATGAATGTGGATAGAGAGGATGACCAAGCGAAGCGAAACTGTAAACAGAATCCGAGTTTGCAACGGTAATAACCATAAAAAAACATAATTTTGTTCCATGTGTATCTTGAGCCCACAAAACCTTTGACTTTGGAGGGTCTAATTTTGTGAACGGTCATAGGAAATCCCGGAAAGCTATGTCCCAATGAGTCACTCCTGCCGCAGTGTACGCCGCCAGACCCGGCAGACCCGCGTCGGGTTCACGACACCGCTCCACGAACCATTGAGCCGGAGAGAAGCCTAATGCCATTTACTCTCGCGAATTTGCACCTAGACACGACACGAAACTGCGAGAGCTAAACGAACGCTTTTGTATGACAAATTAAACGAATGGATTTAGAGCAGTGTAGCGTGGTAACAATAATCGGAAGGATGATTTGCCGACGGGGTTGCATTTGTGCAAAATAAATTTTAATTGTCTCTTTCTACGGGTAGGTAAGTTAAGTAGTAACTGAAACGTTTATTTTGTAAAAGCGATCGATATTCAGAAAAAAAGTTCCAATAAAAGTTGTATTTAGACGGCAAAAAAAAAACATTTTTTAAGGTGCGGTAAGTATTCGAATAGTTATATCGTAGTCAAAATGACAGCTCTTCTAGTTTCATTTCTCGATGCTACTGGTATGATGTTTATCTTAAAATAGATTTTGACTACAAATGCACTTGTTAACACATCCTAAACTTTAAAACCAAGCTTCATTTCCCCACAGTGCAACAATATTTTCTTATGAACACTCAGTGGAATAATCTTATTAGATGGCGAATTATATTTAGGTAGAGAGCAGGCGGTGTCGCGGTGCCTCGGCGTCACCTAATTGCGTTTAGAGAGCTGAGACGAGCAAGCGATGCTAATGGACGGTATTAATTAATACTGGCGTCGAATTTATGCTTAGACGTCTACTATCTATTTCCAAAACTCCACGTTGGAACGGAAGTCCGGGACGTTCTGATGGAAAAGTTTCAGCCTTTTCAACTGCCCCAGTTGGTGGAGATGAGAAAAACATCCTTTCATTATGATTAAGCCTCGTCTTATAACATACGAGCTGTTGCCCGCGACTTCGTCTGCGTAGCGTTGGGTTAACGGTATCCCGAGGGAACTACACAATTTTTTGAATTTTTCTTTCCGTAAGAACCTATTAAGAATCGGTAAAGTTGTTCTCAAGTTACGGCGTGACCAAGGGAAACAGAGGGATTCATTTTTATATTCACGTATAACATATTACACACAAAACACAGGTAAACTTCTAGCCTATTAAACATGAGTATTTAATGTAATTTTGACAAAAGCTTGCTGATTGTGTGCTGAACAAATAAATTCTTATTCATCATAATCATAACAATATTCGCCGCGACTGGAGGTCCGAGGCTTAAGCTTTGTAGTCAGGATCTCAAACCACGAGACTAGCCGGTCGCCCTTTTTAGATAATATAATAATTATTATTAATATTTGGCTCTCCTAAAGCACTGAAACCTAAATCTAAACCACCCGCTCTTTTTTTGAATAAAAATGATTACTAATTTGTAATACCCTCGTCAATTTTATGATCTCCCCCACGAATAAATGGCTTTCTAAGGATTACTCCTTAACCAAGAGTGCTCAACCATAATAATGAAAAATACTCAATTGAACAAGTTCTAACAAAAATAGCATCGTGCTCTTTTGCATATCTTATCTTTTAAATAAGAGTATTATAATAAAACGAAGCAAAAAAAAAAGCGTTTTTGGTGTTCTATTGTTTATTCGATTCATTAAGTTTTTCGTTTTATTCTTTACGAATCGATTTATTACCATATTTTTGAGAAACCGTTAGAGTGATCTTAATGCAATTTAACGAAGGGTTTAGTGATTTATTAGTTTAGTTTGCATAATTATACACTGCTCAAAATACATTTCAATAACATAATCATGTTTTCCTTAAAATTGTGTGCGAATTTGACAGTTAAAATTCTAATATTAAAATAAACGAAGTATAGAACATTCTGTTTTCCGGCTGATGTTCAACGATGTATTTTCAATACTTTTTTAACATTTTGATTATTCTTGAAAGCGTTCCTCCCAAACTCGTTACTACCTAACCTACGAAACACGCCCTAGTTTCACTTCCAAGAATTTAATATCGTTTCAAATTAGCAAAATAATGAAGTGTGACGTC
Source organism: Clepsis dumicolana (assembly GCA_963691665.1). Taxonomy (NCBI): domain Eukaryota; kingdom Metazoa; phylum Arthropoda; class Insecta; order Lepidoptera; family Tortricidae; genus Clepsis; species Clepsis dumicolana. The sequence continues at coordinate 6,632,904 of OY829520.1, read as the reverse complement.
AGATGCAGGAAATGCAATCACGTCAGTTTTGGGGCTCGTAATTAAATATTAAGCTGGCTGTGACACAGCTTACTCTATTGATTTAGTTGGAAATATTAGTCCAATCGACGGAGCGAGACACGCTGTCAATCATTTGTAATTATAGTACAGTTAAGGAAAAATGTTGAGAGCTTCTTTATTTTAACGTTTATTAGTAGTTATGTTGTATGAGTATTTTCATGGAATTTTGCAGTAGGTACTATATAATTGTGGGACTAAATTATGGAATGAAGAACAAATTTAGTCTAAATCAATATTTATTAACTTTATTCCTTCCATTAAGTACAATGAGCGAAAGCTCCCGTCTCGGTTCTGTGTAAAAACCTCTAGGAAAACGCCATCTTAAAACAAAACCCTACTTTCGTTCGAACGTCCGTCATTTCGCTCACACATAATAATATTTTTTTAATTAGAAAATAATCATCACTAACGTATATAAGCCGACTTAAACTCGACATGATTTAACTAATTCAGCCCTACCTCTGGGAGAGCATGACTTGGCGACAGCGAAACGCACACAAATTAATCCGGAATGTGTATGGCTAAACTCGACTTATGTACGTGAGTGTTCCGTTAATTTCACCATGATAGAGTCTCTTGTTATAAGCTTATTTGCTAACTGTATTTTTTGTTACCCCAGAAAGTAGGTCAAATTAACTTGTGAGGTTTGATTACACACAGACAGGTACCTTAAATGTAAATAAAATCTTGTAATAATGACTTGGTGTATGTACTATTTGTAATACTAATCCGAGATTATTCAAAAAATGCTTCACGTGGGTTCTTGACAGCGTATTTATTATACAAGCTCGTGTTAAAAACCAGGCTATGTCAAAATGTCTGCCCCTAGCGGGATTTGAGAGCGAAACCTATATAGTTTTGTAGTCAGGGTCGCTTACCGTTTAGTCTTCAAAATACTACGACTATGATGCTTAGCTTAACAATTAGCTTCGTAAAACCGTAAAGTTTCATGAACTGTCACCTTTTCAACGCCAAGGACGCTTAAAAGCGTCATGAGCAGGCGTGCCTACGACGCCACCAACGCTTATAGGCGTCCGGCTGCACAGTGCAAAAGCGACCTACGGACGTAGGTATGCTTAAGGCTTAAGTCCGTGTTGACGTTATGCCAACTTGGCGTGTGGATGACCACTTTTGTATGCGTCGTATCAGGATCCCATAGACGAATTTCTTCCTTAATCGGACTATATCGTAACCTCTGTTACCTTGGCGATAAGTTTTGACGGTTGCAATAAAATACGGTAATAAATTTAGCTACGTAATTTTGTAGCAAACGGTTAATGGGGCGTCTAAAGGGGGTGGAAGGGGGGTTATTATTGAGAAATTATTTGACGAAGCGGATAGTCTTTTAGGTTACAAGAACAGTTTCTTCGATTGAAGCAAATGCGACGATGCAAGAAGACTCAAGAGATAAACAGAGGGTCGAGCACGACTTTACGAATGCTGCGTAACGTAAAATCGAATAGTAAACGTTGTCGAGTTTGTATGACGTTTGGAACAGCGCCCGCCCGTGAGCGTATTTGGAACTAAAATTTAGTATGAGGTTTCTCGATCTCGATACGATAACCGTAACCGTAACGTTACGCAGCATTCGTTAAGTCGTGCTCGACCCTCTGGTAGACTATGCATAATTATAAAATATTACGATACTACTAGCCATATAGTTTATGTTTACAACTTCGTCAGTACAGAATGTCTGTCTCTGGGTCAAGTTGATTCACACGGCAAATTTTAACAATGTGAAATTTAAAACTTGATGGCTTCAATGAAAAGTTCAAATTTACTTTTGACATTATGTTCTATAGAATGGACTTTGGATCTCACAAGGATGTATGTAGGTATGTATATACGAATTTCATCCAAGTCCATTCTGTCGTTAATCGTAATGCCGTTGCTGTTGAATTGAACCACATACAAACCCATAATTAAACTTCAAAAATTACCTTCAGAATGAAACCAACCTAAATCTAAGCATATCACGCCTCCAAATGTAACTAAAAGCTGCGCATGAAAAGACTTCAAGGTCTCGGTCATTTTTAAGAGGTGACTTACCTATTTCAATTTAAGTTGATTACATTTTTATTACATTTTTATTTTCAAATTTACTCAATAAAAATTATGAAGCTAAAAACACGGAAAATACTTAATAAAGTATTCTTAGAATCGCTTGTTGGCTTACCAAGTTCTGTAGTCTCTGTAAAAGGTTCTAATTTAATTGCAGCTTACATCATTTCAGTTCAAAACAAAGAGTTTGTGTAATTGGATTCCTTTCATTATAATTTTAACGAGTGTTCTTAATTTAATTACATTTTCTTAACAGAGGAGTAGATTTCAACACGTTACGTAGGCTTGAATATAATGATTACATAATTTTACGCTTTATTCACATTCGTTAAATATAAACAAAAATGATTACATGTCAATTTTATGACATTCATTGTTGAATTACACATTTAATTACGATTACGATATCGACAGTCATGTAAGTAGGTCAACTCTACTCGAGATGCCGAAACGTAATAAAAACAGTACTTACCTACCTCCAGAGACAAGTAATATGCAGACTGCCAATCTCCATACTAACTTGCGTACCTCTGAAATATAAGGTTCACTAGATGGCGTAGTTTAGCCGGCATATAACTCCCATACATGCTAAACAACGCCATCTAGTGAACCTTATATTTTGGAGGTACGCAAGTTAGTATGGAGATTGGCAGTCTTCATATTGTCTCTGCTACCTCATAATTCCTGCCTTCTTATTTCAATTACGTAGTAGGTAAGTTTTGTAAAATATTGTGTTTTGTACAATCGTTGCATACTAAGAACCCTCATTAAACTAGAGTAACACGCTTAGGCCACGACGCTGGGCCTAATTAAACTACGAGATTTTAAGACCTAATTAAGTATGCAATGATTTTTCGACGAGTAAAAATGCTCATTCAAATAAAGATTTTTTTAATGCAGACAGCATTTATTTTTACTCGTAAAAAAGGATTTGATAAAATTATTATTTATTATTAGGTCTTAAACTCTGGAAGCTTAACTAGGTCACTCGGCTTAAGAAGAAAATGAGATTATTGACGAGCTAGGATGTTGCCAAAATGGGAATGTGGACTATATGAACTTAAACGCAATGTTTGTATGCATGCAGGTATGTAGGTACCTATGTTAGAGTCAAATCTTGCAACTGCATAAATTATTAAAGCTCAACCGGTCGAGAGGAAATTTTGTTTACTTATGTAAGTCCGGCGATAATTTACAATAAAGTGGTTGTGAAATTCTGGTGACCAGCCAGGATCGTCTCTGCAGGAGGGAACTCTTCAAGGTACAAGTACAGAAAACAAAAAGTACCAACAGTCGGCAAAAAAGCTTGTAAAGTTATGTTTTTTTAACAGAAAACTACATAAGTAACTATTCCAAGTTTATGTTCCATGGCATATTTTCGGGAGACGTCTAAAATAAATTTACATTATTTCCACAAACGTATTTATTAATATTCTATTTTCACAAATTAACAGGTGAAAATACAAAATTGATTGTATCATGTAACGCAATCAGCTGGCATGATTAACATAATACGCCCGATTATTCTTGTTATTCAAAACATAATAAAATCAATTAGCTGTATTGCTGCACTCCACGTAACATGAAATCCCCGCGGGAGTTAGCAGTATTTGCAACTAGGTAATATGTAATTATATCCCGCGTGCACTACCCACTGCATTATGAATACTCGCATGACCCAAGTGTCTGTAATTATGCGAACGCTTTTACAGAAAATCTGTTTTGCGTTTATGTTAATTTATGGTAAATGTTTAGTAATTCAAAACTGTTTAACTGCGTTACTGTGCTGTCTGGTTTTGCTGTGGAATGTTATGAAGTTTAAAGTAATAGTTCATTGTTAACACAAGTGTTTGCTGTTGGAGGATGGGGTTCTGACTCTGGCTCTTTGGGATCTGTCAAAAAGTAGCGTGAAGTTTGGCTGGCTAGATGGCTTGCTTTGCCTAGCGTCTATTAGATAGAGCTTTTTGTGTAGCAGGGCTAGTCACTCAATGGGTTACTCAATCGACCAGTCCTGGAAGGTTTCTTTCCTTTTACCACCAACTAGAAAACTTGTTTAAACCTAGCTGATAGGTTAGGCTTTAACCAAGCTGTGACTGCGGACTTATTAGTCTTCAATTTCTATTAATGTAGGGATACTATCAACACTTGAGGTGTCGATGTCCCTCTAACACTGATGATCAGGGATACGTACTACGTATCATACCATTCATTCACCGGCAAACCGTATCGCACACGCATCCATGACGTTTCATGACAAATGGAAATAAAAATGACGCGTCAAACGTAAACATTTTCGTGTCCGATGACTATCAGAAAATTGCTCACTTTTTGCGGCGACGACGCGACGGGAAGCTCCCTCTCTCGTGCCTGTAATGAAACTACTTTTGTACTCGAAGGGAATTACGCTGCAACAAACACGCAATATCAATTTTCTGTTTGAAATGCAATTAAATCGATCAAAACGTCGAGTTGTGTCGAAAACGTCCTTTAAATTGCCAAGTAAAAGTTACATAAATATTAGGTACAACGAGTACCTAAAGCTCTAGTCTTGACATTCTTCGACATGAGGAATTCCTACTTACAAAGTGTGTTAATACCATTTTCTGGGCATCGCCTATTTAACACTATGTTACGTTTCTTCTTACGTTGCACGTAGCACCCTTTGGCCTAGAGATCCGTTGATTGCTGAGTTATTTAATACCTAAGAACTTCATTAAAAATGCCTCTGCTAGCACAACAATATAAAGAACATCGTCAAATTGAATCAATTACCGATAAACAAATGAGCGTTTTGTTAGATGAAGTCGAAAACAATAGAACCGTAAACAAGCTAACTAAAATTGTTGTAAATCACCGGAGCACTGTTCATGCAATTTATGCCGCGTGAACAACAACGTTATCAAACGTTTACGCAAAACGCACAATAAATAACCGACACTAAGCTGATTAGCATAAAACGCAGACATTTACCGATTTACCCTAAAATCTGTTAACAAATGGTGGCTTTGCATAATTGAATGACTGTTCGCAAACTCGACCATATGCAGCGGCAAATATAAAAAAAAAATCACTAAATTACAAAACGTGAACTCAAATTGGTTAAACGGAGTTATACTCCGTGTTTGTTCGCGACAAATCTAACATTGTTCTGAATAGTCAATTCAAATTGTCGAATGCTCGTCACATCAGCAATATTTTTAGCTTCACATTGAATTTCAATTACTACGGTGGATTTTATTTTACCCGCCGGGATTTTAAATTTACTATTTCATCGCCTTTACTTTTATTTATGGGCCTGCTAAATCCCATCTATAATTAAAGGAAAACGATGAGCAACCTCGAATCCAAAACTTCTACCATCTGCTTAGAAGGCTCCAACTAAAACAGCCACCACTTTTTCTATTCTCCCAAAGCTCTTTAGATTTAACGCGTGAGCCAGACCACCTCTTTTATCACATCATTGACTTGAGCTGCAAACCTCGAAACGCGTCCAACCTTCTACCAAAACAGCAGGTGGGATGTCCTAGGCTGGTTACGGCGCACGTTCGCCGACGTCGCCGGATATTCCAACTGCAGATTGCGTTGCGTTTGATTCCCTTTGCGGTGCTCCCGTCACTTAGATAGGGATGGGGAAAGGTGAATATTATTATTTATTGAGATTGTTAATAACTAAGAACAAGACTGTTTATATCTGTAAAACAGTACCGTGACTGACTGACTGACTGACAGACAACGCACAGCCTAAACCACTTTATCTAGAGACTTAAAATTCGGCAAACATATACCTTGAGCCTTGAATATTCTCGCAAAGCCGCGGGGCATAAGCTGGTAGTGAAATAAACGGATCACTATCTATGAAAAAAATGTGTGTATTTTCTTGTATTTGTGTGTCTTCTTGTGAAAGTGAATAAATGTCTTCTTTCTTTCTTTCTTTCTTTCTTTATGACAGTCGAGTATAGTCGTCAATGTTTCGGACGAATTCATAGTCTTTCCTTTGTGGTAGTGGTTTCTCACGGTAGTTTCATGTTAAAAGAGCAAGCCTGGCTTCAATCGAATGTAACGCTGGTAAATTATATCTAAAAGGTATTTTTGGAAGTTCTTCAAGGTGTTAAATAGGTACATTGCTTAATTGAAGACATTAGGCAATGTGAACAATACACCTTGTGTTCTATCCCTACGAAGAAAATTTTATAAAATTAGCAAAGTTTGTTTTAAATTCTGAAAACAAATGCCCAAGTTATTTTAAAATTAATTTAAATACAGATACATTTGCATAATTGTTAAAAAAGTTACCTATCGTTTGTCCGAAAAAACGTTTCACCATATTCTCGTTTCAATGGTTCTGAAATAAATCCTAAAATATTTACAGTTTCAGAAAGAAATGCACGACAAACGAAAAAAAGATGAAACGAAGCGAAATTGAAACGTTTTTTCAGAGTCGTGATAGATTAACTGTTAAGTACTTCAATTGCAGGTACTTCTAAAAACCTTTTGTTTTTACCTAGGTACCTCCAAACATCGACGCCCCGCCACATCCCTACGCCGCAATTAGATCTCGGTCATTGTTTCTCCAAGCACTTTCTGCTGATAGCAATTCCAGTTTCAATTCTACGACGCAGCCATTCTCTTTGGTGTTTCCTTGTTCTTGTTGCTGCGGTGGAATGCCCCCATTGCTAGTCATAAATGCAGATTGTAATTAATTGTCTAACGAACAAACTTGGGACTTCTATAAATAATCGCGGTATGTACTGGTAAACAGTAGGTACAGTAGTGTGAAGACATGGACAGTCGAGTAGAAAAGAAAAACACCCGATTTTTTTATTTCAAACTGCAATATTTCCAAAACAGCTAAACCGGCTTAAAATGAAACTTGGCTAAGAACCATATTGAATAAATTATCTTTAGATTAAAAAAGTCCTCGTCCAAATCGGTTCAGATGATTATGAAATTCGGTGCCACAGACAGACACACAGCTGCTGCACGATACACACGTCAAACTTATAACACCCCTCTATTGGCATCGGGGGTTAAAAATGTCCTGCACTATGTCCGTTACAAGAATGTATTGAATGAATTCCAAGACAAAGATATTAATTTTGTTAATAATGAATTAAGCATTGTTTCGATTGATTAACAGTGTTTTTTATCAAAACATAACAACAAATTATTATCTATAAAAATTTAGAAAAGCTGAAAAACCCTCGACATAGTCATTTAAAAGTTCAGTGTTTCAAAAAAGGGTGAACCGATTTTAATGAAACTTAGCTAAGAACCATCTCGATTAAAGTAGCTTTCGATCAAAAAACCGCATCGAAATCGGTCCATCCGTTTGGGAGCTATGATGCCACAGACAGACACACAGGTCAAACTTATAACACCCCTTTTTTTCGTCGGGGGCTTAAAAACGGCAAAAAAATCATGTCTGTTGTATGGGAGCCAACGGGAGAGAGGCAATATGGACAATGGGACAAATATGGACAATGGGAACGCATATGCAAACCCTCCGGGGTTGCGGGTGTTTATGGGCAGTGGTGATCACTTACCATTAGGTGACTCACTTGCTCGTTTTCCTTCCCCGAAGTATAAAAAAACTTTTTCTTTCCTGTTCTTACCGTGATGTTTTTTTTAAACCCAGTACGTAATTAATGTTTGATATTTGCGGAAATAGAATAACGACAACCATGCGATCGTTAGCAAACGGCTCTCCACGCCTATTAATATCCAAAAATGGGCTACCAGGCCCACCTAACCCCTGTTCAAATCGAGGTTAAATTGCAATCGGATCGTTGCAGGTTTGATTCCGTGCTCCCATTAGGAGTACCAATTAGAGGCAAGTTATTAGCAGTATTAATTAGAGATAAATTTGAATGTAATTGATACGCGCCGAGCAAAAATGATTTTACGGTTATTGATTGCCGGAGGGTGGATTGTGTCTGATAAATAAATGTTCCTGTAAGGTTCTTTAGGTTTTATTTGCGTAATGACAAAGAATATATATGGTACTATTCTAATGTAAATAGAAACGACACTGACGCTGTGTGCGTTTCGGGACGCGAGCGGGGCCGGGGGTGAGCGCGGGTCACGGGGGTGTGGAAAGGCGATCCGCGGTCGCCACGGCACGGCAGTACCAGTGGGTAATGACAAATTAATTTATTGAATCAGGCGTTACTTTACGGAGGTCCATATTTATGAACTAAAAACAATTACTTTGCTCACCCGCGACCACTAGTGGAATATATAGGAGTAGTGGTAATGGTGTCTTGGTGAACGGTTTTTGTAATGTTTAGCTTGGATAAGGCCTCGTGGAGGGTGCCGAAACGCGTCAGCGTGTAGTTTAGTGGTGGTGGTGATAGTTGGGTCTGTGTGGCATGTGTTGATTCGTGTAGCAGTGGAGGCGGAGGTGCTGCATGGAAACATACAATTGTTTTTAGTTCATAATGACAAATTACCATAACGTATAGTTAAAGTGAGAAAAGCTTTCCCCAGTCAAAATGTTTACGACGTTGTCATAAGATTGATTTTTGCCTGGCCCGTGAGAAAACTTTTTCTACTAATGTCTATAATTATTTCGGCTATTTAAACAATATTTTATAAATCAATTTAGAAACTCAAGATAAAAAAGCCGATTCATGTAACAGACAGAAGTGAGGGTGAAAAGATGAAGTCATCATCAAACATATTAAGAACTTAGTTATACATATGTATAAGCTGGGAAGAGAATAACGAAGATAGCCAATTTTTCTTAACTAATTTTATTAAGAGTTGTACAAAAATGGCTCCCTTCCCTTGTAACCACAAACTCAATTTTAATTCTACTTTTAAGTACCTACATACAGTACTTTGCTGCCTCTAACGTTTAACCACGCAAACAATTTAATTCGCAAAAACAGCCCCTAACGCAATACCATACATAGTATCGTCAACCAAGACATTTAAATTACCTAGACACATTAACTTGCAAATGTAAGGAAGTAAAACGTTGTTTGGAGTTTTCTGTTTTCCTAATAAAAGTTTGCGGGAGTTGCATGTAATTGCTTAATTCCATGGCGTCTACGAGAACTTTGTCCGTCCTGCAGGGAACCTAAACAATATCTGGCTCGGGACCCGCAGCGAGTTTCTTGGCGTTATTGTTGACTGTAGAAGACATGGCGTCACAGCACTAAAGAAGAAACGAGTTCATTGATTTGTATGGGAAACGAGCGCGTAACATTTTGAGTAGGTATTTCGACGTCACTGGTGTAATTTAATGAGGAAGATTAACAGCTCCAACTGCTTTAATGGTGTTTGAACAGTTAATAAAATTGTTCAACAAGGTATTTTGTTATTAAAACCTGAAGTCGCACGCGGAAAACGGTCTAGAGTTGGAGCGCGTAATGAGCTCTTCTTTTCGGCACGCGAGGTCTTATCAAACCAACTGAATCGTGACCCATGGAACCTTTTCATAGAAAATGTCATTGTGACATCGCATTGCCTGACAAGGAAAATCATTGTGATACTTACTGTGAGAACGTTCTACGGTGGGTCTGGAATCTAATGGTTCGACTATACATAGGTTCACCCTTTCCTTCTATCCCGATAGTTCTGTGCATGGAATTGTCAAAGTTTCAATAAAGTTCCGGTAAGTTAAATGTCTCAGTGACCGACACAGTCCAATAGTCGGAATCTTCAATCTTATTTAGCTATGAATTCTGAACTTGACAAAGAGGGTGTCAATTACTGAAATCGAGGTGTCAAACGTTGTACCATATTACCTTAGTAGTTAATGTTGTAGTGGACAAATATCTATTCAAAATTTGTAACAATTATTTGTGAGATGCCGTAGTGAAATGACGGACCTGGCAATGCCTAATTGATTCAGAATGCTGATACTTATTGTTTTTTTTTCAGGGACATGAAAGATTAAGCTTATTAATAATCTTATGATTAAACGGGCTTATTATAACATAAATTAAAAAAAGAGATCCCGGTCTAAGACGCACACACGTTGAACCAAGTTCTTGGAAGCACTGCGACAAGCTCGCTGAACTAGCTTTAAGTATGATGGAATGTTTTTATTGCGGCTCTGTGCTTGAAAAAAATAAATAAACATGCTGTATTTTTTTCCATCGACAAAAAATAGAACTCGTTATTAAAATAAAACGATCGATAGATACTAAACAACTTGAGATAAAATGTGAAACGTGCAATTAAAATAAAATGAAATTACCAGGAAAAGTAGGTATTTACGACACGAAAACCTTTAACTAGAGGGGGAGTTAAGGTTAGTTTATAATTTGCAAAAATTACATCCTAGTGTTTGACACAAAAGGTGCATTTATTTTATACCAGAAATGGGTAAGTAGTATCATTTATTTCAAATATCTACAGGATAATTTGCCTTAAATTACGGGGATGGGGCAGCAGTTGAAAACTTTTACCCCAGGTTTAGTGGTATAAATTTGGGGGAAACCATAAAATGGTACAACAAAATATGGGCGCTTAAAGTATTCATTAATATGTAACGAGCTTTACGCCCTCGAAATCAAATGGGACTTTTTTGAGCATCGGTTAGATTAATATTTAAGTCGATATTTATTATTTTCTCTTGGTAGGTAGAGTCGAACATTCTCCTCAAAGCTGCGTTTATTGGTATTTTTTGTGCTCTTACATTTTCAGCAAAATCGTTTCTCATTTTAATTGTTGTGTTAACTTAGACTTTTATTCTTGGTATGATTTTTGTGTAAGTACCTGCTTACATTATGAGAAATATTTTAAAATGTTAGGGAAGTACTTGCCTACGAGGTACTTATTTTCATCATGCTAACAATAAAATTATCTGTTGCACTTATTTCAATAAAGTTTTCAAATCGCCTTTTTTTTAATACTTACCCATTCTTAGTATTCTGTTTCATAAAATTTTTGTTTCATAGCAAAAACGAGTGCAAAATAATTTTAAAATGATTTCAGATTTAAAAAATTGATGCCGCCAAAGATAATGTTTCATTTCAACGCAAAATTTTAAACTTCCCGATCGTCGGTGCGGTGTGCGCAAAAAGTTTCGACTCAATGTTAGTATCCGCGCCATCTAGCAGAGGGTGGTAGAAACTGTTTGCTGAGGGGCGGTAGCGCTCGTTTTAAGCTTTCGAAAGCAGCGCCACCTAGTAATTTGCAGTGGAACTACGACGAATCGCTTAGCTTGAATGGTACAGATGGCGTTGATTTTCATTATTTGTTTTTGCCTTTCAAAAACGGCGTGGCAGAACGAGTTTGTCACTGTATGGACACGCGGTTTTTGCTATGGCGGCACTTCACAGCGTGTTTTGTATTCGCATTTTGGCCTTAGCATCATCGTAATCTAGTGAATAACGTTATAATCTATCTCTGTTCCTCTTTCGAATACTTGACGTGTAGGGTTCATAGTAAGAGTGTGTGTGTGATTGTGTATCTGCTCTTTTACTCTTCTTGAATAATTTTTTTTTAACATAAGTAAAGTTTCTGTGTTGAGCTTGGCTTTGATAAAAATAAAATAAGTATACACCCAGAGTAAAGTAGTCTCTTAAGTAAAAACTTAAATTCGCAACTTAAAAAAAAAGCTTTATTCCCACTTTCTCGCTGCTTTTATCTACAATACCCATTAAGTACCAATTATAAAGGAACATGCCTGGTTAGATACTTAGCTAAATGAGTACCGTCATTTACCGTTCGCCTTTAAAATTTCAAAGATTAAAACGCAAACAATACACAATGAGCATAATCTCAACAAAGAAACGTATGAATGAGCGACTATTTATGCGTTTTGTTTTACGTCCTCAGCCGTAAACCTGCATGTAAACAACTCCACATACACCTCGTCGTTAAATAACAAAGAGTAAACAATTACCCCAAACCCCAAATCTCGTCCAGGCAGTCATGTAATTAAGCATGAAAGAGCACAAAAGAAAAGCACCCTTCACACAGGAAGTTGTGCGGCGTTGCTAAATTTCGCTAACAAAAACATATTTTACATCTACCGGAAATACGCAATAAGATGGCCCAGTTTCGCGAACCGGATGTCCACAACATTTGCACTTTTTGCTGTCGCGCTCCACATCGCTCCGAAACATTTTCAGAACTTTCCTCTTTTGTTAAGAAATTTTTATTTTAACATAAAGATCACATTTATTCTCGTGCCAGCGCCGTTTTGCCAGGGCGCCGGTACAAAACTGTTGGAAATGCTTCGTACTTTACGATGAGCTATTTTACAGGCATTTAATGCCTATATGACTCATTCAGAATATTTATCTACTTGCCTATAATTTAATTTTACACCACAGTTATTTTGAACGTTGTAGTTAGTTACCTGTCACTTTTATTTCGGAGAAAATAAAATGTCTCCACCACAAAAATTAGAAGCAGTTTCCTTAAGAACTATAACTTCGCTTTTCGCTTTGATGATACATACCTGAAACAGAAAAAAATAGGATTATTACCTAAACTTAAATTTCTATGTTTATTCGAGTGCGCGCGTTACTTAATACAAGCTACCTACAATAAAGACATGATTAGATAAAATACAGAACGATCCAAACAACACATTATTTAATAAAAAACGTGTATTCTCCGTACAATCCAATTTAATTTTTCATTGAGAAATAAAATTCTCTTGAGCAAAAAGGACCTTTCTGAATTCTACACGATTTTTTGACTTATTTTAATCCACTTTTCTATTTTTCCTAGACTAAAGAAAAAATTGCTTCAAGTTTATTTATTTTATCATTTTCCAGGGTGCTGAAACGGCGGATGGAGCGTCGATAAAAAGCTAAAATCTCATTTAGCGAAGTGTCGGCGTCTGTTCCTCCATCAATGGAATTGCTCATAAACTAGCGAGTAGATTTTTGGGATATCTCTATAAATAACGAACCGGGGTAATTTGGGGCGTTAGCTTTTGTTAGGAGGAAAATAGAGACAGATGAATGAGGAGCGTGCTCGACGGAATCGGTCAGTAGCGGACGCTAGGGGTGTTATTACCTAAGGTTACGGTTTCTTCAGCGTAGAAGTGTTAAATTAGCTGTCAATATAGTAGCCGTGATAGCCAGTGGTTTGACCTATGGCCTCTCAAGCAGAGTGCCGTGGGTTCAAACCCCGGCACGCACCTCTGAGTTTTTCGGAATTCATGTGCGGAATCACATTTGTAATTTATCATGAGGTAAGGTGAAGGAAAACATCGTGAGGAGGCCTGGCCCAGCAGTGGGACGTAAAAAAAAGGCTGGTGATGATGATGATAGTGGTATCGAAAATTGGACACTTTGACGCCGAAACAGAGGCCCGAATACGAATATTCGAACCCTGCGTAACGTAATCGAGAAATTCGTATGACGTTTGAAACGGCGCCCGCCCGTGAGCATGTTTGGAACTAAAATTTAGTATAAAGTTTCTCGGTTTCGATACGATAACATTACGTTACGCATTGAACGCAACGCTGTCACATTAGAGAATAGCAGCCCTGGACCGCCTAGTGTAATCGACGGACTGGAACAAAAATGACACCAAGAAAAACTGACTTTCGGAAATTCATCGCCACACTGGAGAGTTGTTGGAGAACAATACACTCTTTTTCTTTGGCCAATCGTGTAAGAATACTTCTCGATCGTTTGCGTTACGGGTGTCAAATAGGATGAGAATATTTTGTTGTCGATACTTGCCACTAGTGTCGCTGCCAATTTGTCCATATTAATTCAGACCTAAAAGCGAACGCGGTCGAGACGTATTTTTATGTGTTGATTACACTAGGCGCACAGAGGCCCGAGTACGAATATTCGAATCCTGCGTAAAGTAACGTTATCGTCAGCGTAGGTGTCGAACTCGACGAGAAAATTCATAATTTTTTTTTGTAATTTATAGTGAGCTTTTTGGTGAAGGAAAACATCGCGAGGAAACCTGCACACTCCTGCAAAACAATTCAGTGGTATGTGTGAAGCTCCAAATCCGCACTCATACGATTTAATCAGCAATTTGAAAATATGAATTCAAAAAAGTCATCCAACTGTTTTTGGGTCAATGTGGAACTATTATAGTCACCAGAGTCATCGCGGTGACATTAGTACAGCAAAAACTGTTAAAATACACTATGACCTGATAATACCGTGAAAAAGTTCTAAACTGAACCAGAAATTAGATCACTTGACGTACATACGTACAGATGTCAGGTTGTTCCACTTCCGAATTCAATTTAAACTTGAACACGTCCGCATAATCTGAAAGTTCAAAGTCTATAAGTCATCGAAGCCGAGCGGAGCCGTAAAGTTGGCCACAAAGGCCCATATCCATTATCTAGATTTTCCGGGAGTTCCAATAGCTTACTAAATTCACTCAATCACGACGTATCCCAAAGGGTGTAAATGGTGTAATGTATCGTATCATAATCTATTAACGCGCTCAGAAAGCAATTCGTCGCGATGAGCCATGTTATCAGTGCCCTAAGCACGACTTGTCGAATCCTGCGTCACGTAAACTCGAATAGTAAACTATAACGAGTTTGTATGACGTTTGGAACAGCGCCCGCCCGTGAGCGTATTTGGAACTAAAATTTAGTATGAGATTTCTCGATCTCGATGCGATAACCGTAACGTAACGCAGGATTCGACAAGTCGTGCTTAGGGCACAGCTTTCGGTTGCGGGTCTACGTGTCTTGTTTTGGTTTTAATAGTTTTGGATGGTTAATTTAGCGTTCAACGTGAGTTAATTAACAAGATGTACCTAATGTCCGTAGATAATCCCTATCTAGCGTAACGTAGCGTTACGCATTACAATTATATAATATGTATTGGCTTTGAATGGCCTTACGCTGTTTCATGCTTTGGTTCATAGAACAAAATGATTAATGATCATAATTTCTAGACAGTATAGTTATGGTATTTTTAATTTTGAACAAAATAATCCTGCTACTTCAAAGTTATTACCTACGTTGCGTAGGTAGGTACAATAAAGGCAAATTATTCAATTAATATAATAATTAACAGCGAAAAGCAGTTCAGGGCTCTAACAATTAACTAAGATTTTTTTGAGACAGAACACCCGCGATCTTAATAAAATTACTTAAGAAATTATTTTTAAGAAGATTGCATTATATATACATATACGCGACCTCTCATTTCACAAAGTTAACTGTTGTGTTGCCCCTGAGGCCCAAGTACGAATATTCGAATCCTGCGTAACGTAACGTTATCGTATCGAAATCTAAAAACTTCATACTACATTTTACTTCCAAATACGCTCACGGGCGGGCGCTGTTCCAAACGTCATACGAATTTCTCGATAATGTTACTACTCGATTAAGTTACCCAGCATTCGAATAATCGTACTCGGGCCTCTTTTTTCACTTTAATCCATATTTTAATTTACACGACATCCGTCACCCCGCCACACCTTACCACATTTCTGCATAATGGGACCCACCTAAAACAATATTCCCACCTAATCTTGAAATAACGACTCCCAAACCCAGGAACACACTTCCCCACAATATATTCAACGATGCCGCAGCTTATATTAAATTCAAGGTAAGTAAACTCTTACTTATTTATTAACCCGGGGTAGGGAAAGATTACGCAGTGCGTGGGTCATGTCTGACTTTATATGAATAATCTCGGTACCATCTCTCAGTAATCCCGGCCCTACTGGCCCAGTTAGGTTGGCTTAATTTGTCTTCGTTAGCCGAAATGGTCTGCACTCCTTGAGGATTACCTACTTCATCAAGAGGAGCGACTAACCGTCCTTCTTCTTAATGGAACTGTGGACAGGCCTTTTTTGGCCCAGGTGATTCATTTATTATAAAGACGTAATTGTACTAATTTAACAGGGAAAACACCGGTAAGTTAAATCATTAATCAGGCTGGATTTTACCTTTTGCGTTTTTGGAGGTATCTGCATTAAAAAGTTTGTAAGGAACTAAGGAATAATGACAAAATGCCCGTAGGTCATTTACTCGAATTTTCATTGAATTGGTTTTTGATGTATAATGTTCTGATTGTGACTAAAAACCAATATTAGTACGCCTCACGGCAAATACATTGAATCTCTTTATTTTTTAAGATCTTTGTAACCTACCTATGTTCAACGAATAAAACGTTAAGTATATTATATTCTATTTGTTATCTGTTTTTACTTTTTAATTAGAATTATTTGTACCGTATTCGAGCCTTCAACTATAGCGAAAATAATCGACCCTTTGACACAAAAACACTTCCAATTTTTGCTTTTTACGTACTCCTAACCAGCCACAAAAAGATGGCCACAAGTGTAGTACGTTGAACCTATAATATCAACTTCAGTCTAAAATTAAAAGTAAATTTCTACATGACGCCTACGCTGGCTAGATTGGGCGTGTGCCCTTAAAAGTGGCACGAACTCAGTTGCGAACTTCCAACAGAAAATTTTGGAACCAGTAGAAGTTTTAGTACATTCAAGGATTTCAAATTAAATGTAACACGTGTTAAACATAGCCCTGTTGCTACGGTTAGCGGAAACTTTCCCAAACGTTTAATTAATTTTGTGATCTAGGTGTTAACTCTACACCTCTATTCCCTTCACACTTACATACACAAATATAACTAGTTTTCAACTGCTGGGTTGGATTCTGCATGAAAATATTCATATATCTCACAGACGCAGCTGTCCCGCAGTGTTAATGTTACCTATTGTTTTTAAGTTGATAAGCACGTTACTTAACAAATATAATAATCTGCCAACTAGAATGATGTCTACGTCCCTTAGCGCTCCAGAATCGCTCATGAGCAAAGGGTATAGTAGGTTAATCCCTACTTGGGCCCAGTGCAGATTGGGGACTTAACACACATCACTGAATCACTACTTAACAGGGTTCCGTATAGTAAGAAAGAAGATCACTCCGTGACGAGCGAAAAAAGGTGCCTGACCTGTCTATTTATGACATCCGCTTTTCAAAAAACCATTTTTACTGTACATATCGTTGTCTACATAATACGTCGCTTGTCATTTTAATCTACATAACCATACCAAATTTCATGTTAATCCGACCGTTAGAACTATGTCCAATATCCGTTGTATTTAGGATTTCACTCACACAGATACTACCTACCAAGACTTGCATAGAACATAATTTTCTTGTTTTACGCAGGGAAACGCTTGGTCTGAGTACATCATTTTCGTGTTAACCTAGTTAAGAATAGCGCAGATATTTAACAAAATTCAAAATTCAAAAAAAAATAAAATCAAAATTTTATTCAGCAAATAGGCAGTTGAATGCTCTTTTACACGTCATTTTTTTTGAGTCTACCAGCGCTTTCGGAAAGACCATGATTGCCAAGAAGAATGCGCCGCAAGAAACTTGGCACAAAGTCATTTTTTCTAAAAACAAGTTACATTAGCTCTTACAATACGCAACCACAGACAAACTACACAAAGAAACCTCACTCTGTCATTAAAAGATTAAGAGAGAAAAAAAAATACCGCATTTTAGAAACAAGTGTAAAAAGTAATTATTAAAACAGCAAAACCAGAACACTTTACTTTACTGGCACGTTTTAATTGAGCAGGAGATGTATAGGGTCTCCAGGTCAAATATCTGTGAAAATTTAAATTACAAAGGGATGTATAGGGTCCCAGAATTAATACTATAATATAATACTTAATCTAAATGGCTTAGAGATGTATAGTCTCTAGGGTCAATTTAAACTAAATTTAAAATCAGCAGAGGTGTAAAACGCCTCCACGGTCAAATAATAAGTATAATAATACATATACATAAACTGGAGATGTATATGGTCTCCAAATGTCAAATAACAAAAATTGATGAAATATACATTTCATGTCATCACGTCAAATAAATAAAACATTGTTTATGTCAATTGTATTACAATTAGTACGCAGCGGACAACGGCAACAGAGCCGGACACCATACACGAATATCTTCGGGACGCAGCCAAGTCACATTGATGTCCTAATTATCTTCTGTTTTCAGCCTTGGCCAGGTGGTGCCATCACATAAGTATTCATCCACTTTGTAGTATGCTTTTTTCAAGAGAGCGGTCTTTATGTATCTTTTAAATGAATTGTGAGGCAATTCCCATGCATCTACAGGCACTTTATTGTAGAACCTCACGCAATTTCCCAAAAAAGACTTACTGACTTTTCGTAGACGAAATTTAGGGACGGCAAGTTTATGCTTATTCCGAGTGTTGAAACCATGCACATCCGACACTTTCTTGAAAGATTTGATGTTCTTGTGTGTATACAATATTACATCATATATACTGAGAAGCTACTGTAAGGATGTCGATTTCTTTAAAGCGTTCTCTAAGTGAATCTCGGGAGCCAAGATTGTAAATAGACCGGACCGCCCTCTTCTGCAGGATAAAGAACACAATAAGATAAACCGAAAATAGGTACGAGGTAAAAGTTTCTCTTAAAATGACAATGTACAAAAAAATTGTTAAGCAGGCTAGAAATTATTTTTAACCCCCGAAGCAAAAAGAGGGGTGTTATAATGTGTATCAGTCTGTGACATCATAGCTCCCAAACGGATGGTCCGATTTCGATGCCTTTTTTTATAATCGAAACATCGTCGTTCGTTAATAACACGCCAGCAGTGCGCATAAAATCTCAAATGTCACTGTTAATTTCATCCATATGCAATGCTTAAATCGTACCTGGCTAACCTGGCTTATGGATACCTATCCATTGAGCATTATAATATATCATCACGTACATCCCAGGATCACAGCAGTATTTCACCCATGGACGTCCATCGGAAACATAAGAGCTCTCAATATCACAGTGAGTCAGGTCAGATCGTGCGGTTGGCTGATGACGTCATAAGTCACGTCCCCCCCCACGTCTGCCATGAGTTATGGCTTGCATTTGCATCCCCAGGCTATGTGGATTTAGGGTGCGCATGCTAATTCAATATAAGCTGAATATGGTGAGTTTTTTAATGGGGAAGCCAATGTGAATGCAGCCAGATCAGCCCTCCGGTTATATTGTGTTTGATTTGGTTCCATCCAGATTATTCCCTGTGTGCTGTTCAGAAAAGGCGACTGGATAATACAGCGTGATTCAGCTCTTACTCGTAATTTTTTTGTTAGCATAAAACATGCAGCTATTTTACGCAACTTCCTATGGTTCAAAAGAGTCAATTGCTTACATGTTTGACATGAAAACGAATGTCTTAAGTTCTAGGACATTGTTGATCGTATTAGCCACTAGTTCTTTAATTTGAATACCATCACGACATAATTTTTTGTTTTTTTTTTTTTTTTGCTAAGACGATTATAAAATGTACCTACAGGTATGTCCTCCATCTACAACGATTGTTATCACTTAATCATGTCATGAACCAGCAAATTAAAGGAAATTGCACCAAAATTTTATGAGTGGAATATGCAAGTAGGTACCTGTGTTTATCTACAATGAAATAAATGTCACCTAAATTACCAAATCATATTATTATTTCAATAAGGTAATCGACTCGAACCGCTGTAATGTATCATTCCATTAAACTTGACAGTAACAAAATGAAATAATGATTTGCCGCCAATTTCGATATGTGTACAACATGTATAAGTATTGTAGGTTTGATCATCAATCATACCTTCCAGTTTCGCGGCAGTACATTTAGCTCCTTAATTAAGGCTTTGCACAGATGGCGCCACTGAACTCGAGCGTCATAGATTTCAATTAATTTGCGGGCAGGATTGGCGAACTATTTTATTATTTCTATTCTGTGCATTGAGCGGTCGTATTTCATTATAAAATTGTTAAATTTTACTGGTTTATTTAACGTCCATTTAAAATTTAAATTTAAAATACTGCCCCTCACGGGCTAGCCATATTAAATGACCAGATGCTCGTAATGAACATTTTATTCACTGTCTCTTTCTACCACTATCTTATCGTGTTTGACAGAATAGAAATGGTGGTTGCGGTAACAACCAGCGTTCATTTCACTTTGTGATATTTGTGTTTGTCACAAAAAGCTTACACAGAAATTAAGGACAGACAGCAGTTTACATCCTGTAAAATCAAGTGCACACTGCTGGCTTTCTCATGTAATGCCCGTAGACAAGATGCTTACACACCTAAACGCTAGACGATTCGCCCGAGGCGTGTAGTGCGTTTGATAAGTCGTAGAAATAGCCTACCCTACGATATCTAGGGATCAGATCAGACATGGGCATTAATGAATTATGTTAGCATTTAAGACTTCGAATAACCTGCCCAACGATAACAACATGA
Organism: Clepsis dumicolana; assembly: GCA_963691665.1. Lineage (NCBI taxonomy): Eukaryota > Metazoa > Arthropoda > Insecta > Lepidoptera > Tortricidae > Clepsis > Clepsis dumicolana. The sequence continues at coordinate 6,612,555 of OY829520.1, read as the reverse complement.
TTTTTTTTTTTAGGTAAATGAGACTGTACAAATAACTTTTTAGACGCCAGTATGGACGCACCCTTAAACAGGAACGTTACGTCTTGAAACGTGAACAAATTTTATATTACGGAAACGATTTAGGCAGCCAAAATTCATAAATTTATGTGGGACCACCTCTCTTTCGGGCTAAGATTTTAACGACATACGACTAACGACTTAATGCTTTCGCTTGCGGTAAACCAGACCATAGAATTTCTATTGTAATAACCCGCAAAGTGTTAAATGCAATTCGCTTTCTGATTGGAACTGGGTTACTGCCACTAGCTTCAGCGTGATGAGGGTGAAGGACACTCAATGCGATTATTTATTTTGAGCTCATTGTATTGCTAAAAACATAACCCTCCTTGGGCAGTCGGGTAAAAATAATAGGTAAGAGCCTAAAAATATGTCACACGCATCCGTTATTTTATTTGTCATAATTAATGAGTAAACAAAAATTATGACGGCAATTGAAACCTACTGAGGAGAGTGCGAAACTAAGTTGTTGTCGACACCGCGTAAAAAAATATTTTTAAACACATTACGTAACTGATAAAATTCGTGAGAAAAAATGTCTGTTCCTAGTAGGATGCAAAACTATCGACGTCTAGCTTCCTAATCAGATGCACTAATTACCAGGCGGTATTGACTGTCAGCACTTTATCTGCTGTTATTACAATTCCTAACTCAACATTCAACCTTGTAAAACACAATCTTCTCTCCATCACGCGTAAACTAGCACATGCCGGGATCTCCGATCGCTTATAAAAATCACTTTAGAAACTCCCGCAAAGCCGAATATTAAGGCGGCGATTAAGGCCGCAGCCATCAAAGCGACACCCACTCCAGTCCCGTAATCCTGTAATCGTCTGCCACTCCCAGGTCACCGGATTACATTCACCGATCACGTAGTTGCAATCTGCATGCCAGAGGGGAACCTAAGAAAATATATTATGATTTTTTACTGAGATGGGAACACAGAAAACAATTGAAAAATAAAGCGTAAATCGCGCGGGATGGTGTGTTGGTTAGCGTGCATCGCCGAATGATGAGGAACTGGGTTCGATACTCAGCCCCAGCTTTGTTAGGGTTCCGTACCTCAAAAGGAAAAAACGGAATCCTTATAGGCTCACTTTGTTGTCCGTCTGTCTGTCTGTCTGTCTGTCTGTCAAGACCCTTTTTCTCTGGAACGCGTGGAGGTAGCATGCTGAAATTAATATCAAATACTCAAGCCTGTGGTCCCTTGAAGCTGTGAAAAAATCAACCTTCTAAGTCAACGCAATCAAAAGATACAGTCATTATAAAAGCTATTTCCGAAATCCAAAAGCTTAAAGGGCACTTCCAGTTGTCCTAGAAACTTGAAATTTGGTATGAAGGTAGCTCTTATAGCACAACCACTCAAAAAAGTCTCAAAATCTTAAATTTTTATGTCTGTCTGTAGATTTCACAGACCGATATAAGTTGACCCCACACTGCCTACATTTTGCTTAGGAGCAGGGCTCTGCTAACACTGGACTTCTTAAAACACTGGGGAAAAGCGTTAAAATCTTTCTACGGAACCCTCGTGCGCGAGTCCGACCCGAACTTGGCCGGTTTTTTTTTCTTTTGCTCTTTGTTTGTTCTCACTGCGATAAAAAAAAAAACTAAAATTGGGACCTTAGGTATCTACCAAAAATCTAAAATTAAGTTTTCCGATGCTGTGGTCTAAGAAACTGTTTAAGCTTTTAATGGTCTGCAATTCTCAGCTCACCGGATTATATTCACCGATCACGTAGTTGCAATTTGCATACCAGCGAGGGACGTAAGAAAACATGCTGTAAATGTACTTAGGTACTAAAACAATATTTTGTCGATCATTCAATTTAGTCGCTGGTAACTGTCTTTGAGTTCATGCGACGTCAAAGCGTACTAGGTTAGCATAGTAAGGATGGAAGAAAAGTCGATAAAAGCTTGTTATGAACTTAAGGCTCTCTGCGTGTTTTCCTCCGGCGATTATTCCATTAAATGTTAGTTACTATATCTCTGTGCAGACATTTTTAATCTGATGTTGATAGCTCTGCTTTGCTATTATTACAAGTGTAATTCCATATATACTTATCTGAAGCTGACACATGCTACGTTAAACTTTAATACCGAATATGACACAAGTGTGCATGCAACTTGGGACATAACTATGCCAGCCTACAGGTGTGTGTATATAGTTATTCCTGGGTGTAGCTATAACGTCGACCTTCACCAATATGACTGTATAAATCTCAAAAATAACTAAGTGTTGTAGACATACATATGTTAATAATCTACCGCGGCAATAAGATCAATTAAAGTAAGTATATCATTTTGCAACTTTGTGCTGACACATTATTGTGCCGTTAACTGCAAGTCTAAAAGTTTGTAAAAAATTTACATCTTCACGAAACATCTGCAAGCATGCGCGTCAAGTAGAAATTAAATTTCGTTATTGTAAAAGGAAAAATACATACTTTGTCTCCATAGCACGACATTTTAATTTAAGAATTTAATTACACAGCCTGCCGTTTATATTTAAATACCTGCCAAAGATAAGACGTGTCAACTAACTAAGCGCCGTAACACCCGCCTAATTGACATACACGTGGTAATTACAATTCCATCCATCAGGATATTAAAGCATAATATGTTCTGACATGATTTAGAATTAACCTGCACGGTGCCTATATACACGGCCTATGTTTTATTAAAATGGAGATAGATAGCGGCAAGAACATGTACCTACAGGAATTTGGCTTTTGTCACTGAAGTTCATAATTTTAACTGAACCTTATAGATTTTAGGGATCTTTTCCACTTTCGCAGAGCTGGACGCTCCGGAGAAGAGCAGATCTGTCCGTGACTTGACTGACCACTTCCAGTGCTCGTAATAAAATCCACTGACGCGGAGTGGAGATTTTGAGCACCGCGATTGGCCAAATCACGCACCGCTACTCTCCGCTCCGCCCAGCGCAGCGTGAATAGAAACATACCCTTAAGCAGTAAACTGTAGGCCGAGCACGCAGTTTTCGAATCCAGCGTAACGTAACTTTATTGTATCGAAATCGAGAAACCTCATACTAAATGTTAGTTCCAAATACACTAACGGGCGGGCGCTGCCGCTGTTCCAAACGCCATACAAACTTCTCGATAACGTTACTACTCGGTTACGTTACGCAGGATTCGAAAACTGGGTCGGAAAAAAATCGGCGGTGCAGCGAGCGAGTTCATTGCACGGTTGCGAAGCTCACCGCACGTAGGTGCGTGACCGTCATGACACGACCGTGCAATGTACAGTAAAATCGTTCGCCGCCCCGCTGGTCGCTGGCGTCCAATCCGCGGCGTTATCATCAGCTGTTAAACAAGTTGGTTAATAGAAGTTTCGGAACGTATAATTTATGGCTTGAAGTATCAGTAGGGCGCATAACGCGTGCTTTAGCTAGTTATAGTTACTATGATCATTGTTTACGTGTCGCATACAAATACAAATACCTAGCTTCGTACACAAGCAGAGTAGGTCTGCTTGTGTACAAAGCTATTTGTACACAAGCTACATTATAATTATTAGAGCAGGTTAGCGGCTGTCTATCCTTCTGTGAACTGAAATATAGTTAATCTGTACGTCGCTAACATCCACGCAGTACACGTTTTCCCTAAATTTAATAAAGACCTATGATGCATGGCAAGATTGATGGGCAAGAAATTCCCCATAGTATAGAAATTAAAGGGGATGCCAACATTAGGTAAGTACCGACTCTTGGTAATATTAAATCGTGTTTACGGGGGCTGTTAACAGTTTTTTTATAGATGGCGTTGTTAGTAAAGATTAGGTAAGTTATGGTTTTATATAAAAAATTATATTTGATGTTTTCGTGACTCATAAATGTGACAAAACCGCTAAAATTGTGTTTATTGCTCACTGGTTAGCCGCTTTGAAGTTATTTGGGTGGCACGAAATAAAAACCAGTTAGGTACCCAGTATAAAGTAACGGCGTTTAGTCACAACTAGAAATTTCGGGTTATGCTATTTTTTTATCGACTAAACACAAACAATCATTAATACAAAAATTACGAATTAGCAAACTACAGATCAGCTCAAAGATTTATCAACAGGATTGATGAAAGTATTACTAACATAATTATGCATAAATAAGCTTAATTAAAATGGTTATAATTGTATGCATTTCACGTTTAGGTAAGTAGTATGTATGAGTGGTTTATGGATAACTTGCAATTACGTCGTTATTGTAATAGAAGTGCAATGAGTACCTAATCTGTAAAGTGGTAAAACATTTCCTAGGTATTCTCAATAAAAATACGCAATCGGCTCGAAAACTAATTTTAAAACAGCAAAAGAAAGTTGCGTTATCATCACCCGACTGATTTATACTGACCGTCACCCCTGAGCGACGGTGACAAATGGCGTCACGCGGTCACGGCCCCGTGTAGCGTCACGTCTGCATTCTGTGACGTCACTCCTGACTTGTTTATGACGCTTACGTTTGAATTATGACGCTGTGTTCAGAAAACACTTATGACAGGAGGTAGTAACGCCCTCAATACAAATACCGAATACAATACAAAATGTTCTCTGGTGAACACAGCATAACAATACAGCGAGATTACTTATAAAAAGTCGACAGAAACGATAGGCGATGTTTACTATTTGAAAACGATATCTAACCAAACAACCCAAGATATCAGACGAAAAATTATACTACGTTGATCATGGGAAATTATTAGCTGTGAACTAGGTTTCACATTTGTGTGACAAAATATCACTATTACTTATACCTATAGACTCTTCTGAACGTAGGTTGTAGGCAGTTAAATTGTATGTTCAAAAATAGATTTCTAGAAAACGAGTTTTTGTCATGTGAGTAGACGTGTGTATACATGACCAAACGAAAAGTGTCAGAAGTGTGTGCAAAGACAAACTAAAGGCAACTCCCGTCTTAAGTGCCTTGTGGCTGTGCTTGAAGAATTTACGACAAGAAGAACCCAACGTGAGAGAATATTTTATATGTTTGGGCAACGCCACCTGCTTGACACGGGTTTAGAGTTGCTTTGTTTAGGCTATAGATTAATGTTTATTTTGAGAGGTAAATTTGATTTATTGCCATTTGGTGGTAGGTGATAACTGTGTTTTATGTGTGTTTGATGCTGTAAAAATTAACAATTCAAAAAAACTATTTTCATATATAAATCGAATTCGGATTACTTAATTCGTTTCGAAAGATCCCGCGTGATTTACCTATAGTACTTAGTTTAATTCGTGCAGGTGAGTTTTTTTAGAGGACAAAGAATTCAGAAAAGCTAGTGGTTCAGCAGATGATAAAAGTGATCACCATTAGATACTTTGCCGTCCTCGAGGACTAAAGTGAAATTCCTTTTGTGCCCGTAAATTGTGTAAAATCTACTTACATTCTTTTGATACTTTCATTTATTAGTCGTAGGTACCTACCTTAATTTAATATACTTGCTACCTATTTAATCAAAGTCACCGCAACTTCTAAATTTAGACTTTTTGGTCGTTATCTAAGAGAAAATTCCAATCTAAAAATAACAAGACAGCAGACTATTTTTGTAACTTTTCTGTTTTAGAATGACTCTCTGATATCTTAAGAAAGAGTTCAAGACTTTCAGACCAGGAATAGGGCGAATTGGAAAAGTTTAGGCTGTAGCTATTTTTGAGTACTGAAGAAGTTTTATGCTGTGGTATATTACTCACGTTAGAATAAAAACACTTTAAAGGAATTGTAGCCTTTATAGAAGCTAATTCAGGGCATTCATATTTTCCCGTACAAGAAGTGACCTTGGGTGTGTATAATTATGGGTTATGAATTATGAAGGTAAAACGCGGCATGTTCATATTACAGCACATGTAGCACGGCCCGCCATTTTGTCGCTTGTCGCGCAGTGCGTCCCTTTCATAGTGACGGAATCAGTGAAGGACGCACTGAGCGACAAGCGACAAAATGGCACGCGTGCTAGCCCCCCGCTATATGAATCAAGCCTTGCTTTGCTTTGGATTGCTTACTTAAAAAAGCTTCTGGAATAATAAGTAATAGTTAGTAAGGAGTAGTAAGTGGATTTAATAAGTATTAAAATATTGTTATACAGTCGAACTAAACCCAACAAGAGATAGGCTATGTTTCCACTCACGCGGAGCTAGGCGGAGTTGAGAGAACAGCGCTGATAAGTGGTTAGTATTTTCACTGACGCGGAGTGGAGATTTCATGCGCTGTGAATGGTCAATTCACGATTCGCTGTTCTCCACTCCACATAAGTCCGCATCAGTGGAAACACACGTACATCAGCACACACGCTCCCATCCACAAACCTCCCGAGATTCAACTTTGATCGTTTTAATTGAGATAAATGCATCCAAGTGCCGTATTTATAGTCGGATTCGTCTTACATAATGGCTCTCGTCTTGGGATAATTAGCGGGATCGTTAATAACGTGGCGATGACGGATGGGACACGATATTAATTTGACGTCAGCCATCTTGACAGTAATGTCATGACTCGATAAATTAAGGGTTACGTAACCTATGTGTGATGATTTATTGTGTGTGATGTTGCAAATCTGTGAAGAATTATAGAGTTTTTAAGGCGGACTTGCAACGACATGGATTAGGCTTTAACCCGGGTTAACTTGACCTATTTGTATCGTCTGACGTTATACTAACCCAAGATTAATGTCTAACCCAGATACCGACCTGCGACAGGAAAGTTGGCCTTAAAGAAATGTCTATGCAGAGTTAAACAAAACAATAACATCAAGCTATATTGTTCTTTTAAGAGCTTTATTTTTAGAATTAAAAAAGTTGACAATAAAAAAACACTTTGCACATGCAAATCGGAGTAAATGTAGCTAAAATGTGAAATTTTTCGTTTTTAGAGTTCCGTGCCTCGGAAAACGGAACCCTTATAGAATCACTTAGATAAACACTAGGGAAAAGCAGGGAAGTCTTAGTACGGAACCCTCGTGCGCGAGTCTGACTCGCACTTGTCCGGTTTTTTTATCAAGCCCTGTAGAATTGTCAACCAGCACAGGCAATGAATGCAAGGGTGTTTTTATTTTCAAAAATACTCGACAAGTGTTTTCTTCTAAACTAGTTTAATCAATGACTGAAATATTTACGGATACTTATCTGGAACCCCTTATATGTATGTATCAACATAATGTTCCTTAACGTATCTTCTCTTACCAAGTCATGATATCGTTTCGTAGACGTGCTACACATTTTCGTAGCTCCTCTACGATGTGTATAACGTGAGATTACTTTCATCCTTGGGATAATTTTACTAAGATAGTATGGGTGGGTAAGATGGATATACATACATAGCTGGGTATGGCATGACTAAAATATTATTTTATTTGAATTTCGAATCTAATAAGTAATTCGGTTGGCTATAATTCCATTTAAATCAATGCTTATTTATTTTTACTAATGCAATAAGCGAAGTTTTGTCGCGGTTTTCCAGTTTTGTCTGTTTATTGCAAAATAATAATTAGGTACCTACGTCAAAGTGCCCTAAAGCCAAAATATTTGACTATCATTAAGCTCTATGCCGTAGTCTTGCAAATTTCCAGAATTTCAGCCAAAAAAAATTACCTCGAAACACGAGACCGCACAAACGTCAAGCCGTACAAGTAGTAACAGGCATAGGCAGTCAAACCGAAAAATCACAAAACCCCAGTGCCCTAAGCACGACTTGTCGAATCCTGCGTCACGTAAAATCGAATAGTAAACTATAACGAGTTTGTATGACGTTTGGAACAGCGCTCGCCCGTGAGCGTATTTGGAACTAAAATTTAGTATGAGATTTCTCGATCTCGATACGATAACCGTAACGTAACGCAGGATTCGACAAGTCGTGCTTAGGGCACAGCAATGCATTTAGCACTCACTCGAAGCGCAGAGGGCCCGGAAAGCCTTTCAAGGCAGTCAGGCCACTCGCGTTGTGTGTTCACACGTCGCGAGACAATCGCGCCGCGCTAACTAGAGACGCGATCCGAGTGGAGCAGACTTCGTATTATACAGGGAAAATTTAAATGGGGCAGAGATTTGTAAAAACCTTTATTTACTTTCACTTGTCCCGGTGTCTGTATGTCTGTGTGTAATAAATTCTTGAAAATTATAGGCCCACCTGGGATTTACTTGAAATTTTGGATGATTTCTGCGCAGAATCACGAGGACTCTCTTTAAATAGGTAATAAATAAAAGGAGGAATCTGTTTAAATAGGTAATAAATAAAATGTCCCACCCTTTTTGTCGGTTTTGTGACGTATTTTTACATAGGTACATTTTATATGGACCGTCACAAAAATGACAAACAAATTTTCCATGGAAAAATTAAGGACTTTTTTGGCCAAAATGGTGCACAGTTTTCTGAAAATGCTCATGGTTATGTGGATTAGATGACAAGTCAACAAAAAGCACAGTCAGATGAAAAGCTTGTATTAATAATTAGCAAAAAAGCTTGTTTAGATTCTGTTGCAGCATAATCGAAAAAATACATCCAGTGGAACGTAGAACCTCCTCCTTTTTTGAAAGTCGATTAAAAAGAGTTAACTACGATACTATCACTGCGCACAATATCACCCATTATTAGTTGCAATTCAGTCACTTATTTACAACTTTTTAGTGACCTAATTAAATGCAAAATTCAAACCTAAAATAAATGCAAGACAATGACAGGTATTGGAGGTGTTAGTATAGTTTTGTTATAACAGTTTTATTGCAATTTAAAACTAAATTTCTCAATATTATTGCCTGTCCTAAAACACTCCGACTGCATTTGAGAAACTATTGCTCGCTTGCAAAACTGTTCTTTTATCAAAACACGCACAACGAATATTGAGCGAAGTGACCGGAAAAATTTATAGCGCTCTGGGCAGCGCGAAAGCGGCGATACAAAAGCGCCTGCGCTTCCCATAAGCGCCCGAATAGAATTGAATACGGCACTCGTATTTGCAACGAATAAAACATTTCCGTCGAACTAAAATTTTCACTTAATTGAAAACGTTTGACTACACGCTGGACAGGTTTTTCACGGCATTGAGTGGCTGCTTTTTAATTTATTCTGGTTTAACTTACATGCAATAAATAAGTGATAATCCTACTTCCTATTATTATTAAGCGCAAGAGTTTGTGAGAAAGGATGTATGTATGTTTGCTACTCTTAAACGAAAAAGTACTTATACGATTTTGATGAAATTTCACAGTAATATGGCTTATACCTCAGAATAATATATGTGCTATTTTTTATTCTGGAAATTTAATTACTAAGCCTCCGCGTTCTGTCCGTTCGTCCGCCACCTAAAGAATCTATGTAATATAATATATGTAATGAATGAATATATGTAAAATTAAATAAATGTTTAAAGAATATAATATGAACTGTTACGTTACGGTGTGGTATACGGAACCCTTCGAGTCTGACTCGCACTTGATCTGTTTTTTTATTTCATAAAAAAAAACTCAAGAGGGGTGCTCACTAGACTTCCTCAATGTTTTGCTGAAATATTGATGGTTCACTATTGAAACCCAGGATTTCAGAGTTGGTTGTACATTTTGAACTGTACAAATTTCACTAATAGCAATAAAATTTTATACAGTCTAAGTAATCGAATGGCTGTGTTTGGCCACAAATTATGCACAAATTATGCACCCATTTCAACGTGGTCTGCATTTAAATCAGTAGTGACATTGCGTTGAAAACTGCAGCTATGACAATAAAACCGGCCAAGTGCGGTCAAACTCGCGCACCAAGGGTTCCGTACTAATTCGTAGTCATGTAAATAGTTCATCTATCACGGGAATCGAGTCTCGAAGACTTTTCCCGCTTCTTCCGAGTGTGTGAAAAACTTACCTGTCTAATCAGAGCTTAAGCAAACTGTAAGGGGTTACATGACTATTAGGTTAGTTGTGCTATAAGGCCTACCTTCATACCAAATTCGAAGTTACTAGGACAACTGGAAGTACCCTACAGGTTTTGATTCTACAGCAATTTGTATGGAAACATAATTTTGATTTTATCTCAAATTGAAGGGACTATTTGATATTACTTTCAGCATGCTATATTAAAGCGTTCCCGAGGAAAAGGGTTTTGACAGATAGAGAGACGGACATCAAAGTGATCCTATAAGGGTGCCGTTTTTCCTTTTAAGGTACGGAACTCAAAATAACATTTCTGCATAATAAATATGTGAAAACCAATTAGAAGCATTCATACAATACATGAAAGGGTTCGTTAATAATATCATGTGGAAATAATGGAAGTCATAATATTATAATTGCTATTACAAAAAAAAATATTTCGGCGAATTGAGAACCTCCTCCTTTTTTTGGAGTCAGTTAATAACCTTGTGCGAGGTCCGTCCGGATCGCTACCACCATCTTACTCGTTAATCCTGCCGCTAAGCAGCAGTGCTTGCCTACGTACACAGATACTGTCATACCTGCAAATTCTACTCACCCATGGCAGCATAAACTGGCTGCTTTCCATTGTTATGTACATAGACTACTAACTGTACCTCTTTCGAAAGAGCATTATGATTCTGAGTTACATACTATATATCAGATAGCAACAACAAATGGTTATAGTACAGCAATGGTTAATAGTCTGGTTCAAAAGAAGCAGGGACGGATAGTGAATAGCATGCTTTACTCTGCGTTGCCATCTCAGCCTACTAACAAATTTAGATCTAGTATTACTTATGTTGGCCGGTTGTCTGACAAGATTTATAATATTTTAAAATCAAATAACATCAATGTTGCCTTTAAGACTACTAATTCTTTACGTTCTAGACTTTGTAATAACAAAGAAAAGGTGGATAAAGGGAACAGGTCGGGCGTATATAAACTCACTTGTGGCGACTGTAGTCAAGTATACATTGGACAAACCGGTCGAAGCTTTGATACTAGATTTAAAGAGCATGTCTCGTCATATAGGCATGATCATCCAGAGAAATCAAACTTTGCCAAGCATTTATTAGAAACGAATCATTCGTTGTTAGACTCAGATACGTACGAAATTTTACATTATTGTGATAAGGGTTTGCGGCTATCGGTTTTAGAACAATTGGAAATAATTAGGTACAACAACATGGGGTCTATTATTAATGAACAAGTTAATTTGGTTTCTTCGCCTTTGTTACGACTTGGTTCTAATTTTAATAATGTGTCATAGTAATAATGAGAACATGACTTCTCTTTTTACCGTACTCGGTTAAAAATAACGGGGTACCTGGCGTAGATTAAAAATAAAAATAAAAAGGGTAGTTTGGAATTCATTTCTTAAAAAAGGGTAGTTTAGGACTTACATAAAAGGGTAGTTTGGAATTTATAAAATATTAGTGGGTACGTTGGTTTTGTCATTAACTAAGTTGAGTACATGGTTTACATATGTCAGTAGTGGAAGTGGTGGCATGTTGAGCGGTTGTTGTTGTGCTTCGTAAATGGCCTCGTGGAGAGTGCCGAAACGCGTCAGCGTTTAGTATAGTGGTGGTGGTGATAGTTGGGTCTGTGTGGCATGTGTTGATTCGTGTAGCAGTGGAGGTGGAGGTGTTGCATGGAAACATACATTTGCCGCACAGATATAACTATTTGTCATTAGTGGTCGCGGGTGAGCCAAGTAATTGTTTTTTAGTTCATAAATATGGACCTCCGCAAAGTAACGCCTGATTCAATAAATTAGTGCTTGCACTGTTGTGTTCCGGTGTGGAGAGTAAGACAGCCGGTGTAATTACGGGCACAAGAGGCATTTCATCTTAGCCCTCTAGGTTGGCAACGCATCTGCAAACCCTCCGGAGTTGCGGGTGTCTATAGGCAGTGGTGATCACTTAACATCAGGTGACCCACTTGCTCGCTTGCCTTCCTCGTTGTATAAAAAAAAAAAAAGCTACAATACATTAAAAAGAGCAATCGTAAAGATCCTCGATCGAGTCCGATCCGCTAGCAGTTCAATCACGGAGATTATAAATCTTTTATAATTTATTAATACATTATAAAACTACATCATTAATATTACTTACGTACAATGTCAAGTAATGGGCATTTAGATTGAAATACATCAGCAACAGGTCTCGTCAACTAGCTTAACCTAAATTACAAAACATCATCAGCAACATGCTTCGTCAAATCTTTTATTATTTTGTTATCATCATCATCATCACCAGCTTTTTTTACGTCCCACAGGCCACCTCTCAGAATGAGAGGGCTTCGGCTATACTTCCCATGCGGGCAAAGTGAGGATTGGGAACTTCATACACATCATTGAATTACTTCGCAGGAGTGTGCATGCAGGTTTCCTCGCGATGTTTTCCTTCACCGAAAAGCTCATGATAAATTACAAATGCTCAGAGGTGCGAGCCGGGGTTTGAACCCACGACCCTCTGCTTGAGAGGCCATAGGTCCATCCACTAGTTACGTCTTTTTCAAACCACTAGGCTATTACGGCATTTGTTTTCAACTTTGGTAAAATCTTGCAATATTAATTTTACTCACTTCAAGCGGTCGGATTGACTTGAAAAGTTGGCATGGAGATGTAAATTACAGTCAGCAAAAATGGTTGTATAAAAAATAGTTTAATTATAATAATATATGTTAACGTTACGTTAGAGCCGTGATAGCCTAGTGGTTTGACCTATGGCCCTCAACCAGAGTGTCGTGGGTTCAAACCCCGGCTCGCACCTCTGAGTTTTTCGGAATTTATGTGCGGAATTACATTTGTAATTTATCATGAGCTTTTCAGTAAAGGAAAACATCGTGAGGAAACCTGCACACACCTGCGAAGCAATTCAGTGATGTGTGTGATGTGCGTGATGTGTCTGAAGTTCCCAATCCGCACTGGGCCCGCGTGGGAGCTATAGCTCAAGCCCTCTCATTCTGAGAGGAGGCCTGTGCCCAGCAGTGGGACGTAAAAAAGGCTGGTGATGATGAAATTTGCGTTTACTTCAGTTAACTACTTTCACGTACCCCTCGTTACAGTTTATTGTGGCAAGAAACCTCAAACTCTATCGTCCAACTCACTACATCATTCCTACATTTCAGACCTAAAAAATCTCAATTTTCGTCCTAATCATTTCCCTCATTTAGTACGTATCCCGCCCCTACTGTCCAGCTTACTTAAAAGAGCGTATCTCGATAGGAAACTCAAGACAGTTACGTCTTTTTACATTAGCAGGGTAGCCTAGGGAGTTCGGTTCACCCTCAGAGACCTCTAATTACTGCACGGTGCGTCTCGCATTTTTCATACAGATCACGGAACCACGCTCAACGCTATTGATTGCGAACTTCTGGTGGGAATTACTCGCGGTCTCACCAAGAAATTGTAAGAACGCGCCCGTAGGAATGTCCTTTTGTTCTTGACTCATAAAATAATAGGAGACAATTACGTGACCAAACATTTTCTATAGCTTTCTTTACTTGGTATCCCATTGAGTCATTACTCGAACCTACAAATTGCTTGTAGTCAGATCGAAAAAAAAAAACGTAATTTACGTAAGTTTCTTAGGTATTTTCGTGAGGCTGTCCGCGTATTTCTAGACCTAAACTGTTGCATTTAGTATAGTCCAGATATGGGCCATCTATAAACAGTCGTAGTTACTGGTATTTAATTGGTATCAAGCGCAAATAAAAAATATGAGCACAGTTAAAGTAAGAAGATTCGAATCAAAGTATAAGAACCGTACTTATGATTTTCATTCTGTACCTAATTACTTCAAAGCCGAAACAAATGATGTTGTGAACCGCAGCCCATTACAGTAGATCACTTATCGGTACGCATTGGTAATCTCGTAGCATTTAGGTTGCACTTGGCAGTACGAACAGTCTGTTTTTAGCTTTTATTAAGACCTTAGAAATGTTGAGAGAAGAGAATTAATGTTGTTAACATAAAAACGTTTGCAACATTTTTGGTAAGTATTAATCATAATATTTTATCATGAAGGGTTACTTAGAAAACTTATCGCAACACAGTTGATAAAGTGCTACCTAAATGCTACGAGATTATCGATGTGTACTTATCGGACATCTCCATTAAAGCTTTGTATACTCAGTTTCAGCCAATCACTTGCCTAACGTTTGCATACACTAGGTCAGCATACATGTATGATGTGGGAGTACTTCTCTAGATTATCATAATATTAACCCTACATAGCAACCGAAACCGATCTCATACGATAAAATTTAACGAAACCAACCTAGAGTTATCTCATGACAGTAAATTACAAAAGTTAGTAAGCAATATTAAATTGTAAACAAGTTTGTTAAGCTATGTCGAATTTAATATTAGGCTTTGTTCATAAACTGAATTATTCCGAACAAACCGATAACTTTTTAAGATGTTACAACTTTTCAAATAACAGTGAATTGGCAGACAAAAAAATAATGAAGTAGGAAAAACGTTATCATCGAATTACTTGCGATTTATATATTTTATAGGTAGATTCGATTATTACTTATAAAAAGAAATTGAAAAATGTTCTAAAATGAGCACGCCGGATCTATAGAGAAACTAGTTCTATAACTTGTTATAAACAAAATAAATAATCAAGTTTTCAAAATAAAATACATCTCGTAGCTCTAGTAGGAGTAACAATATTGCGGTTTATCAGAGATCTTAAAAGAAATCGAGACTATCATGCAACAGATAAAATCGAATTAAATTCTAGGAACTGGAGTTTTCCGGGGCAAATAATGAAGAGAAGGGAGAGAAGGTACACAGGACGCTTGTGAAAAGAAGGCTGCACTCCCAGAGGTGCCGACACCGCAATTGGCTTTGGTATTACCTTTCCAATACGGTTTTCATGTATTGTACCGAGAATCGATAAAAAACAAATTGAACTAGTGCTCCTTTTCAGAAAGCTCCCGACGCAGCCAAAAGCGGAGCTATAACTTTTTACGTTTCTATACACAAACACATAAAAAGTTCCGTCTATTCAGAAACGTGTGAGTTATTCCCGGGAAAATGACAACTAATCCGCGCTACGAACTGGCTCGTACGTTCCTCTCGTTGTTTTCTTTTTCACACTTCAACAACCTCTCGGGTGCGTATCAGCGGCGCGAGTGGCGGCGGGTGTAAATTGAAACACTTGCAAATTTACCCTATACATTATTCATACGTCGAACACCCTCGCACTGCACCGACAGTTACAGTTGACGCTCAGTCAAGTTTGCAAAAAGAGACAAAGAATGTGTAATTAGTGGGATTCCGTTGTTGTGCGTCATTAGTGCCGCGGGGAACATTAGGTGTAGATATTGGATCTGTGGATGGCCTTTTGTCTGTGGTGGTGTGAATAATTTGACAGTGGCTTTGTGACGCACAAATCGCACCCAATTTCAGAGGCTCGCGGCACATAAGTAAAGCGGGTCAACCATTATACGTGTAACAAATGGGCACCCGCGGTGTTAAGCTTTCCAAGACAACCTGCGTGCAATAAGGACAC
This sequence comes from Clepsis dumicolana, assembly GCA_963691665.1. Classification (NCBI taxonomy): domain Eukaryota; kingdom Metazoa; phylum Arthropoda; class Insecta; order Lepidoptera; family Tortricidae; genus Clepsis; species Clepsis dumicolana. The sequence goes on along the minus strand of OY829520.1, from coordinate 6,597,067 downwards.
GGTTCGGAAACCCAAACCTGTATTATTCTGACCCTAATAAATTTGCCAAGTCAAACCGGCGTTGTCAGACAAATGTGTCTGAATGGCCTTTGTAATTAGAACGATACGTGTCAAACTTCTTTTTAACTGTACCGTACGTACCGTACACCGTAGCTTGTTAGCTTAGTTGAACAATAATATAAATTCAAAATGAAGCAATACCAAAATACCTACTGGTATCATATTGGTATCATACGTATTTGTATTGTAGGTATGTTTGTAGGTTTATATTCGGAAAGTTACGCTACGAATGGTTTCACATCAATTTATAAAACCAACAGCAAAATTCACATAAATAAAATGCGAATTTATAAAACACATTTTCCTTGAAGAGTTAAGCGTAATTTCTTTCTCACCAAGGCGTTTCCCGAAATAAATTACAAGTGTAAAATTCACAACAACAAAAGCGAAACAACAAAAGGCTCGAGGCCCGCTACATCCGGGCGACCCTTCCAAACTTAGCAGCCTGATTACGGATTTCCGAATAAGAAAATGAGAGAGTAATAATACGCCACCATGTAAACCCAAGTGTTGGTAAAATAATCCGCGTGTTATTTCCGTTAGATTTATAAACAAAAAGGATAGGTACCTTCTTTTAAGTACGTTTATTCCATGTCTATATTTTGAACGGAACAAGTTCGATTCACTAGTACGTTGATATGGAAGTCCACATAATTCATTAGGTCAGGTTGGGGGGTATAATGCTTTACGTATAAATGAAATCTAGGATCTTTTTCGGGCAATGCATCTCCTCCAGGCGTTGGAGTTGGGGCTGGAGGGGGCGGCGATGGACTCCTGGAAGCAAATGACCATCGTGCTGAAACCTTTTGAGGTGTAAATGGTCCTCTCCCCTCGAATCTTGTAGGCGGCCTAACCCTCTTCCAAAGAAAAGGTTGCTTATGAATTGACCCGTGATGCAACTGCATGTGGCGTGAGTCTTTGGTTTTCGGCTCCGGACAAGTCAACTCGTACATCTCAGGTAAAGATAAATACCAGTAATCAGCTCCATCCCCAATAACAGGAAAAAGTCTTTTATTGGAAAATCTGGGGCGATGTTTCCTGACAAACTCTTCGTACTTTCGTTTCAATCTTTTCATGTATTCTGTATAATGAATAGATTTTAAAAGCTTCTCGAATTCAGACAGCTCAGATGTAGCCGGTTCGGAGTAAACCCCAGCGCAGACGTAGGTCCTAAGAAGGTGGTGTAGTTTGAAGACCACGAACGCTAGCCAATGCCGGGCTTCTTCTTCTAGGATCTTGAGGTCATCAGCTCTGCTTCTGATGCCAAATTCTGCTGCCTCGGCAGCGCGACGCTCGCCTCGTTCCGTCACAGTGGCCAGCCAGCGGCGGTATCGGCGGTAGCAGAACTTAGTGCGTCTTGAATAGTGGCCACGCCACAGAGCCTGCATTGAAGGCAAACAGTTCAATGGATTAATAAATTTATACCTTAAACCACTGTACACTAATTGACCCAATCCCATAGTAAATTACTAAAGTTGTTTGGACTATATGTGTGATAAAAACGAAAATAGAAATCAAATATATGAATATGATATGATAAATAATTCAATATTTATGATCCGTATTTTGTACCTGAAATATCCAGATTTCTATTCATAAACTAAAAGCTTAAAAATAGCACGGTTGAATGTTACTGAGCCAGTATTTTCCGTCAGATGGGATAGGGGTCAATCGTCGAACAGTATTTTGTTCTGTTCCTCTGTGCAGTTCTTACCTGAAGAATTCTCGATGCTCTAGCATAATGCTTAGCATGTTTGTTCCGCACTGCTCGCCGCAAGGCGGCTCTGTACGCTTTGCGAGCTCTGTGGATTCTGAACGCACACTGAATGGTTGTAGCATTCTTGGACAACCAGGCCACATGCTTGCGGATTAAGTAACCTCGAGCCATGCGCTGAAGCAGCAGAACTGCTAAGAATCTTTTGTGTCGCTGGTCTTCAGCATGGTCTGTCCGATCTTGCAATACTGCGTAAAATTCTTGTGCCGTCGGCAAGAGTTTGTACACTGTAGCCATTTAGACTGTTGGTTTTTCGACATGACGCAAATGAATGATGTTATGACGGAGACTGTCAATTAGTACCTAATATAGTTTTTAAATTCATTCGCGGTGACTGGCAATTTTTCGGCACAAAGGTTTTATTCGTGTGAGAGAAAATCGTTTCAACCCATAGCGTTAATATAAAACTGTAAGAGGCTTTCAACTAAAACTGTATACTTGTCAAGTTATATTATTCGTGATTTTACTAGGCAAATGCAATCCCTTGAACATTTTCGTGTGTTCCGCGTGTAGGTAAGGTTTGCGTTGTATTTTTTTATTGAGACCCCTAAATGAGACGGTGTCTTGGCTGCCCATTTCATTGTGCTCCCCCGCTCCCCCGACCGACGATACGACGAGTTGTTTTATAGAGTTCTCTCTCCCTTTCCCTCGCAGGTGAGCTCGTGCGAGACGTCATGCATAATTCAACAATCAAATTGGCAAGGTGTGTATGACTGCTTATTTATTTAAAATTTACTGATCATTTCCATACATATGTATGCTAGTAGAAATTGAAAAGCCAATTTGAGGTCGGCATTAAAATAATTTGTAATAATGGTATGAGAGACGATATAAATATTTTTTTATCTACGTGACCAACTTTTCGTTGATTTGGGCAGTATTCATTCAATGAAAAGGTCTGGAGAATTGGATTGCGGGGCACAGTTGACGGCATTTCATATTAAAATATCTTCAGGCCTAAGTATTTCATATTTGTACAAAACGAATAGGTAGGTCTGGTACGTAACTTACTCATTTTCAGTTTTATAGTGAGACTTTGGGACTTGAATCAGACAGCACATAGCAATTCAGAGAAATGAACACTTCCTATATGATTACGTTTATTAACATATGTATTAATTATTAAAGTCCTCAGTGCAATTTAAAGTACTCTCTTAAAACCCGCCCCAACCCTACTACAGGTAACATACTGCCTTTTTTAGGCTGCAGCTGGAAATCAAGTTATGGTGCATTTTGCTGTCAATTGATGTGTTAGCTGAAAATCATGTTCTACTAGCTATTACCACTGGCTTTATTTGTATAGATTTATTTATCGTTATCCCCCGGGAACTATGACATTTTCCGGTATAAAAAGTAGCCATGTGTTATTATGAGGTATAAATTATGGTACTGTGAAGTTGTATCAAAATCCATTCAGTGATTTTTGCAGGAAAGAGTAAAAAAGTCCGTAGATCCAGCCTCACAAGCTTTTGCGTTTATAATTAGTATAATGCATACTGCCCAAAAGAAAATGCGGAACCACTAATATAATTTCCACGTAACGATGAAAACACTTAGTGGCCTTATTTTCTTTTGAGTAATATAAATATGGTAGGATAAGATAATCAACTACACTTGTCTTGTTTATTACGGGTTATTTGCACTATTGCACTTCACGAAGGAGGTACCTATTCAGTGCGAGTTGGAACATTTACTGTTAAATTCAAGTAGTAAATATTTAAGTCGCATGTAAAACCGAGCAAAGAGGCCCCTTAACGTGTAGGGGGTAAGCTAGAGGCGTCTGGGCTTCCGTGTGTTACCTATAAGCCTGTTTTCTATGCAAACAATCTTAAATGGCTTAGTCCAAATAATACAGTGTGTACAAATCTTTATTAATATTTAATTACTGTTGCAGCGCGGTTGCAGTCTTAATCACCGGATCAAGTTACATTATAATAAAATCTATCAGATCTCAAGTCTTTTAACCATTTTAAACAAAGAAGCAGTATTTATGTAAATTGCTAACAGTATTTACACGTACAGTTTTGCTGTAGCAAAATTAACAAATACCGTTGTATACATGCTGTTGCCCGCGACTTCGTGAGCGTAGATTTCGATTATCGCTATCCCGCGGGAACTGTACAATTTTCCCAAATAAAAAGCAGCCTATGTTATTCCTCAATATTCAAACTATCTTCTTACCAAATTTCATCTAGATTGGTGCAGCGGTTTTCCCGTGAAGAGAAGGTAACAAACAGAGGGACGGAGAGACAGAGAGACAGAGTTACTTTCGCATTTTTTTTTTACTGTAAACTGACCAGTGATTGACCCCTATTTCACTTGATGGAAGGTGTAGATGAGGCCTAAGGTGTAACTAACTGGTTCAGTAATAGCCTATTCCCTCCAGCCTTGAAGAGCACTAGATTTATAATTATTAGTTAGATTAGGATACCACAAATTTGAACACTGACCTACCGAGGAGCCTTTTCACAATAAACATGACATATATTGCTTGACAAAGAAAACCGTTACATGACTTTTGCTGTGAAAACGTTCTATGAAGTCAGAAATGATGATGATGATGATGTCCTCCCAGACGTATCCGTCGACGGCGACACCGTTAGCTTGAGTTACCCTGAGCTCTTGCATGGCAGAAATACCAAGGCACCAGTTCCAACACTTATATCCTACTGCTCAAAGAACGAGACCGCTGCCCCTTTTACTAAATCATGTCTAGTTGGACTTCACGCACGTATTAACTATGTATATGTTGTGCCGGCCGCCCATCGATTCAGCTTACCCTGTTAAAGCAATATGACTGCGTGCGCCGTGCAAAATAATTTCTGTAGAGAATCCTGCAATAACTGTCAGCTAACATATTTCTTTTTTATTCGACGAGGAAGGCAAATGAGCAAGTGGGTCACCTGATGATAAGTGCCCTTAGATACCCGCAACCCCGGAGGGTTTGCAGATGCATTGCCAACCTAGAGAGCCAAGATGAAATGCCTCTTGTGGCCGTAATTACACAGCCTGTCTTACTCTCCACACCGGAACACAACAATGCAAGCTGATGCTTAGCGGAAGGATTAGCGAGTAAGATGGTGGTAGCGATTGTTAATCTTTGGTCGGTTTTCTAATAATGTAGGTAAAACGCTCTGAAGCCTTTTAGTTAACACTTTACTGGCATATGGATCGAAACAAGTATCCGTTATAATTAATTAAAGAATCCATTGGTTTCAAACATAAATTGCTTGACATGTATTGTGAACGTGCACTAGATTATACTGAGATAATTTAAATAAATGCTTTTGACGGCTATAGATAACCAGCACTTCACCATTATGCCATCAGTACTACTTAGGTACCAGTGACACTATGAACTGTAGACCTCAAGAACATTTTTTTGAACATTTTGGGATTATTTTTAAAACTTCCAGAAACTGTGTCTGAAAAAAATTGCAAAATAATAAAAAAAAACCTGTGCCCTAAGCACGACTTGTCGAATCCTGCGTCTCGTAAAATCGAATAGTAAACTATAACGAGTTTGTATGACGTTTGGAACAGCGCCCGCCCGTGAGCGTATTTGGAACAAAAATTTTGTATGAGATATCTCGATACGATAACCGTAACGTAACGCAGGATTCGACAAGTCGTGCTTAGGGCACTGTTCACAAAATTCTACGAGAGTCGTTTGAGAAATGCGACCTATGAAGGAGAACAGCCTGACATACGAAAGCATTTTTGCCCAAGCTGAAACGGAGACGCTTCGCTCGCACCTCGCGCTCGCTCGGTCAATTAAAAGTACAATAAAAATTGCACATAACTTTGATTCGTCACAGAACTTGACTCCATTCGTGCGTTGTCGCATTGGTTCGAACACCACTTAGGTACTTCCTGATTCGAACGTTCATTACAACAAATTAAGGCCGCTTTGTAATTTGGGCTCTCAGAGAGGTTAATTGCTACTAATTGATTGTGCACCGAATGACGTAAGGTGCAACATTTAAATGATTATGACGAGAATACTCTGGAGCGCCATTTAATTACAATGAGCTGTATTTACTGAAAAATGCCTACTGTCTTGTTGATTTTTTTGTAACTTTCGATGGAAACAAAAGGAAAATTTATTTGAGATTGAACAAAAAATTACTGAAAAGTACGCTCACATCGATCTAAGCACACTCTAGACTCTATTGTTATAGACATAGGAGCTTATGCAGATTATTGTGAGTGCTTCAGTTGCTTAGCAACTATTGCTGCTGACTGTACAAAATGTGTGCAAGCTCAAAGCACGGTATTTTTAATCGTTGATGATTGTTTTTAATCAAACATAGTGAAAAATGGTTACATTCCACAGGATGCATCTTATTTTTAATCACCTCATATTCAAGATGCACAGCTTTATTAGTCAGGTACATCTACATAGATTAGGTAAGAGATAAGACGAAAATTCATTCGTGATAGATCCCATCCCATAATAATATACCTTTATTATACGTGGTTTGCAAATTAATCAAGAGTGAGTTCCTCTTACACATAGAGGATGGTGTCTTGTAAAGGAGAGATAATTGGAAGATACTCCCCGACAAGAGTATAACTCTTAAAGTTTCAAGATGATGAAAGTAGAACTTTAGATTTTTGAGAAATGTTAAGTACTTTCTCTTTACGTAGTTGTGACTATTTACTTCTCGAACTGCTTACAAAATAAGAAATTATGCTTAATTTACTGCTTTAAGGTGAACAGATACGGCGTTGCTGTGTAGATAATTAATGCATTCAAATAAACGTGGCACCTACACATTAATGCGGGGTGTTCCGCGATAAGTGGTACTAAAACGTTTTTGCAATTACAACGGCGCGGGAGATGCTGCAATGCAGTTGGAAGTAATTTCTCCTAATATTCTTAAGCGCAGGCCCGTTGGAGGTGGCGGCCTTTTGTAGCAATGCCAACGCGATTCGGAACTTGACGCAAAGGTCTATTCTCACTAGCTTCGTTGCTTGTATGGATTGTTTAATTACTAGAACCAATAATTTAACTGATGAGAAAATAAAGATGTTGAGGCTAAACATTTACCTATTATGTTTATCGAACTTGCTTTGGCAAAACTGTAAAATGTAGCTCTAAAGGTGACAAAATATTTACATTCTCCCGCAGTTATTGAAGAAGAAATTCGTGACCTTGTACCTAGTATTTTCGGCATAGTACAAATAATCTAACAAGAGACAAAAAGTATACGTTCGCTTCCAGACAAAAAAAAATCCAAAATCGGTCCAGCCGTCTGCGAGTAATCGGAGAACATACAAAAAGACATATTCCGACGAATTTTGAGAACCTCCTCCTTTTTTGAAGTCATTTAAAAACGCTAAACTCAGGTTGGCCTATTTGGTCTATTCAATGAGATTGCTCTTGTACTTAGCCTATACTAGGAGATGACAGGTTTTGTTTTAAACTTACGGTAGACATTCCAATGTTTGACACAATAACCTTAATAATTGTCACTTATTAATAATGTATTTCATTATTTGTTATTTAAAAGAAAAACACAGTTAAACCTACCTACATTTTTAATACAATCTAGACTCTTATATCAACTGTAATACTGCCAATATTTAAATTTAAACGTACCTGTTTATATTGTACATCTCACATCACATTGTTAGTAATCCAACGAATGTTTATACAATACATATTTTGTACAATAACCCGTGCGCTTTTCGGTGTAAAATCTGATGAATTGAACAGAATAACAACGAAAGGGTGTTTTTCCCGATAATAGAGTTATGTTTGCTATAACTAAAATGTTATACCAGAAACTGGCATTCGTAGGTATATGAACCGTAGCATCGATGGTCGAATAACAAAATTCTGCGATTCAACAGTAAAGGCATATGAGAAAACTGAATCGAATTTTTAAAACGCGATTTTTATAGGCAAGTATGCATTCTACTATTATAGTTTAGTAAATAGGTACTTTCTACCTTTCATAAGCAATAAAAAAAGTTATGGATTAAATTAGTTAGCTCCAACAAAAATAAATAAGTTACTTAGTTACTCGTTACATGGACCTCCGCAAAGTTACGCCTGAATCTCTAAAATAATAAAAAAGCTTAAGCAATCCTTTTGTTAATTAATTTATTATAAACCTAAAACGAGATATATAAGTGGCATATTTGTATACGTTTACATTACAACCGTGTATGCTACATAATTCGGTTGAAAGAATATTTTTTTTATAGAAGTACCCCAACCCCCGCAAACGCGGCACCCAACACACGGGTTACCTGTGGTTTATTCTCAAACATAAAAATGTTTTAAACTTTTTACATATTTTCCTTAGTGGTTTATTTAAAGTCTGCATTGTATACCAAACGCCAAACAACACGACACAGTACACACACACACTATCTACACTATCTGTACAGTTCGTGTCAAACTTTAATGTGCCTGGAATGAAGTCAGTCAGACTAACGGGAATGTGGAAGCGAGACCGCGAATACCCCCTCTATCGGCCTGAACGACTTCAAAGAAGCGTCCTGTTAAATCCTGTCCGTTAAAAATGAATCTGGCATTCAATTGCAAAAACAGGAAAGCTATCACAAAACCGATTATCCTCAAAAACGTTCCATTCAGTCAATCTTTTGTTTTATTTCGCGTTTTTAACGCGAGTATTTTCAATATATTTAATCCCCGGCCGCTCGACCCAGTTCCCAGAGGTTTCGTTAAATAATTGTCTTTCTCAGTAAAAATAATAAATCCCCTGTCGTCGTAAACGTAACTCATATCCCGAAAGCGATGAGGGGTGAACTGTGAGTTCCACATTCTTCGTCCTTTGACCGGGTCACCGTAACTTCGCTGCGGCCATATTGCGGAGTGTCTCTATGAAAGAAAAAAGACCTGAAACTTTACCCTCTTCGCTGAACTTATTAAATGTCGCAGAAAGATATTTGACGGTTTTGGATACTTTATGGTGATTAAAATGTTAAGTATGTCTTTTGTTTCACCCAGCCTAGTCGAAAGTTTTGGTTTATGTGGGCTGGGAGAGATAAAATTGTGCCCCTGATGTTGGTAAAGCTGACTAAAATTTGTATCCATGTAGCGAAATATACAACAAAGTTTGCGCTTCGAAATATCAAAAAGTTATCACTATCGGACCTCTTAAGACTAATCATGAATGAAACAAACCACAAAATTGATTTAATGTGTGCCATAAAATATTACCTTTACCATAGACTATACAGAAACTGGATGTAGGTAGGTGTGATACCCTGCAGTATCCTGCTGTTTAAAGAAACCTAGACTAACCAGTTGGTTGAGAATAACTAAAGAAAGGCTTGCAATAAACTAGACTTTTGTTTACACAATTGAATGAAATACGTTTAAAAGTAGGTAAGTAAACAATTAAGGACACCATAGGTGCAAACCGCAAGTATTTTGATGAGCCAATAGCGCGATTCGTTTAGCTTTACGGAATTATGTGATAAAATATCAAGCGCATTGAATTGAATTTGCTTGCCAACTCGTTTTACGAGGTGCCGCTCGTATACAGCGAAATGTCAACGCGTAAAAATGTCGTAATATTGCATACAACATATATGAGCCGCACTTTATGACTGGGAAGCAATGCTATGTTTTACTTGAGACATAAACTGCGTTGCAGATGCGTCCACTAATGGTTGTCGCGTGCTGTAATGTGAGATGAGAAGGGGTTATTCGATGGGACACCTGTTTGTTAAGACGACAGACAGGAAGAACGAAACTGTACATAGGCTTTTTAGGTAACTCTCCGTTACGAAATATTCTTACACTGTATGTATGTTCCACTGTATGTATGTTTTTTTATACGTTTACTCTACCAATATGTTGCAATAATACCTGAGCACATTTGACCCAGTAGGTGCGCTAGACTTTGCTCGTAACGTTTTATTTTCTCATGTATCTAGCTTTTGGTCTCCAATTTCTTTAATTACCTATGTACTCGCAGTTTTCATATTTCACTCTCCGCAATATTTCTAAAGTCAATCACAATATTTAGTTTTGCCACCAATGGCCATGCCATACCTTCTCTCAACTACCAAAGTCCAATATGGCAAATCATAGCTAAAATTAAGAACGCAATACCGTTCCACCTAAACTTTAGCAAAACGTCCCAGATTAAATCTAACGACATAATTTCTCGCCTGAAACTTGACACCGACACGCCTCCAACTTCTAGATGATGCTGAGGTTAGAGAAAAATTAAAACTTTAGCAATATGATGCCGG